>JAYGXS010000002.1:47241637-47259037 GCA_036362985.1 Ligula intestinalis
GGGGAGAGCAACACCTCCGCCGTCATAAAACGACCACCCCCTGCCGTCCGTCCGTGCGTAGGACAGAAAACGCTTAGCAAGAACTGGGACGCCTAAGTCTGTGTGGACTTAGCCTCGATCGGCACCAAATCGGGCGTTCGACATGACTCGCGTCACTCTCTTTCTACTCTTTCTTTGGTCCTTTCACTCTCACTCCTTCGGCACCTCGTCTTCCCTTTGAAATTTCTTCTTGCAGCGAGGGCGGCAAGCGAGGTAGGAGCTATGACGTAACCCTCGAGCACAAAGGCGAATTTGACAACAAACGCCTAACGCAGACTGATGTGTTGGATACTTTTTCCGTTTGCGTTCTTTCCATGCCGTCCACCATGGCAGTTATCGAAAGGGGCATCAAAGGGAACTCCTCTATGAATTAGTCTTGCATGATGCTCTCAGGGAAGTTCATATCTTAGCAGAAACGACGTTTGGCAGACTGAAGGACCCGTCAAGTTTTTCCTCTTCTTGTGTCCCTTAGACATTTGGAAAAATGCAGAACACCCCAATAGGTCATGCCGATGAAAACTTGAGCCTTGCTACCACTAAGCCCAGATCTCTCTCAAGAGACTTAAATTATCACGAAACGTGTTCAACTCCGTGTCGGTAACTGCAATGTGAGCGGTTCATATCGATTGCCGTCTTTCTAAACGCACACACATGCCGTGTTGTAGTATCCTATGCACTGGTCTTAGTAAGAAGGACTACGACAATTAGCAAATTAGCATAGGCACTTACTTCTTGCAGCAGTATCCTAGTTCTCGTAGTCAAAATAGTCGAAACGGACACAGCTTGGTGAATAGATTTGAGAGGATGAAAACCAAAGCAAGTCCTATTGTCCTCTGGGACTCAAACGTATTTACTCGGAATCGGATAGACCCAGACTCACATTCCTTGTTGACATCAAGAGGGTATGAGCTCCAGCATGGATTTTTACATAAGCGTCCCGCTGACTAATATTAGGTCAGAAATAGTAAAAGTACTATTAAAACTCGGGTATATTGCTATTTAGCAGTAGAAGGAATAGTAATAGTCGTATCAGTCTCAGCCTGCTTGAGCTTGTCTTGACACCTACTAAGGGTGAGTTAGGGTAGGTAGTGCGGTAGTACCCGCACAAAGTCTACTATCACTTTTTGGCTTGCATTGGAGAAAACAGCCAATGCCTAATCCCATTTGGTCTTCTTGACCCCAGGCAAAGGTGGGGAGTGCGGTTGGCGCTTGCTACGCCTACTATAAGTAAAGTCTAGCCCCTGTCCTCCAGTCACCTTCCCTGCCCAACCTGTTTGGTGCCTAGAGTGGTATCATCGAAATGGATGGTCAAAGACACATAACTGCAATGTAAAATAATCCTTGAAAGGTCAATGATTAAGCAGTTCCTGAACCTTGTGGTACTTGAAGCGCTAATCAGTTAGTGTTCAAGCTAACACCTGCAAATAACTTGCCCTTCAGGGAGTCTCTAATGCCGCAAATTCATTTGCCGTCAAGGGCTCTGACAAAGTAGGAAGTCTTATCCGAACTCCTTTCATGATCTTGTCTCTACATCGGCTATTATAGATCTTACTGCATAAATAATCAGTTATATAATCCCAACTCGTCTTTCATTTCCTCGGACGATTTCTAAGTTGCATACGAAGCCAGATGCCGTACTGTAGATTTCGTTGTTCTCGTAGCACACTCTGTTTTCCCAGACCTTGAGAAGGATTGTGGCGCGTACTCACTTACCGTTATAGATCCGTCCTCTGCCCTCAGTACTATTCCACGCCATCTTAGGAGTGAAAAACATCTGAATTGGGCCTTCTGCAAGAATTATATAGTGGTTTGTGGGTAAGTTTATATCCGAACTAATGTTTTCCGCCAAAGTAATTGAAAATCGACTTTCGGTTCCAATAAAATTGGGGTAATTGAATACTCCATCTAGTCTCCTTACCTTGTAGCTTTAAACTGGTGACCTGAAGTCGTCAACAACTGCAAACATGGTAAGCTTGTTGATTATGTGGCTGTTGGTCACTCTGCAAAAATTTACTTTGATGTCCAGATTCCTAAGGCAGACCCGGATTTTGTCTCAACTTGGCCGCTAGAAAACAGTTTTCCATGTAGCACATAGAAGTGCATTTCGTGTGTTGTTAACCAACACTAACCACTTATCCGAAAGTCGTTTACTTGTACCTTATCTGAGCCCGTTCTTTGGTACATTTACGTGACTCTACCCTTCAGTCCTTATTTCCCTTGTTTTAACCAGTTTTGTTGACTTCTTCTCTTCATTCAATGTTTATTTTCCTGCCTGACTATTCAGCCCTCAATCCCTTTCGTATGATTTAATCTCGTTATGTTATTCATTCTCCTTTAGTACCAAATAATATTCACAACTCAAGACATTTCGTCCGCAAAGTGATTTCTGAGACCAACGTCCTTAACCTCTTCGCAGTGTATACCATATTACAGTAACAGTTTACAACGTTTTAACACTTCGTTAATACAATTATTGATGATGCTCATCACTTTCCTCGCTCCGGCCTACGTCCTTCAAGTTAACTCAGCGGGATTTCCATCATATCTCCTACCAGAAGGCGGCAAATCACAGAGTATTCATCTCATTCTTGTTAGAATTTCTAGCGTGGGAAGAGAGTGAAATTCAGAGGACAGGATTGGGCTGGTCACTACAACAGGCACTCATTACAGAATTTTTCCTCTTGGCATGTAATCATTTTTTTCATGATCTTTCATAACTTGTTCACACCCTATTTTTTTTATCCACACCTAGGCATTTCCCGAAATTCAATAAAATTGGGCTGGATGATTCAAAACGATGTAATTTTGAGGCATAAAAGTTTGGAATTGTTTTAAAAAAAATTAGAAGAATACAACTCCTTCATTATTCCTTCACTGCCTCGTTTTTTGCACTTTAAGGAACAAATTGCGCAATTACCTCTGATTACTCACACCACGAAATACATACTGATTTTCGATGAGTAGCAATTTCTTTGTAATTCTATCACAAACTTGGAGAAGGGCTGAGCGAGTACACTAAATCCTAAAAAATGACCGTATTGCTTTACTGACTGAAGTCAGAATGACATTTGTAAAATTTTCGAGAAGTAGTTATGCTTTAAAATGTGAAGGGGCCATCCCATGCGCCTAACTGGTCTGAGCTTTTTCAGAATACTGTCCTACCTTCAGGTCATCCCAGCTTTACTGGAACTAAATTGAATCTCGAAAGCAAAACAATAATATAGGAAACACTGCAAGCTTCATTGCAGGGCGGTTTGTCTAGTCGCGAGCGGAGAAACTCAGTACCACCAGAAAGTTTATTCTAAACGATTGACTGCCGATACACTGAAGAAATCTTGTCTGATACTTTGCAACGCTACTAATGTTTGATTAACAATAAAGTCGTCATACTTGGGAAAATGCATGATTCACCATGCCCACTGGAGTGAGGCGTTAGAAGTTGCATTTTCTTACCAGATACTGCTAACAGTACACCATAAAAGCTATATGCTTTACAGTCTCCAACGCAGAGTAGACATTATTTCAATTCCTTAACAGCAGTTTCTAAAGGGTAGTGTCTTTGGTCAGTGTGACTTCATACTTTTTAGGCTTTTTTGCTCCTGCATACTGAGCAACCAAATACCAAACAATCTCTTTTAGCAAGAGTACAATAAGTTATCCCTCTGGCACATTCGTTCTTGAGTCCTAAAAATTGTGTCAGGCTTAACAGCTTTACGATTTGAAGCGCTGCCAACCTAGATATGTCTCTTGTATAGAGAATACTATCAGGAACGCATATACGCCTTGTTACCTGAATTAATTGGAGGTCAGAATGGGCAGCAGATGAGGACTCCACGTGCATAGAGCTAGGTTTGGAATTCTTGCCGCTCTTTTGATTCTTCTCGTCACTGCGTCATCATTTAGGATGACCGACTGAAAATGGCTTCTCATTAGTGAGGTGAACGGCACTTTGGTCAGTAAACACTAAATACTGCTCCCCAAACGTAAGCCTGACAGTGACTTGTTGACTCTGATAGAAGATACTGTGGAAAGCATGCACACTGCACTTTCTGTGAGTCAGGGGTCCTAGCATAGTAAACGATAGTCCTACATTAAGCTATCGAGTTTTGCGTATTACAATTAACCTGAAAAGGTGCTTCTATCTCATGTACTGCGGACTCAATCTTCACTATGTAAGTCACAATGAAAAGCCATGCTTAACGGGTTCCCGATCTATTAAGAAGGGCAGTGATCCCACTATAATGAACCGACCCCGTACCAAGTGGGTTTAAAATGACTGACCTCCCTCATCTTGATTTTCAGAGCTCCGCGTGTTTCAGCTCTGTTGCGTCTCGACAACCGATAAGTTGTTGACCATATTTTTCCGACCGTTTTTAAAGTTCCTCTCTACTTTCGTAGCGGTTGTATTGCCTTTCACTATTTTTTATCATTTTGTATTTCCCAACGATCGATAAATCAATTCCCATATTTTTTTCCGAGACTTTTATACGTTCCTATCTATTTTCGTACCGCTTAAACCATTTTCCGCTAGTATCGTATCGTCTCGTTTTTCGACTTTGTTGCGTACCACCCAAGCTTATATTTTGACTAGTTTGACATCTGATAATCTAGTAAAGTTTTTTTAGCATTTGCCTGATATAATCTTCGTTATTTTACCTCACGGTCTATCATTCCACCAAGTTAACCACCGTGACCTTAACAACAGATAGCCATATATAACTTCTATACGTCTTACTATGTCGGAACGGGACTGGAAGCCTGTTAAATCTGATCGAATGGACTTTTTTCATTTACTAGACGAGGCTGTGACTCCTTTCTCTCCCTTCGCTTCCTAATTGCAACCCGGAGCCTCGTTAGACAAAGTCCTTCCTGTCAGACAGGACTGTGAGTACAAACCCGTTCGTGGAGTCTTAGCCTCCATCTCCTATCCTCCCAGTCAATATTGTGCCTTGGAGTGATAACGTTGTGTCAAACCACCTGCCTCCCCTCCGCTTGGCTGCTACACCACCTCCCGCCTCCTATATTCGGTGCTGAGACTCAGCTTGACCAAAGCAATTAGGCCCTCGGGACACGCACCGGCGATCACCTCTTCCAACACCACTGTCAGTGAGTAAACTGGCTGAGCACTCATCCCGCCAATCCCCAACACGGCTGATGAAAGTTCAGCCAGTCAGCCACCAAGCCATTATTAAACGACAGGACAATCGTCCTCGATGAAGGGGGGTTGCTAATTGCGATAACAGAGCGAATTCCTCCTACAAATACTGTGACTTCCTATGTAAAAAGTACCCTTATCTAATGCTGTCCCTGAAGAGAGGTTCGAGCTGGAATCCGAAACGCCAGGAAAATGCAGTTCTTGTCCCAGTAATCTCGTCTTCTTCTTCTTCTTCTTCTCCTCAGTCAAACTATCCTTGGCATTCCCAACCATCCAAAGAGTCGGGAAAAGGACAGCAATGATTGCAGATGTCTTCCATTCTTTCGTACTCGAACGATACCAAACATCGTGCAGTGTATGTTCTCCTAATCACGATGTGATTGCTGACGATCAGTGTCAGTTTTCGAGAGTGCTACCTAGATGAACGTGGAGGTTGGTTATCTTACTTTAATTCACTCTCATGCACAAATATGTGATTCATCACAAAAAATGTAAAATATGCACAAGCACAACGATATTTGCGACTAAGACTCGGAGCTGATGTATGATTGCTATGATTGTATGATTTGGAAACAACTAAGGTAGCAAACGTTGAGTCATATATGTGCAGCTAAATTTATATTCTCTTATCAAAGGAATATCTGATAACCGTGGTAAACGTCAGAGGACGAGATCGAATGTTTTAAAACTCTCTCAGCAGCGTATGGGCATGCTATTTAACCAAGTTGGTTGTATATTTACAAGTGTCTACTTATAATGATTTAAGTAGGCCCTATTGATGTAATTGTGTAGCAAAGTTTTCACATCACTACCACGTTATGGCGGATGTTAGCCTCCAGACAGAGTTTCGCCTATTCTTGTTTGTTACACAACTGCTGTTTTGACAGGTAGCGATGATATGTTGCTGACATGCCAGAGGTGAACCTGTTTCAGAATAGTAACGGAATCGGTAGTCGCCCTAGTTACTCGAGGGCCGGACCCTACACGTTTGAGAAATAAAAAAACACGAACAGTGTCTTTTAAGTGTATACTCTTCTTTTCTTCGTCCATGCCATCGTGAAGAAAGCACCTGGTGGTCCTCTGGTGGGATTTACACTGACTTCTTAGGAAATCCTGGTTGACCAGTCGACTTAATGCATCAAAATTAGTGCATTTTATGCTTTACAGTAAGCTGGGTGGATAATTTGACCCGAGTGTGATTAAATTCACGCCTCCCGGTGTGGACCTCGTAGATCCAGTGACTAGGGTTTTACCATACTGAAACTATTCTCTTGGTTGCACGAGTTCGAATCACATCGAGGCCATCGACGTTTTCACAATTGCGTCAAAGGAAAAAGTTTGTGTCATACAGACCTCTCACAGCAGACTACCTGCTAGACAGTTGACCGGAAAATTTGGGAAGTTCTTGGACAAAGCCGTAGAAAATGCCGTAAGTATGTCCCAAATAATTTATTTATGGGACTGTAACTTTCAGGACAGGGGAGATAAGAAATATAGAAACACTCGTTGATGAACATTCACTGATCGCTAACGGAACTCACTCATCCTGCTCTGCCTTGGGGCTCATTCTCGAGTCCCATCCGCAGCCATGCACCAGCTTTTTTCAGGCGTTTGCTGCAACATATATTTACATACCTCGTAATATGGCCTGTAACCTACCCCTTCTAGGATTGGGTTTTTATTCTATTTAAGGGTCTTTATCTGGGTGTTTCAAGCTCGCCCAATGTTCGGCATGGTTGGCCATCGCCACAGCCGCGAATTGACTATTCTGACGGATCCCCGTCTTTGCCACCTACATGTTCCCCTGTTGATATGTGTCTAAATGCGACGCTCAACACGCCTTTGGGTAAGCACTTGCCTCCAGAGTACGCCAACGTTGACATCATTACCATTTTCACTCACTATTCTGCTACTGGAACGCCACGTTGGAGCCTACTGTTTAAGCTTGCGCACCCACTGCGGACCTACAGCTCTCTGAAGCGCCCTGGAAAGAGTCCCATCTCGTCACCTTCAAATGCCTCCTCAAATGACCGGTAAGTTGTTATGCAAAATGATCGATTCCTAAATTTCATTTGACGTTTCATGAGTTGGCAACTGTCCCAGGGTATTTTCTTATCCGACGGATGACTTGGAATTTTCTTTAATATTATTGTCCTCGAAGACTTATGAATATTACTACTGATCGAATTTAATCCGATCAGCCAACCACTTTTGTTCGAAATCACTCAATATTATATGATTCTAACCAACACTAGAAGTTATTTCACATTCCGACAATTCCGTTGTCTCAAACGACGATATCCACCTCGTGTCGCCCCCAAACTGAGGCAGCATTTACCGCAATTTTTCCACACCAGTCACCTTTACCTGATAGCGAGACAGGTGGATGTGAACGCCGTGGCTGACAGAGCTCAACAGCTCGTATCCACTTGTCGCGCACGACCTGTCCCCAATTTAGCATATTAGGCTTTAGCAGAAGCCTCTCGGATTACCCATGGATGCGAATGATACATTAAACGGAACGACTACAGTCCGGAGAGAAATTGACCTATGTTGCCAGTTGACCACTTCTCAGGCGTCTTGGTATGAAGCGCATCACACTCACTCTACTGAGGAATTTGCTAATTTGTCGACAGGATCAATTCCCAATTGGATAGGCTGATGCCTTTTTCAACTGTACGGTGTACTTACTTGGTACGGCTGTGATCATGTCTGGTCCAGCCGGCCTCAATGATGTCACGGGCTGTACATCTCCACGCGTGATGATTGGCGGCAGCGGATTTGGAAAGCTTCACCTATTTTCTTCGCCAGCGACGGAGACCGAAAATCGAAGATCCAAGAACCGCTTCCACGTGTTGACGTACGATGTCGAGCCAGGTCTTAAGTTAGCCACCTCTTTGACGTCTCCAGGTGGGCTGCGGCACCGGATCGAGGGCAACTTAGCATAGCTCGTGAGGCGGACGACGGAGAACGTGCACAAGCCAACTCAGTCGTCTTCCTTGGATGCCTTGAAATACCCGCGCGATATTGGTGCAGCGAGTGCGGTCTGTCTCACTTGGGACGAAGTCTGTGCACTTCACTCGAAGGATTGCATGAGGAATCTTGGGAATTTTTGAATACAGGTGGGTACCAAACAGCTGCTCGAATTCTTTATTCGAGGTTGTCTCCTCTAGCACTTTGGCTCAAGAACATAACCATAAGGCAGCATTGGCAAGCAAACCTCGTTAGTGGCGGTTCATGCTTGCCATGTCACAGTGCCGTCATTGGGATTTGCGGCATTTTAAGGCAGTCGATACGTCAGACCTCAGCCCTCCGTGCCCTGGTAGCACTGTCGCTGCTGTTCCTCGACTGCTCATTCGCCGGGCCCGGGAGCCTGCTTCTTTTGCAGCTAGCCTTCGCCGAAGGCCACTCCACTGTCCGCCACCTGTGAACCCACCAATAGCTAGCCCGTAGGTAGGCTAAAGGGTTACCCACCGCACAACGGCTAGTAGCCTAGACAGATAGCATTGACGGAAATGGACAAGGGAGACCGGGATGTAAATGTGACTTTAATATAGAGGCATTTTAAGTGAATGTTTTACACCGCGCAAATGGAGGAAAACGTAGAAACTCCCAAAACCTGGCATTGAAATATACATCGTCCCGATGAACGTTTCACTACTGAATACGTTTGGGGGAGAATGGTCCCCAAACCGATGATCCAAGTCGATACGTACGCGAAGGAAAAAAAATAATAGTACCCATTTCATTCTTTTAATCGCCAGACAGTCTTCTACACATCAATCACCTGGTTTTCTAATGATGGACCAAATGTGAAGCCAGCTGCCTGATCGTCGAAGCTGGCGCCATCAACGTCTGCTGCTGCGTCCACGGAGAGATCCACGTCGTCCAGTGGGATGCCATCCACTGTAGCGTCCATCTCCCCCACCTTGGAAATGGGAGCTTCAGAGAAGAAATGGTCCAGTGGAACCTCCTCCACCGGTGCCTCTGTGGCTATGGCATCAGCAGCAGCTTGGGGCCCCGTTGCCAGCGTGCTGGCTGCAGTGCCATCAGTCTGTGTGAATAAGGCCTCACTACCTTCGGCTTCCACTGCTAGCGGTGGCGTTGCGGTGATTTTCGCCTCAAAAGCACTATTAACGGTGGGGGCGGTGGTTCCTTCGGGTACTGTCCCTTCTGCCTTGGCTGCATCAGGTATCGCCGTAGATGGCGGAGCGTCTGTGGGGAAGACAGGTCCTACAAGAAGGTTTGGAAGACAGAGAATCAACAAGGTGGCCAACTTCATTGTGCTCGGAGTGCAGAAAGTGGATGGAACAGACGCCATGGTGTAAGGCGCGTCCCAGTGGGGTATTTATATTGGGCAAGGTTGGGGGGGGGGGGAAGGGAGGCGGGCGTCGGTTAAAGGGTTGGCCAGGCTGCATGCCTTCCCATACGGGTACACGCCCGTATCTAGCGGGCAAGATTTATTACCTCAAAAACATGGTGGCTTTTGCGTCCTAGTGAAAGTTACGCCCCAGTTAGGCGTCATCCTTAATTCCCGCGTTTCTAAAACGGTGAAATCGACTTACGGGGATTCATAGAAGTAGGCTTGATAATAAGAGTCAAATAAAACCACCTATTTTCCATATCACATAGTTTGTGGATTCTCACAACGTCTGAAGAATTCGATTAAGAAATAATATTGCTAGTATCTTGTAGTCAGAAATGATGATAGTTCGACCATCGATTTCGATGCTGTCCACTATATGTTCAGGATCAGGAACAGTGACTGGAGTCAGAGACGAGATTTAAGTGAAGTAGACGCGCAGCCTTGGACTTCCTTACATGTTGCTGTCCCTTAAGTAGGTAGACCTTATATAAGAACCTCTTAAAATAACTATGATCAGTTCAGTTTTATTAAGGAAATCTAGGTAAATACCTCTGAACTCCCTCTTTGTACATAGATGTGATGCAGAACATGTAGCGTTGCCAGTAATGAAACTGCGTCCAGGGGGGCAAAACTTTTGTTGATGCCCTTGCAGACGTACTTGATGGACTACGCTGAGTTGCAAAATTCAACATTGATGTGGGCGTCAAATACTTTTGACAGTATGGGACAATACGGTACAATCAAAGGGTTATCAATTACAACCCCATCGGTTCGCCATTCATTGATAACTGCTTCGAATCCGCCAATCTCAGGTTGTCGCCTTCAGTAGAGAGGGTAACCATCTCCATCAGTCTGAGTTGCACCTAGGAATCGCTTGGGATAACTCTTGGTACATTTACCATCCTTCATGCAAGGACTGTTGGGATTTATCTGACCGCATGGGTCATGCACCATTTGAGTTTTCATCGTTTCAAGCAGAACAGGGTCAACGGCCCGGTAAGGCAACTCTGCGCATATGAATTTGTAGACATCAGAAGATAGCAGTTTTTCCTTTAGCCAGACCACAATGTGAGCATAAGGCAGTCCTCTCTTTTGCCACTCTACAGTGTACATATGACACTGAACGTCATCGAAAATTTTGAATTTTGTGATGAGTTTTATCATGGTTTTCAACTTAAGCTGGAATACCCGCACGAACCAATCCTGGCGATCCTTTGGCATTTGACCGGGGAGCAGCTTATCTGTACTTTCAGGCCATGATGGGTTGCAAATAGAAGTAATGAATAGATCCAGGTGTCCAAAAGTCTAACGTAAATCAACGCATCTTGAGTTTTCTAATGCATATAGCGAGGTAGACGGCGTTCCCCAGTCCTCGAGATCTTAGTGACCTCGCCCTTTTTGCTCATCCACCCCAACTTACCCCTTCCCCACCCCCGCCCACCCCCCGTGGTGTATTCACATCCGGCAGTCACGTCGGATGCCACCAATGATAAAGGGGACAAACACAGACAGAGCGACACCGGCACTGTCCCCTGTGTGATCGACGTACGGATTGGCGCGCGAAAGGGGTGTGGCGCGTCGCGCGTGACCGACATACAGACAGCCGCGCATGCCCGCCTGCAGAAGGTGCAGAAGGCATTTTAATCTGACCCCTCGGACCCATGATAATGGAGGTCCACACAGAGGCAGGCAAGACTTTTATTAAGTATACAGATTAACAACGTCGATGAATTCGCCTAGTTTGTTATCCAAATCCTTACCCCAAACACTAACTCTTACGCTAGCATCCAAATCCAAACGATGACCCCCTCCCCTGCCCTCAGCCGAGGGATAACCCTAATTGTAACATTTTAGAGAAGGGTGACTGGGAATTTGCGAAAGGAAAGTGAGTTACATTAAACCTACGCAAATGACATAAGTAAAGATTAGCTGGGGTTTACTAACTGATCTCCACCGTGAAATGACTACCAACAAGAAGTGGGACACTAGAATGGTCATTTCTAGCTTTTTCGCTGTAATAAATCAGCAATATCGCCACTGATCGACTATTGATTGCTGGCCGCAATGCAAATGCCTGCGTAAATTGCATACTGACTTTCCTAATGGATTAGATAAAAACAGGGACAAAACTGAGGCACGCCAGGTGTTAATGGCGGTGTGAAGACTTCGCATCTTCGGAGAAGAAAATCCCACAAACCTCAGCGCATTCAGTCTATAAAATATCTGGCAAGTTCGAATCTATCATGAGTCGCTAAAAGCCATGGTTTTGAAGGTTTGGAACTTGCGGGTTAAATCGGTCCTGTCAGGACGGAGAGTCCCGCAGCAACAGCGCCTTCTGCCCGTTCTTTAAATGGCACTCATGCTCAGAAGAGGTGCGAGCTGCCCCTTACTTGTTCCTGGGAAAACCTAAAACAGTGCGAGGGAACCAGGTCGTGCGTGGCACGTGTAGACGGATTATTTGGTCTTGCCAACCACTGAGCCCAGTCGTCCTGACCACGCCTTGCTGCGGAGTCAAGATGGATGATAGAGACAATAGTGCAGCAGTGTTAAAAAAAACCAAATTATGCATCTGTAGTCACCCTGCGCCAACAATGCTGAGGGCACACAGTAGACATTACCGTCCGCAACAGTCGGATGGTAGACTCTCAGACCCGAGGTCAAACGAAAATACTCATTTCCGTCCTGAACCAATGCGACTCAAACTTACTGCTGAACATTTTTGAATATTCCCCTTTAAACTAAGGCATATTTCTCAGTTGCACAAGGGTCCGTCTTTGGGCCGTTCTTATCCACCATCCACATAAATAACCTGGTACAGGAAGTGAACGCAGATAAAGCGCTGCTGGCAGATGATCTTTAACTGTGGAAAGAGCTAAAAAATGAAAGGCACTCCCGATACTACAAGAGGAATGGACCAGCTGCACGCATGGAACAAGAGTTTTTGCACGAACTTGAACTCCAAAAAGCGTGCAGTAATGACATGTTATCAATAAGAAGCCAAAAAAAATGCATTTTTCACGATAGTATATATTGGGAACCCAATGACTTGAAATTGTTAGTGTGCAATAAAACCTTAGCCTTCTTACTAAAGACGATGTAAATGTCACTACACAGAGCTCCAAAGTCGTAGCGAGGGCAATGTTGATTATGAGTGTCATACCGCGAACAGTTGTTTACCTGAATGCATATATTTTCGGTAAAATATAGGAAGTATTCGTACAATCGTACCTGAGATATGTGTTGCAAGCTTAGAGGCTTTGGCTTCGGAAAGATGTAGGGATTCTTGAACGGGCCCAAGTGCGTGATACCCAGGATGACAAGTGAAGTCAAGTTTATTATGGGAAATACAGGCAAACACCTTTGAACTCCCTATTGATGCACAGTAGTGAAGAAATGCATCGGTACAGCCAAACATTTCAAATGAGATCTTTTAAATAATTGTGAGTGCTTACTCACTTGTTCAAAGTAATACAATCACATGTGGTGATATTAGTTAACAGGAGCCAGCAGGTGTAACTGAGCAAAAAGAGCAGAGGCTAAAAAACTCCTAAGGCATGGCTTAAAATTCAAAAGATTGAATGCCAGTTATGTTTTTAGGAGGAGAACTAGTAAAGTTTCCATGTGGGTCTTCGAAAGGACCTTATGTACCATAATCACTTACTTAAAAATTCTAATTAGGGTGAATTACGCACAATCATTTCCACTGTAGACAAGATAAAGGTGGCCTAATAGCAACGGTTCAGTTACTTAGAAGGACTGGTCTGGATGTAAACTGGAAGATCTTTTTCAAATAGTACCAAAATGAATCTCATAAGACATGGTTGCCGGCTGCCAAAGGAACTGTACAGCACAAATAAATCCCACACTTTTCCTCTCGGAAAGTTATTCATCAGTGAAACCTTTTGCCGACGTATGTTGTGCATCCTCTCACATGAGTGCCTGCAAGAGACACTTGGATAATCATCTGTAAACAGTCAAACCGAACTTTCAACACCTTATCTAACGGATTACTGACAGCATTATAAACATACTACTTCCCTGAGTTCAATAGATTGTTTTGTTGATATTAAATTGGATTAAGGCAAAAATTTCATCATACAAATGCAGTGAACGTGTTGTACGCTGTTATTTCGCAAATGACTCATATTTTTAGCATGTATGTTTCATTATTAGTTTTATGCTCTTTGCATACTAAAAAGACCTGTTATCAATTCTTCCCTAAGCAATTTCTTATGCATACCCGCACCGTTTAAATATAGTTTTTAAGGTTTTCAGTCATTTACTTACTGATACTCATCGATGCGTTGCCTGCGAGTTTGTATGTTACCTAACAATCACTGTTCATGGCAGCCGTCATTTTTCTTCATTTCTAGTACACCTGAGTTGGCACTCCTATACCATTTGCACAGTGCAGTTAGAAGGTTACAAAATACAAAGACAACAGGGGTTATATTGTGGTAAATAAGACAGAGATGGATATACGCCAGTGGAAGCGGAGGGCTAATACTCATATAACATATTCATATCGATCAGAACTCAAGGACGCCCAAAATCTAGCTGTCATCGGCTGTCTGAAGGGGCCCTAACCCGAAGTATGAGCAGCCAAATGCTTGCGCTATTCAAAGGCGTTCGCCTATCTTTCATTTAATAAATATGAACGGACACTCGTATGCTTTCAAATACACAATCAATGTTTTTTTGCAAAAGTTCACACGTCGAAGACTTCTGCCTCCTCATAGGCTTCACAAAAATATGTTGTGCGACTGGGTACTTCATTTGTTACCCTGCCTATGTCTCATTGTTTCACTCTAGGTCAAGGTCACTCTTGTTCAAGGTCACTGCAGTGATTCAATTTGCACAGTTGTCAGAGCTCTTCTAAGGCGAAGTGGCTGAACTCAACGTTCAGTGGCTCTCTCTAAATGTTACCAAAACTCGCTCCAACGCACATCTTGCAGCCTCATCCTGCACCGGCCGGCCGTCGGGGCGGACCGCTGCCTCGCATAAATGAAAACAACCTGATCCTGCTGAAAAAACGATATTCCAGCGAATTTGGTCCCAACGCACAGGGAGTAAATGCCTCCTTGGCTGAAGCACACCGGACAAAAGTATGGAAAATGTTTCAAGGACGTGAACTGGTTATGCGAAGACTAGACCGGGCACAGGATGCGGTGAGATAACAAATGCTCCTAATTTTTAACCCTGGCTCACGTAGGTTCCTGATTGGCTGAGTTTTTGCTAGAGGTATAGCTGCAGGCTTGTGGACAGAAGACATCGTGGCTGCTTTCAGGGACATACATATATTCTTGACCAAGTAAACGTTACGTATGTTAAACTTAGTGATCCCTGAGCATCGATGCATCTCTGCCATTGATTAACGAGATGGTAAGACATCTCCAAATCCAACTTCCCTCCAGTTTCGTTCTTGAAAATGCTGTTACTTAAAAGTGCTCAGGTGCTTGAAAAAAATGGTATTCGATAGGGGAAAGTTTGGGAAAATATTAAAATGTGTTAAAATCTCGTATCTCAAGTCACAGTGTTTCTGCAGTGTCGTCCTAATAACCTGTGGCCATGGAGCAGAATTTGGCCATGTCGACTCACTAGTGTAGGTCTCATTATTTTCAAGGAAATACACATTTCTATGAGTTGCACGCAATTAAATTCTGTTGTGATGCTCTTATTAGCATCGAGAAAGCTGTAATGGGCAGCACCAATATTTGACCACCAGACTGCCGCCATAACGTTATTTTGGTTAAATTTCGGTTTCAGGAAATGTTTGGGTGCTTCTTCATAATTAAGCTATGGCCCCGCTCACAGGATCAATTTTGCATCACAGTTCACCTTTCGATCGAGCAGTGGATCATTAAAATTTGGCAACGAAGGCTTCGAAGACACGTCAAAACTTCGAACTCCCTTATTTTAACTGAGCCTCTGTGGGTCCCTTAATCGGGGTGTATATGCTTCAAACTTATATTTTTAAAGAATTTATAGGAAGATTATTAAAGAATGCAGATCACTTATTATGCACGCACAATTTTTTACAAAGCCCTACAAAACTAGCAAGTACTTTCAACTGTTAATGACGAGTCAAATATCAGCCAATATTTTCAACACAAATGGTGGCGATTTTTCCTGAGAGAAGACATTTTTCCGAAGTTTCATGTATCTGTAAGAAAGTCATACATAATTTAAAATGTCCTTTTCAACACTTTTGCTAGCAAACAAAAAGAAGCCATACTTTAGGTAGGGGCTTCTTATCATGAGCCACACAGTTGCACATGCGATAGTCATCACATCTTTTTTGAATTTCCCATTTGTTACTGATTATAGTTTTCCGAAGGAGGAAGAATAACCTACAAATGTTGCATTAACTCAATCTCACTTTTGTTGCAAACCTCCATTTTGGTAAATTGACGGATTAAGATTAAAAGCAGAAGAAGTGATTGCTAGGAATCGAAGTTTATTTGCTTGAAATTTTGGATCCTCTTTGCAACTCCTACTCAGAGACGGTTACAGGTAAGTGGGATTAACACAGCAGGGGCCGACTCCAGTCTTGACGTGGGAGTTAGCTATTGTAGGAGTTCTAGGCGGAAGAATCTGATTTCAAGCCTATAAACTACTGCAAGCTGATGCCACGGCAAACAAGATAGTGGTTCAGGGAACAAAGAAGACGCGGACCCGCCATTAGTTGGCGGCAAAAACGTAAGAGCCAACAAGCGGCCACCAGGCAGGCGAACGCACATACATTAAACATGTATATAACACGAGGCTAGCTGCAAGACGGATTCATTCAACGTCCGCGGAGGGATAAGCACGGTACTCTGACGATTGTGCTTTTGAACGTCAGTCAAAATAGAATTCGGTCCATGAAATTGTCCCCGTCTTCTTCTTTCTCTTCGGGAGATGATGCACACAATATATCTACCTTATATACATACAGTAATCGCCGGTTATTAAGCTCACAGTTAATGGGCCCAGCCGCGTGCTAAGCCCAAGTCAGCTTGGGACGGAATTTTACATAGCGAAATCCGCCGGCTAATAAGCCCAGTCGCCGGCTACAAAGCCTAGTTTGCCAACAGGATAGAGTGAAATTCTCATCTCTCTGTGTGCGCAACTGGTTACTTGTCGCAAATCATTTTTTTGTGTTTGTTATTACGTAAAATACAGACAAACAGCATTTTTTTTCTTGTACATAACCAAGCTCTACACTTAATACAGTACGTATGTAATGTTTAGTGCCTATACTGTGCTTGCTAATCAAGAACTAGGTCTCGCCGGTTATTGCGCCCGCCACTTATTAAGCCCAATTTGATCTGGGCCCGAGGTGGGCTTAATAACCGGCGACTACTGTATATGGAACTAAGGTGCTTATCCGATCTATATGGTTCTGGTACATACTTGTCCCGGAAGTGCCTTGAGGCTCGTACTTGAGCGATATCAGGCTTGTGGTGCCGAGGTAGGGTGTTAAACCCAATGACCAAAGGTCCCGGGTTCGAATCTCGGGCGTTCCGACCCCTGAGATTGGGTATGAATGGCTGCTAATAGCTAACAAGCCAGAAATGGCCATTTAGGTCTCCCTTGTCTTTGTCGGATCCACTCCATATATATATATATATATTCACTCAGAAATGTGCGAACACCGATCGAATAGGCTTTCGAACTAAACAAAGTTCATGTGGCGGTCAAAGGTCCCCAACGGGTGACCACCTGCCAGGCCGATTCCGGCCAAGTCATAATAGCAGTAAGGGGGGGGTATAACAGCATTTGGGGGTAACTTGATACAGAACTGTTTCGGGCTTATTAGCCTTCATCAGCCAAGCATAACCCTGAACACCAGCTGGTT
>JAYGXS010000002.1:47259137-47281705 GCA_036362985.1 Ligula intestinalis
GGGTAGTCGTTTGACCGCATGTATACCGCTTGGGGGTAGGTAAGGCAACTTTGGCTTCCTGCACTCGCGGAACGACGGCAGTAGACTACGGGCTGTTGCGGAGTGAGGAGGGGTGCTTATCCCCCCCAATCTTGTCCAACTTAGGCCACGGCACGTTCAGGAATTAACTAATCATGCCAAGATGGTATTGCTTATACGGTAATAGTATCTGACTGCTAAGAGCGCTAGTAGTACTGAGCTATACCTGTCGAGTGTATAGTCAGAGTAGTTGCTGATTTGAGTCAGCGCTGAGATTCATGTCAACTGGATTTTTGGCTAGGAGAACTAGGAACTGTCGTTGGATGTAGTATGTGAATGCGTGGACGGCTAATAATAGTTGTCGTACCTACTAATGGCAACAGAGTAAATTGTAATGCAAGTTAATTTGGAAAGCCCACTAAATGGGAGCCCGTTTTTACTCAATTAGGGGTTAGCTTGATTTTCGTGCGTCTGTGTGGATTTAGTACGCAGTGGGCTTACTGTAGTAGTAAGATAGGCCTGATAAGGTTTTGGCGTTAGTCTCACCGCTTGGCTTAGTCAATTCCTGTTTCAGTATTGATAGTTCAGAAGTATGACATGCATCCTATGTTTTCCAATTTACTCTAATAGGTGGGGGATATGAGAATATCAGCTGACGGGGGGTTTTTTTGAACTAGCTTCAAATTGTTTGTTTCTGCTACGACTCCTGTTTTTTTCCTGCTAGGTCTTTATAATGTTAGGTACTGGTAGCGGCAGTGTTATTTCTATTTGACTGACATTAGGAATGATGAATACAGCAAGGTGAGAGTACGCTACAATTTCTACCTTAGAGGCCAACAGTACGAGCAGGGCGCCTAGGACACTCACGATTGGGTGGTTGAGTGACCCATTTTTGTCACAGATCGTGTTGATTTGACACTTGGAGGCTATTATCGCTGAATGCCCCCTGTAGGCAGTGGGGGAGGTGGAAAGGGGGGAGACGGTCGTGATGGCAGGGCGTTATACGCGCCGAGGCTTATCTTAACCCAGGGGGGTTGCTGCCGGTCGGACTATTTTGATTCGCATGAACAGAGGGCTCAGTCATGCGAGGCCGGGGGTGTGGGAACTTCTGTCGTATTGTCCCACGCCGTTAGTAATCCTGGTACTAGCGCTGATGTTATTATTTGTCTGAGGTTACACTACCCCACGCTGTGACCTGCCTATCCGCCGAAGTCGCTTTGGTGTGGGTTGCGGGCGGAAGCTTTAGGGTCTTTTGGTATTCGCATGCCTCAATGTTATTCAGTGACAATTTCACTGCGTGTCATATGAAAGTATGTGTTCGATCATAGTCATCAATAGACAAATAGCAGATACTTTTTGTGGATCTAGGTTTCCTTGGGTTGACGTTTAGAATTTTCAGCGTATCATCTGTCCATTTGGAAGCAAACTTCTCCATGATAAAGTAGTCATGAAAGCTTATTTATTCCTATAAAAGTATTAGAGGTTCAGTAATCAGACATGCATCCTACATGCGCTACAAGTATGGTAATAGGGGACAACAGTGCTGCTGAGACTGCAATAGGCAAAAAGCTTAGACTGGGCTAGCTACATTATAAAAGCTAAGCAAATCTAACGAAGAGACTGGGCTGCGTAAACTAAGAGGTACATTGAAGAGCTAAATGTAGTTGCAGCCAGCTAGATTCTAGAGAAAGCTAGAATAGAATTGTGTGCTGCGGCTAGGATGACTATGCTATAATAAAAGAATTAAAAATAAAAGAGCTACCGCACGTCCTAGGACTAGACTACCCTACCACAGCAAAGCAAATCTAAACTAAGAGATCCAACCGTGAAATTAAGAGATAAAATTGTGTCTAAACTGAGTAATAAGGTTAGAGCCAGCTAGACATTAAGGCAAGCTAGATTTGAATTTGATGTAACTAATAAAACAATTTAACTGCTGTGGTCACATTTAAGAAAGTTTGGGCCAGGATACTTCCGTAAGAAGTGCTGTGCCTATGGTACAGGCGATTATCGCCAGGTAGAATAAGTGTAAACTCTCCGTAGACTGCAAGATACAGCCCTCCTTACGCAACCCTTCCAGCAAAATCTTCGTCTAGTCAGTTTTTATAGATAGTGCCTTCCTGGCGCTAACAAATATAAATTCCAAACTGGTGGAGATCAAGCGACCGAACCTCTTACCCGTTAGTTCTCCATCTGGAAACTGTTACTCTAAGTGCAGTTCCCTTTGCCTCTTTTTGCCCTCCACGTTCTCTCACGCTAGGGTACATTCACTTGTAACCGCTCGATACTGTAAAGGATGGCGCATAAACCATCCTCCTAAAATAGGTATGAGGTAAGAGCTCATATGCATGTTTAACCACGGGTCTTACCAAAGCATGACGCAACTGCTTGTTTTTCAGGGTTTCAGCATTTTATGTTTACTTGTTGTAGTCCAAGAAGTTTAGGTGTCCTTTATTCAACAGCGGCGTAACTTTTACGAGTAAAACTTGTTTTGGGTGTCTGGAACACAAAATTACAATAGAAATAATCGTCAAAGATTTGAAGTGCCTATAAAAGTGTCACGCAGGCTGATTCTGGTGTCAACTTTTCTTCACCTACGTTTATTTTTTTTAAAGTGGGGGCCTGCTGAAATCTGCCTCCGCTTTACTGGTGGGAGTTTTTTTCACGGTTTCATCCTTAGTTTACCCTTATTTTTAAAGTGTTGACTACTAAAATGACGATATGTTGGCGGATGTGAAATTATCTGCCTACCATACTAAACACTTTTGCTGCCTATGTGGTTGCTCACTAAGTGCAGCATTTATCCCCTTTGTATTTATTTCAACCAAATCACTAAGTTTGTAATGACGAGGCCTTCCGGGCCTAAAATATAAAATTTATTTGTGCATTTGTGTACACTGATCATATACAGGTCACACCTGCCCTGGTTTTGATGCCCTTGATCTGCACTAGATTTGGGTAACTGCGGCTGATGACACCTAATGAGGCAGCAATACGTATACTGCAAGTCCCAATGTTTGCCGGTAATGCCTAATATAAAATAAATGTTACTGAAACATAGTAAGTAGCATTATAATTGCTCATGTGGCAACGGTTGCGAGATTCGCATCCGCCCATGGTAGCTCAGAAACAGGGCAGATGTGCCTGCATGTGAGCGGTGTATACATATGAACTAATGTTTATCCACGATCAACAACCGGTCAAACGTCGGGCCCATGGCTTAGTGGTTAGGACATTGGGCCATATCTAACAGGTCGCGGGTTCGAAACTCGAGTGTAGCGGCAATTCCCATGGCTACACTGGGGTTGGGTAACTGCAGCTGATGATGCCTAGTGAGACAGAAATACGTATCCTGCAAGTTCTAATGTTTTCTGGTAATGCCTCATATAAAAATTTATTTATTATTTAGTTACCTGAACATTAAATAAAAGTGATGACTGTCTCTGTGTGCGTCTCCGTTACCACTGGTCGAAGGGGTCACCTCGAAACGCCGTCAGCGCCTTCGACGCGCGTGTGTGTGCGTGTGTTAGTACCACGCTCACTTTGTAGACGCGCGCGGGCACACTGGCATGCGCGCATGTGTGTTTTTCTATTGTCCTATCGCCTGACTGTTTTCATTGTTTGGAAGGAAGCCAGCCTAACCGTTAATCACTTGACCTCACAACAGTTCCCCCATCGATTTTAATGATGGGCACCGCATGCTCCAACAGCCACAGCAAACGCTGAAGCAAGCCGCAACAGCCACTGAGGCGAGCTGGGCAAGCGACACGAAGGCTACAGCAAGCAGGGGCAACACAGAGAACTAGCACGAGAGAAAACGGGAGTTTAGGCAGACTCGCGCAGAATCTACCCACTTGCTTGCCACTCCCACCTCCGTTTCCGATGTAAAGACAAAGTCCAGAAGACCGGGGATGAGGGAGGGTGTAGATGGCTGGCGCGTTAGTCGCTCAACGCGCGCACACTTGACACAGCCATCTCGCTAGTTATGCTCCCGCCTGCGCGGGAGCGCCATAAAGGCCACATGAAGAGGCAGCCATTGCCGCCTGACTCTCAGTCCTCCTTCGCCTTCCATACGCACACACAAAACACACGCCTACAAGAGGACTAACGTAGGGCAGCAACGTAGGGGGCCCGAGTTTTCCCGTCAGTTGGCAAACCCTTCAAGCCACGGATTTTAGCGCACCACGATAGATTCAAGCGCATTCAGGTTCATTATAGTGAGGAGATAAACGCGCCAAGGGTCGACCTTACTCTCTATCCCACCGCCTCATGACCGTATAGCTTTTCGGACACCTGAGGTGGGGCCTGAAACCCAGTGGAGCGCGAACACAGTCACCAACAGGGAATCAGAAGTGAGAGAAAGTGCCAGCGCCTACCAGGCCGCAGGGACCATGGTTGGCTAAGGACTGGCATTGCATATGCATACAGACCATTCGAACTCAGAAGGGTGAGAGCAGCCCTGTATTAAGCCTGGGCCAACACCCCCTGAGAGGGGTAACCAATCAGTCATCGACTGAAATGCAAATCACTTGACCTACTACCACTCGGACCCCCATACTTACGTCCAGGTAGTCACGGTCACTTGAAACATCACTGCCCTCCCCCCACAGTAGAAAATTACAGCAAACGCGTCTTCGCCATGTTCCCACCCGCCATCACTGCGGCCAAGGTCTGCTACACCAAACCTCCCTACGGTGGATCAATCTTCCCTCCTCTACATCTCTGTTTTTGATGACGGAGCAGCCCCTTCCGACCACGCTGCTCCGATTTCCCCTCCTCGCCACCGGGATTGAGGCCAACCCGGCGGCGCACCTGATCCAACAAGGGCTACTAGCTAGCCAGCTCCCCCCAGTAATGTGACTGTCTACCGCACCTTCATGCAGTGAGTGCATAATCCGGCTGGCCCAATCAAACTAAAGTTCGGCTAGCTCTTAGTTGAGATTGAATGACCTACCATACAAATCAATTCTAGATCTAACCCTTACGAACTATCATTATGAACAACAGTGGCATTTGCAGAAATTTTATATAAACAAACAATATGACGCGTTCTTTGAGCAGTGACGAAGATCTTCAAGAAAAGGGTTTCCCTCATCTTCTAATCAACTTTTTCGACGCAAAGTGGCTATACGAACGAGGAATTCTTGCTCCTTCAAACAAATTTGTCAATGCCATTAACGAGAGAGTTAGCCATCTTCTTCCAGGTGAGGAAGAACTGTACAACTCATACGACACGACGGTTGATCCTTCAGATTGTGTTAAGTATCCAGTGGAATTCCTGGATCGTTTGTAAATATCTGGCGTTTCATCGTACAAATTGATTCTGATGGTTGGTGCACCGATTATTCTAATGAGAAATCTCGATGCACCATGGCCATGCAATGGTACTAGGCTAACTGTCAAGCGGTTGATGTCATATTTGATAGATGGCACAATTATGGCCGGTTGTGCAAAAGGGGAAACTGTTTATATTCTCCGCATTCCAATCGTACCATCTGATACTACGTTCAATTTCCGACGACTTCAATTTCCACTGAGGGTTGGCTTTGATATGTCCATCAACAATCCCCAAGCTCAAACCTCCAAGGTGGCTGAAATTCACCTGCAAGAATAGTGTTTAACCCACGGACTTCATAAATTATGACTTAGTCATTCTAATTATCATGATTTTCATGAACAGCCTATATTTACTTTGAGTTGATTGCGCAGACTTCTGACATTCTCACAACGATTTTTCATCGCTACTTTCTCCACAATTACTCCTTCCGAGCATACAAGTATTGTACATCGAGTCAAAGCGACCTCAGAAATGCTGAGCTATTCACCTCATACTTAATGATTCTAAGAGCTTCCCATATACAGCATACATGCAGTTAGCCTACATAAGGGACATTAATGGGCAAGGGAGTTTCAAGGCGAAGCCGGGACTTATGGAAAATGCCTAAGGAGTTTTTTACCGTCTTCCCCCTCCCTAACACAGTTCCACTTCTGGCAATGCCACATGCTCTGAATCATAGCTATGTACAACGAGGGAGTTCAAAGGTATTTACCTTTATTTCCCTAATAAAGCTGCATCGGTGACTCAAAGTCAAACCCTACATCTGTTCTGAGTGGCGTCCCCCAAGGCTCTGTCTTAGGGCCACTGCTCTTCCTTATCAATGACTGTGTCAACGACCTGGGTTGCAGCGCTATCATGTTTGCCAACGACGTCAAACTCTGGAGAGCCATCAGGTCTGACGCTGATAGGAAAGCGCTTCAAGAGAGTCTCAATCGACTTAGCTGCTGGTCTGCTCGTTGGCTTTTAAATTTCAACATTAGTAAGTGTGTGGTTTTAAGACTCCGTACTAGAAGGACTGATGAGAAGAACGATTCCTTCCAATACTTCCTCGATGGGCACCCGCTTTCAAATGTGAACAAACAAAAGGATCTCGGTGTTCTAATAAATTCCTCACTAAAACCATCTACTCAGTGTGTAAAGGCAGCTGAACGCGCGACACAGGTGCTGTTTGCGATTAGGCGGGGATTCGTCAACATTGACAAGGAGCTCTTCAGGAAAACCTACGGAGCGTTTGTTCGGTCCCACTTGGAGTATGCTGTCCAGGCCTGGCGTCCGTGGTTCAAGAAGGATTACCTGCACCTAGAACGAGTGCAGGCGAGGGCTACAAAGATGGTCAAGAAGTTTGGTCATCTGCCTTATGAAGACAGACTGACCGAACTTGATCTTTTCCCTCTCAATTATAGGCAACACCGCGAGGACCTCATACAAACCTACCGTATTGTTAGAGGCCAAGAATGCGCCCTAGAATTTGATGATTTCTTCAAATTGGCTCGGACTGACCATCTGCGAGGTCATCCTTTTAAACGACAGAGGAAACCGGCCCGTATCGACGTTAGACGAAACGCCTTCTCTCAGAGGGTCATTGGAGCGTAGAACGGACTCCCGGAAGATGTGGTCCTCTCAGATACTGTTGAAAGTTTTAAACACAAACTTGATTCTCATTTGCTGAGAAACTGTGGCAGATATAATGAACAAAGTGCCAATAGCAGCACCTTTTAACTGGCTTACACTTATCGCTGATGTTAAGCCTACATTTGTACATTTGTATTATGTACTATTGTTACGGTGGACCTATTATACGATTTTGGTTATGAATAGGGAGCTCAAGGGCGAAAGCCTTCTTCCCTTAATAAAGTGACTTAAAGTGACTTAAACTGAACATAATGATTTTAAGAGGTTCTCACATACGGTTTGCTTACCTTAGGGACAACAACATGCAAGGAAGCCCAAGGCGAAGTCGGGCTACCACGCTAGTAATTAATATAAATGGAATTGCGGGTGCACAGGAGGGCTAATTCACGATAAATCCAACTTAGATATTCGACAAAAGCCGTTGTCACATGCCTTGTTTACTGCGTTCGACCATCATTTTGCATGATTTGTTTTGTGATTCATGATCGTCAGATCTGCATGATACACTGATAATGTCAAACAACCCGAAAGGAATAGCTGGAGGTAAATGCCTGCTATACGACTGTCTATTTTACGCCCTGTATAGCGGTCATAACTTTGGCTGCTAATGGTCGAAATCCTCCGAATGGCTGCCTGCTTCTCCTTCTTAAACCCAGGTGCTGAAGATATGCGGGAAATTTAATGCAAAATAACCCTTAATCGATTTACTTTTGAGAAGACTTCGTCTTCTCAATTACTTCCTGGGACTCGCATAATCTCTTGTAGTGGCGATCAACTTTTGTGGATTGAACGCACATGCCAACATGCCACTAAGTAGGACTTCTGCTATCACGCATGTGCAGGATATTTGCTCCCCCACACACCTAGCATACTTCAAGTATTGACCAAGGTTACTTTTCCTGTCTGAAGCATTCTGAAGGCAGTGACCGTTCAAATATTCCCTCAACGTTCACTTTGCACTTGCTCTTCTATGAAATTAAGCTATAACTGTTAATCTAAAATGTCTATAACTGATTACCAAAGGCCCTGGCGTAGACTCTTACTGAACCGAGATTATCCGGCTGGTTTCTATTTGCGCTGAACCTATCCCTTAAAGGGAGTCAGCTTTCGGAAAGGAATCAAACCGTATCCATTCTGCAGAAACTAGTATTACTATAAGCACACCCATACGGGAAGAGAGATCTGACATTTTCAATGGATATGTATGAACTAGAGGTCTAGGCCTATGTCACACTTCCTGAAACTACGTGACTGGAGTGAAGTGGCATGTGATTCGAAGACCTACCATAGCGTATTCGATCTTTATTTGTACTACGCTGTAGTTTGTTGTTCAACCTTCAAGAAATAGTGATCAGAGTTTGTTTCCTCAAAAAGGACGAAAATGTCTCTGTAGGTTTGTGGCAAGTGCTTTGTATTCCTCATGAGAAATGCAGTAACATTTTTTATTGATCAGCACCCCGAAGGTTATGCCGAATCCAGGTTATCATCGAGTTAAATGGTAAAAAATCATTTAGACACTGTGTAAGCAGTCAACTGAAAAACAAAGTCTAGACATTGTGCTGTGGAATGTAGAGAAGATTCCTATTCCCGCCAAAATTTTTCAATACGTCTAATATTAATAATAATATCCAAAAATCCCAACAAGGATTGTTTTATACGAAGGGGGAACGAAAGAATTTTTGAACGTATGAGTACAGATGACACGAATTATTCCTCTGAGAAGAGAGTTACTGACGGCATTGTGATCCGTGCAGGACAACAAGCATACAGAAGGGAACCCTCATTATTCCCCCTCAAGTTATAATAAAATGAACAATGGTATGATAGAAAAAAGATAATGTTTCATAGGGATAGGACTTAACCCTGTTCGATGACATCCTCGATTAATTTGCTACCATATTACACCTGTGCATACGCTAGACAAGGTTGCATATGCGGGAGTTCTTAGTATCTGTCGACGTGGCCAGAAAGTGGAGTGCGCTCTCCACAGACGTTGTGACGCCAATATCCGTGGAAAGATTCAAAATAAACTTTTACGGATTTACGCTCTATGGGGATCCGGAGCGATGAGAGGTTGAGGATAAACCTAAGGCTTTCATGCCAGTTTCCATACTATTATGGTACTACATGAAGGATCCCAACATGCATGATTTCTGCAAACGTTGTACCCAATTTTACGTCGTAGCTAGAATAATTGTAAATTTATGCATAGTGATAATAAGAAACGAAAGGAAAACTAAAGCTGCCAAAAATGAATATGATCTGCAACATAGTCGTTCCTTATTCAGAGCTCAACGATTAATCTAAAATAAGAATGGCAGGAATACAAGCATTGCCCATAATATTCCCGCATTCCACTGAACGTGTATTTATTTCGAACAGACCCATAGATGAGCATTTTTGGTCCCGTTACTGCTATTCATTCGCACTGATAGCGTCCGCTAAGCACATAACAACAGAACTATGTCAATCGTTAGCGATGAAATGATTTTATGAGCCATTATCTCCGCATTGAAAAACGTAAAATTGTGTCACCATCCATCTTCAAGGAAAAGATAATCATATAAGAAGTAAAATATCACTGTTGTTCCAGAGAGATGGCTCAAACGTTTTTAATGATTCTACGTAAGTCACATGCGGTTTGATTCACAGCCATTTGAAACATACTTCAACACATTAAGCTAACCGGATGTGAGATAGGGATGCTACGCACTTGTAAAAGGAAGGTTGGGTCTACTTTATGGTGATCGGTTAAGAATTATATCATGAAATGCTGGAAAAATGACGTGTTGTGAACTTTGTAATGTCGCCATATGTCCTCTCGTGGAATATAGCTAGCAGTAACGGGTAATAATACTAATCACTTTAAGAAGTTATTTGACCTCAATTGATGCAAGAACAGGCACAAAATCTCACACAGCACACTTTCTTCAAGATTGGGCCTTATTTCTTCCTCCTTATTGTTACAATTGCTCAATGAACATCCACTATCTACTATTGATTACTTTGGACGAGGGTCACTTTAAAGATTGCAATTCTCGCTTACACAAGCTGGAAAGTAATGATTTTGTTTAAAAACTTTTTGGTTTCCTTGGTTAGTTCTTGCGACGCAGTAAACATCAATCATTTTGAATCCATTCGACTTCCGAATCCTTTGCGTTTTTATCCGCTATATTACTGGCGCTTTTTTTTACATCAGTAAGTTAGCCAATCAGAACATAGTCAAAAGTCTGCCGATCCGTCGGGGTTTTTATGTGGACGGTGTTTCACATTTCTTGCGTTTTTGTACGCATGATCCTTGGTTTTTATTAGTGTACCAATTCACAAAAGTGGCGGCGCGTACCTGCTTCTTAGTGATTGCTAAGGTCTTGTTGCAAAAGTGTCGATGATGTACAATACCTTGTAAAATTCTTCCGTACATCACCATTGTAGACATAAACTTTCGTAAACAATTATGCTTTGGCTGCTTGCTGAACCTCTTACGCCAATTAAGACCACCAAAATTTTGCATTTTTTCGGACATTCACTGCCCTGATATTATTTTCTCACTCTGAACATGATGATGATGATGAGAACTTTATTTTGATGATAGTATCAAACTTTCAGTAAAAAATGGCTCCATTCACGGAGAGCAAGAACTGCAATAATTTAAAAGTGGGCCTTCAGCTTCTCAATTTCCGTTCCTTCACACGTGAGGAAGCGTGCTAAGAATGGGAGTATCGAGTTCTGGTAGGCTGATGTACCATATGTCATATGTCGGAAGTTTCGGCGCGTCGTACGAGAAGACTTCGCAGCCATTAGTTCGGAGTGGAGAGGGTGATCGTCATCACTAAGAAAACGGTCCACGAAATTCTTGACCGATTTCAAATGTCGCTGAATTAGAAGGTCAGCTAAAAAAGCATAGGAATATCTTCGTCTAAAACCTTTGACCACGAAGGCCTCTCACGATCGGAATCCTGTTCAGCTCGGATCGAGTAGCTGAGGTTGTGAAATGTATGACCGGCCCTGTTGAGTTAAAGGGCGATTTCACTGGTAGCCTTGGTGAAACCCATACAGTGTAGCAGCCGAAGACGTTGATATTGGTACACACACCACACACACACGATCTGATAAAAACCTGACGACGTTTCAGTCAGTGGGAGTCCTAAATAGGGACGATAAGCGCCATACGAAGCATAAAATGTCTTGATGAAAGTTTAAAGGCATTTGCTTATATTTCCCTTAGAAGACATGACTTGACGTGAAAAGACAGAACGAATGTATGGAAAATCATTTACTGGTAAAAAATGTATGCATAAATACTAAGTGAATAATCTATAACGGAGGAAGTCGTTACACAGATAAAGGTCCCAGCTGGAGTGGGGGTATTCTTTAATATCCGTTTGATTACCGGTGGTTAGTGCAGTGCTGGGGATAACTGCCGGGGCGGGACGTGGGAATGCTGACATAGACCGAAGGGGAACTGTACGACAGCGACGATAGTATGTTGTGGGATGGGGACTTGTGCTGAACTATGCCGCAGCAGGTGTTAAATTTTAGAATTTATACGTTAGCTTTTATGAGAATTAAGGATATGCGTTTCTTCGGTTGTAGCACATATCGTTCACGAAAATGCAAGGGTATACCACAAGGATTTCACGCATAAATAGAAGGATTCATTGAGCATTTCTTGGTAGTAAATAATATCCTATAGGAATAGCGATATCTTGTCACCGACAGCAATAGTAATGGTAATAGATTCTTCTATATATTGACGGGCTGAGTTAGTGAAGCCCTAAAGACTCTGCGAAGTTTCTGCACTCGTGTACAGCGGTTTCAATTACTGCGAAAGTTTGTCTTAAGTGTCCCTTAAGCTTTAACAAAGGGCCTTTGTGTGCAGCAGTTTACATTTCATGTTGAACTGCCAGCCGTTGCAATCAATTTTCTTGCCAACTATGCGCTTTGACGCTGCCTACTTTGCAGCATTGTTGGTATATGTTAGTGCTTAACTTCTACACAAACTCCCAGCTTGGGCATCGTAATTGTCGCTTGTACCCTTAACGGCGACATCTGGTCAGTCACTTATCGATTTTCCTAGCGTGCAAGTGCGCTGAGTGGTCTTTGCTGTCATTGCTCTCATCTATTGGATATTCAAAAAATTGCACTTTTATTTCAGAGTATCAGGCCAGACACTTAAAATCCCGGTATATTGCTTACAGAGCAGTTTAAAATTTGTATTATTATGATAAAAGGCGAAAGTAAAATGATAATTTATGAAGTAGATCCCACAAAGCAAACGGAGACCGGAATGGCCATTTCTGACTTATAAGCCGTCATCACCCAGTCATACCAAATCTCGAGGGGGGGGGGAACCCCCGAGATTTGAAACCAGGACCTTTGGTCATCGAGTTCAATATTCTATCTCTAGTCCACGGGTTTCTTGCTTTGTCGGTTGTGATCGGGCATATGATGAATGTATGTGTTTCGCCGATGTGGTAGAGGAACAATTAAGCTCTGCTTTGCTCCCTCGAGATTGGGTATAACTGGATGTTGACGACTAATAAGCCAGAAATGGCCATTCCGGTGTCCCTTTGCTTTGTCGGATCCACTTCATCATATCATCATATTCACTATGTGACGGTCTGGAGGGTTTGTGTTGCGAGCTCCTGGGCAAAGCGGAACTTAATTGTTCCTCTACTAGATCGGCGAAACATATACATTCATGATAATTTATCTCCATTGCCAACTAACTGGCTCGTTAAGTTTACATTTGCCTCTTCCTAACAGGTGTGCAGGTGACTTCTGCCAAACGTTTTGCTTTTACCAACAGCCAAGCCGAACTCCTAAGAGGTACCCAATATCACTTTCCTATTTGGAGAAGTATGCAGAGTATTCCGTTCTTTTATAGCAGTTCTATAATAATGTTGACAACAGCAAACTGTGATTAAACGTACGCTATTAGCGCCTGTACTATATGTCTTACCTCAAGGACATGCGAATTTACTCTGTGCGGTCGAAAAGCATCTGAACCGCGTACTCAATGCCACAATTCTGCGCGATTTTCAATCTGCGCTAAGCAAAAATAATCATTTGTAAACGCATGTTTCCAGTCTCTCACTAACCCCTGACCTGGTATTCGCATATTTATCTTACAGGTAGATAAATCGATTACCCTATACTAGCTCCTGTGTCATTTTGAATAATAGTAGATCGAAGGTAAGTCCGCAAAGTTCTGAAAGTGTACCCTCCTATTACATCGGTAGCTCGTGGTATCTGCCTTAGAGTTCGAAAACGATAATGTACCGAAGCGTCCGTAGTTTCGGAAATAGAAATCAGTTTTGCTTAGAAGTTTAACTACAAGGAAAAGTCACATCAAGCTATAGTTGGTTAAGTTTTTAAATCACGAGACGATAGAAAATATTATTTGACCAGTGGATGTCACCGACCAGTCAAAGGATTTTATAGGTGTCCGCCCAGACAGCTTGACTTAGTTTACTCACCAATGATCACCTCTATCAACTTTATAAAACAGCACTGAAATCGTTTCGAGGAGTTTACATGCTGTGTCTTCCTCGGAATATTCCTCTGACATTGGCCACACAAAACACTGCAAATATGTCTGTTGAGTCCATTTTCTACACCGCGGATTCCTGTTTCTAATGTGAACGACAACCTCCTTTCCAAAATCTCTTTCAATATCGAATTATGGTGCGAGAATTCTAATTATTAAACATATTTCAATTCCAATCACAAGTAGCAGCTGACTCATTGGTCAGAATTAGAAGATCGTCATCTGCATTTGACGTGTTAGCCTATGACAACTATTTCTTCAACGGTTTTTCGTCCCTCTCAGTCAGAGTTGAGGGCAGTACTTGCTTGACATTTTAGTGGCCTGTTGCATTAAGTTTTGCTGTGCTCCTAGTAGGCATACCGGAATCCTTATAATCGTCCGTCCTACTCATTTGTCTGCGAGAAATGGTGAGGGATCTCAACCGTTGTTTCGCCTTATATGTCTAGTATTTTCTGCCCTTTTTAGTGGCCAATTCTCTTCAGCACGAGTTTCTCCATGTTGCGTACTTGCCAGATCCTTAACTTCTATAGCAGTACCTTATGCTCCAATGTTATCCTTTTTAGCAATTTAAGAAATCGTTGCCAACGCGCCCTTCTCATATATTACTAAGACCTCATGGACGTTCGGTCGTTGCTGAAAGTCCATCGGTCTAATTCAAAGAGGATCGAACATCCTCACATCAAGTAACTTGCAAAATTCTGGTTGATTTTTAGATATAACTCTTTAGGAAAAATCTCCTGCATTGTTTGCGGTGTACCGATAAAATCAGAGCTCACATGGAACGCTCACATTTTGAGCAAAACCCATAAAGAGGTTCGCCTCTTTTCTGACAAACTATGTAACATTTAGAATGCCCTCAAAGGCACTTCGTCGCTCAAGCGATTGCAGTCGCACGTACAGGCCACCCAAAGCGCCAAGGTGGCCAAGACCGAGGTAGGTAACTTCATGTCAATGTCTACGCTCCATTAGGTTACTTCGACTCCCGTCGCATCTAGTCTCGAGCCTGCACTACAGTCCAATTTGAGTGCTAATCCTCCCTCCAAAACACCTGCAAAAATCCAGAAGCCTGAATCTCCAAAGAAGAAAGAAGAGGAAGAAGGTTCGAAGACTATCCTACCAGAGGGCTTTTTCGACGACGCTAAACGTGACGCTGAGGCCAGACACGTGCCATATCGAGATAAGTTAGATGTGGAGATGGAAGCTTTCCAAAAGGAGGTGGGATCCCTCGACCAGGTACGTTTGCTTTCAACTTTCGCTGCCTCTGTTAACTTATTCGTTCTTATGTCTGTTGTTTGGATTGCTTTCCGTTTCTTTTCCAAGGTTTCGTGGGTCACACTTTCTGGCTACGTGTGGCCAGTGCCTATTACTACAGTTCTCAAACTTACGGACCGTGCTAGGTTTTCTGTTGTAATTATTTACTCTCTGAATGTTTGTCTTGCGATTCCAACAGAAACGTCTCTCAGACTACGGTAAGCTCGACAGACCTAATCTAATATCGATTATTCTTACGGCTTATGAACATGGCTTCCATGATGGGCAGTTTTGGAACACCGGACGCAAAATCAGAGGCCGTTGGCCAATCTGTGCACGTTTACATGTTTGGTCGCGCACTTACACGAGAAGCATTCTAATTCTCAAATTAAGGGTGATGCGGCAAGATAATGCGAGCTCCAATTAAAGCAGAACATTGTGCTAGAGTGACCGACCAAGTCAGGGACATGGTTGATTACCTGTGTTTGTCACTGGGTGATGTGCGGCTGTCTGCAGGGGCTCTAACTTGACTCTCAAGACACAGTGGCACAAGCATGTCCCGTAAAATGATAGGGGAAAGCCGCTCTATCATAATTAACCTTGCAGATCACAACCGACAAGACAGCAGACCCGTAGTTCTTTGGTAGAGCGTTCGACTCGATAACCAAAGGTCCCGGGTTAGAATCCCAGGGTTGGGGTATGACTGACTCTTCACGTTCGCGGACCATGCCGAGGAGGTCGCGAGCAAAGTGAGCCGCTGCACCAAGGCCCTCAAGGCTCTAGCGGGCACATCCTGGGGCTGCGCAAACGAGACTTTGGTGACCACGCTCAAAGCGCTGCCTATGCCGCTTCTCGCTTATGTGGCACCAATCTGGTCTCCTACGATCAGCTCTTCCAGCCTCCGCCGCCTTGAGTCAGCACATAACGCTACCCTCCGCTTAATCACGGGTTGCTATAAAATGTCACCTATCAATCCTCTTCATGCGGAGGCCTCTGTCTTGCCGGCCGCCTCTCACAACGCATTATTAGGCTAGCAGTTCTGATGGACCTGTTCGCAATCCGACTGTCCTAATCACCACCGTCGCCACGCTTCTGAACCCAACCGCACCATTTGGCTGTCTGTTAGAGCTCTCCAAAAGGAAGCTGTTGCTTCTTGTGTCCCGGATGTAACAGTTCATGGCTCTGCCATCATGACAGGCTTCGATCGTCTTCTCTTAAGAGACGTTGTCTAAGCAAAACTAAGCTACCATTCCACGGTCCTTTTTGGCGGCAATCCACTTCCGATTGCGGCCTCGGAATACACGTTCCTGAGAGTCACTCGCTGTACCTCGGCTCCACTACACAGTGTCTACTCGATGCTCCTCCGCCAGTATTAACCCCGACTCGACCCGTCCACATCACACAGCTGTCACGCATGACTGTCAGTATCTTTTTGTCTGTAGTTTCCGGTCAAGCATCCAACTCATCCCCTGGACTTTTAGCTTAAGCCATTAGAGGTGTCGAATTTTCGCTTTCTTCAAACTACAACCAGTTTGAACTCCGGCGGGGCCTCTTGATCCAACAAGGACTACGAAACATACACACACACACGCTGGCGGATGACGGTTTATAAGTCAGAAATAGCCATTCCGGTCTCCCATTTTTTTCGGCATTCTATTATCTATTAGGGCGTTTTGGGTCCACTAAATTAAGCAAATCTACCAAGCCCCCCTGACGATTAAGTCAGCCTAGTAGTCATTCTGGTGGATTCTAGATGATTGCTTAGAAAATCCTGCTTAGGCAGTCAGCTCGCTGTTTCCAAATGGTGGATTTCATACGAGCGGTAAGTTGGGCGGGTAAAATTGATCCAGGTGTGATCAAATTCATGGCGCACGGCGTACCTGGTAGCTCAGTGGTAAAGCGTTGGCTGCGCAAAAGCCTTCCTTGGTGTGTGGGTCGACTCCCGCTGAGGCCGTGAGTTTTTTTCACAATTGGGTAAATACATTCTATTATCTACATAGCAGAACATGTGTATTTCAAGTAATTAATTGAATCTCGCATTATAATCTTTCGTCTTTGGAACTGAATGAAGTTCGAGCAAATTTTTATGGTTGTATTTCCCCGGCACGATTTTGTTCAAAAGAAACTGTTTCTGCCTACTTCGCTTCTAACTCTTGTCACTTTTAAACTATTTTTAGGAGTCCGAACAAATTCAGGAGGTAGACAATGCTAGTATGTTTGCTTCCAGGAATTTGCTGGAGATTGACAAACAAATGTGAGTTACCAGGTTTCTACAATATTAACGTTTGAATGCCGATGATTTTATAGTTTATTTTTAAAAGCCTTCTTCATGTCTCTTTAACTGTGGACAACCACGTTTAATCTCTCGCCCCCGCTTCCGGGCGTGAATGTGTTGATTGTTCCTGTTCGGCCGCCCGAGTCAAACACCCATGACTCTGGTTGTCCGCTTCTCACTGGGACTTATGGTAGTCACCTTGACGAATTAGGACCCACCAGCAATTTTGTTTGTCTTGGTCTGTCACCTCTCCGCAAGAAGCGTTGGAATTAAGTGTCTGCATCCACCATGTACCCCACGGAGCGGTGGGCACAGCACCCTCACCTTGCACGTGAATTCGTCTGTAGTGATCCTAGACTTGCGCTGCTCCAGTATTCACTGTTCACACCGGTAAGTCTTGGGCGAGGTCCTTCCATGTCAATTTGTAGATTCTTTGGAGAACTTTCCATGCTGTTCGTTTAATGGCCTTTCCGTCATCTATATTGACGAGCACGCATTGCGATGTCGACCGTTCTCCATCCTCACGGAGTGACCGCTCTATCATAGCTGTCAGTCACCTTGTCTTGGTCCGTAATCTGTCTGCAGGAAGCGCATACCTTAGCTGTCTTGTTGGTATGTCCACAGTTCGTTTGACCGTTCCGAATGACGGCGTCCCCTGTGTAGCCAACGGCGCGCTGGGCGCAGCACCAGTGACTTGCACGTGATTTAGTGAAACTTGTGTAGTGTCTACCGCACCCGACGGCGATAACAAAATGATGTCAAACTAACCGGAATCGAACTCGGAAGTAGTGTCACAATTGGTGACTAGTAGGGGCCTCAGTTAATTTACTTTAATTTTTAGATGCGGGTCTTCTCGATGAAACTGCTTGAGCTTGAAAGTTGTTAGAACGCACTCAAACAGTGAGAGCTGCTAGGAAGGTCAGTGAATAAGGGTTGACCTTCAATAATTTTTCCCACTTACAATACCCAAGAAGTCGTCCAAGTCGAATGCTTATTCAGTTTATTACACAATACAATCTATTTTTTAAATATCAGTAGGCGTGTTGCGTTTATTTTTACGAGTGTAAATGCTTGGTGTGGTGGTCGTTTTTCTTCAACTCTGCGGCACGTGCTTAACCGTTTTAAGCCGTCCTTTTTCGTTTTCAAAACATGAACTGACTTTCTTTTTTGACTGACAGTCTCATAGAGCAATAAAAACTTGCGTAGTGGCAATGCAACTTCCATTCCCATGCATAATGTAGGCGAACACTTTTTAGCAGGCTTGCGTCTCGTGGGCCTGGCGCTCACTCATCTTAGCAGATTGTGGGACTGAAAGCCGCATTTTGTCATTCACTCTCGTTTCGGGGCCCTCGCAAGTGATCTCGTAGCCAGACTACAAGTCAGAATGGGACTGGTGTATTTCGTTCTGCCTTCAGGTTTGACGCGTTAGCACATTTGGGAAGAGAGTGAATCCCTTATGCAGCCGTAAGGGCACCCTGCTCAGTAACCAACTGAACTCAGGTCTACTTCCCAGGCCTCTGTTGCCCTCGTGTTAAATATGAGTGCCTAGTGACGGAAAATAACCCATACATTGCCTTTTTAGTCCAATTTGTCTTTGAACAAGGCAAAGATCACGAAATTAGCCATGCTCAAATTTCTTCCGGGAAAACAATGTTTCACTTTGTCTTTGTTGATGAAACTTGGCAGGTGGTATCTCACAATCTGTACTGGAACTAAAACCCCAAACTGACTTGTTCCATCCGTGCGTCATTTTTTGAGATCCTAGGTTGTATGTGCCATGGCCCGGTTTCTGGATTTTGTTAGGCCAGCGTGTCCCATCCTGTCTCTCCTCAACTCCGACCATATCCTTTTTACGTACTGTAGATTCCCTATCTCATGAAATATTAACTGGACTTTGTTTTAAATCCGAAGAAATTACTTTAAAAAGTTTTAATATTGGTTGCTGCGCAGCCTAATCTCAAGCTATTTCAGTCAAGTCAAGATGTCGGCTTTTAAACAGGCTTCCTTTCAACCGTCCGCAAAAATCATACTCAGCAAAAAGATGGCTACTTGAGTAGTATGCCTTTTTCTCATTTATTTTCGATGGCTTTATCAATTCAAATGCCTTCTATGGAAAATTTGCAGCAGAATATTATTTCTTGTATTCATTGGGCGGCAAATCACATCTTCAAATTCTACTGTGCATTGCCTATCTGACGAAATCCAAGAATTTATACAAGAAAAAACCGGGCCATAGCCGGCAATACTATCTGCTCAGACTACTAGCCGCTACGGCTGCTGTAAAGGCCCGAGAAATGAGACCCAAAGCAGAACGCGACAAGTTAGCGGTCGGTGATAGTTCATCAACTAGTGTAGAATATTTAGGAATATTAGGCTTTTTTCGGAAAACGGAAAACTCCGAAAAGGTGAAAAATCGGGGCACCTAAATAAACTCAAGTTTTAAATGGAAGGGAAGTTTTTCCATGGAAAAACCGAGTAAATGAAGAAGCCTAGGTAGAATTACGTTTGAAGATAATCATTTAGTAACATTTTGGATACATATGCTTCCATATTGCGCAAAATGCAAAGTAGGCTGTTATCACAGAGCCTGAAGTTTAAGTGTGTAATCCAGCATGAACTCCTGAGGATTGCCAGTTGTTTCTTAGTTTTTTTTTAAAATTGTTTGAGGTACGTTGGACTAAAACAACCAGATTTTCGCTTCATTGTGCCGATGGAAACGTCACAGAAGTAGAATATTTTGCAAGCCCACACCTGGACATTTAGATGCAATTGCGAGGAGCACCCGTAAATGTTCTATTTTGTTTACTTCCGTCACATTTAATTGTAATTGGTGTTTGGTGTTCGACTACGTTGAGGTTCAGTTCGTTCTTGAAATAGGGTTGAACATTTTACGATTTTCAGTTTTTTCAGTCGATTCTCCATAAATGCAGATTCTGGTCGACGGATTTACACAAACCGTCAAAATAAGATATTTCTTAAAAACATTTACCTAAATAGGGAGTTTTTGGACATACTTTGTCATACAGTTGTCTGTGTGGGTTATGGTTTTAGAGTCACCCAAATATGTCAACTGACTGCCGAGAAAAATAAACGTCCAAAACAAGATTCACAAATGAATGTCTAAGATTAATTAAAAATCTTTGTATAACAGATTACCTCTTGAAAAAAGCGCTTTGTTTAGATACATAGGCGTCGAATATCTGCGTACTTTGATTTTTTTCGAGGGTTAAGTCAAGACAAAAATCGGAAAGTTTAACCGGCTTTTTGACTTCGTTTAAAATTGAGCATAAAAATGAAAGAAATCACTTTTCTGCGTATACTGGAGCAGTTTTCATTATATTTATTCTTTATTAGACCCCTTCTAGGTTTTTAGAAGCACAACAGAGTGGCACTTTTTAACACCGAAGGACACCCTGCAGGATAATCAATACTACACTCCCACCTATGTAGTTAGTTTGAATTCAAAAGGCATTTCAGAATTTCAGATGGCGTTCCATTGAATGGGAACCCCGGTATACGTTAATACCTTTTGGTTATATCGACTTCTCTTTTTACTTGTGAAAGTGATTTCAGCCGTTATTTTTTGGATTTCGATTGATCTCAATACTCACAACAATTACAAATTTGTTTTGTCAATTGCTATGATATAGAAGTCAAGGGGTAGAAATGCATTCATCCGAACAAGAAATATAAATATAGCATGGCACACCCCTCAGTGCCAAGTATGAGCATGCCTGATCTTTTTATTGTCATTATTTTGCCGCCACAACTTCAAGCATCCGCGCCCTGTGCAACTTAAAACGTGAAATCGCATTCCGACCGTCTGGGCATACACTTCTAGACATGAAGGCAACACTTTTTATCCTTTTCCTTTATGTCTTATCAGCTATGAACCAGATTTTTCCTCTTGGGTCTCCCTTCGTTACCATGAATGTCCTGCGAGGTCAGCATGAAAGGCGGTTCAGCACTTTGTCAGCAGGTTTTCTAAGGACCTAACCTGTAAACGTGTGTGTCGTAGCCCATAGTTGGATCAGGAATCCCCGCCGGAATCCAAACTGGGAGAAGTTGGGAGACGGAGAAAAGCCGCGACCTCGACTGGCTTGAGCCACAGGTCCGCGGGAGTGAGATGGGTGCGTGGCCGAGAACTGCAGGCGAACAGATGACGGCAGTCATGCGGCGAGACGCCGCAGTCGGGACAGCAGTCGGGTATAGATGCGTCGAGCCGGTGTTGGTACTGGTGAATGAGCATGCAGTAGCCACTGCGTAGCTGCGCCAGGGTACAGCGATTAACCCTCGGGAGATTTCGTTCAGAGCCCGCAATCGGAGGTGGATAGCCACCCAAAAGGACCGGGGGGACTGTAACCTCGTTTCTCCTCGACAATGACTCTCTGGTGGAGACGCTGGAAGCCTGTCTCGGTGGCAGAGCTATCAACAGGTAGATCCGCAAGAGACGAGGCAACAGCTTCCTTGTGGAGTGCTCGAAAAGACGGCCGGACGTTGCGGCAGGGCTCGGGAGCGCAGCAATGGTGATGATTGGGATGGCCGGGTTGCGAACAAGTCCACCAGAACTGCTGGCTAAGGAGAGTGTTGTGATGGGCGACCGGTAGAACAGAAGCCTCCGCATGAAGATGATCTATAGGCGACATTTTATAGCAACCCGTGATCATGCGGAGGGTAGCGTTCTGTGCTGACTGGAGGCGGCGGAGGCTGGAAGAGCTCATCGTAGGAGACCAGATTGATGCCGCATAAGTGAGGTGCGGCTTGACCAGCGCCTTGAAAGCAGTCGACAAAGTATCTTTCGCGCAGCCCCAGGATGTGCCTGCTAGAGCCTTGAGGACCTTGGTGCAGCGGCTTACTTTGCTTGCGGTCTCCCTGGCATGGTCTGCGAACGTGAAAAGCGGATCAAAACGCATGCCAAGGAGTTTGGGCTTGCGGACGAGCGGTAAGGACGCCCCGTTGACGGTGATGACCGGCTGACGATTAAACTCCTTCGGATCAAGCGTGAAAACAGTTACGGACGACTTGGCTGCCGAGATCTTCATTCCGCGCTAGGTGAGGAAGTTTTCGACAACAGGCATGAACTTTGTGAGGAGCTGTGCAGCCTGATCGATGTCATGGTGCCGGCAAAAGAACGTCACATCGTCCGCGTAGAATACCACTTGCACAGGTGCCCGGGGGGAGTGGGAGCTCTCGCATGTAGATGTTAAAGAGCGTTGGGCTGAGCACAGAGCCTTGAGGGACGCTACAGGTCTGCTTACGGGGCTTAAAGAGAGCGGCCCGAAAAAGGACACGATCGTGACGGCCACGGATGCAAGCCGCCAACCATCGGACCAGGCCAGTCGGGACGTTCAGCGAGGCCAAGTCCTGCAGGAGCTGATCGTGGCGGACGCAGTCAAATGCTCGTGACAGGTCAACTGAGACTGCCACGGTCCGCGAAGCGGGCTTCTGTTGATTGAAGCCCTCGAGGATAGCGTCGCTGAGCTCGAAAAGCGCCGTTGTAGTCA
>JAYGXS010000002.1:47281805-47296116 GCA_036362985.1 Ligula intestinalis
TTCCCCAACGGGTGATCAGTGTTTGCACATTCCCGAGTGAATATATATATACATATATTGACTGCCTATTTTGAGTCTGGAATCGCATTAGGTCACCCGTCTTTCCAGTACTTGAGGACCAGACGAGGAAGACTGGGATGGCTAATTCTTTTATCTACCGTTACCAACTAATCAGAACTCACCCTGGCAGAAAAAAATAATACAGGGTTAAACTTGTTTCCGGGATGTAGTCAGTCCAGATGTCTGTATGTTTAAAATTAATTTTAGTAAACTGCCTACAGTAGACCCTTTTAATGCAACCTTTTCTGCCACTTGCCTGATCCCAGGTCTACAAACAGAGCATTCAGCTGCACAACCAGAGGAAAGAACAAACACAGAGAAACATAGAGCGAGAACAGAACTTCTTGAAATTTATGTATGGCCACATTCTCCAGAAGCCAATGGATGGTCAGAGACAGTCAGTATTTGCAACCAGCGGTGCTGAAAAGGCCCCGACAGGTCTTTTACTGCCGCCTCTGGAGACTGAACCGACAAGCAGCAGCCTCAACCCATCGGTCCGCAAGATGCCAGCAATGACAACTCAGTCCACGGGACGCGAGAGTGGTCTGGGCAGTCAGATTAGCACATCTGAAAGGGTGTTGGAGGAACAGTCCGAAAGGAGTACCTTCAAGGCCTGGGCCTTTGATACAAAAGAACAGAACACTGAGAGCTTTGTCCGCGAGCTCAGACGCTGGCGAGATGCCGAAACAGGGCAGCTGGTACGTGGAAGTGTATAAGGGAAGGTAAAAGGGATTTGAAATATATCTAGAATATAGAGAGAAGGATCTTATCGACAATGGGAGACTAGGATGGCCGTTTCTGGCTTAGAAGTAGTCGTCAGCTAGTCATACCCAACTCAAGTGTTGCCCCGAAAATTGATGCACCGCTCGAGTTTCGAGCCCACGACCTTGTTAATCAGAAGTTTAACGCTCTGAACGTTGCGTCATGGGCTTGCTGTGCTGTGGGTTTTTGATCGGGAATATACAGTGACAGATAGGCGTACACCGATCAGTTAGAGGACACACTCGTCCGTCCATGGTGCCTTTAGAGCTCACACTCATGGGTTCGAAACTGGAGCGGGCACCAATTTGTGGAGCAATACTTGAGCTGGTTATGACTAGCTGACGATGGCTACTTAGCCAGAAATAACCATCCTAGTCTCCCTTTTCCTTTTTAGTAAATTCTTTCTGCCTATATCATTAGCCGTATTGCGGCGTGTTTTGAGAATGAATTCGAAAGGCACAAAAAGGGAAGGGTGAGTCCCGTTACCAGTCGATGAGTGCCTATCCACGATCGGAAACCGGCAAGACAACGAGCCCGTGGCGCAGTGGTTGGAGCATTGGACTTCTACCTAACAAGGTCGCGGATTCGAACCTCAGGTGGGGCACCGCTTGGAGCTGGATATGGCTGGCTGATGACGGCTAATAGGCCATTGCAGTTTTTCTTGTCTTCTTCGGTAATGTCATTCTGTATATGATATATATATATATATAGAGTGGATCCGACAAAGACAAGGGAGACTGGAATGGCCATTTCTGGCTTGTTAGCCATCATCAGCCAGTCATACCCAATCTCAGGGGTCGGAACCCCCGAGATTCGAACCCGGGACCTTTGGTCATTGGGTTTACCACCCTATATACCCTATATACCCTATACCCTATATATATATAGTAGATTCACTATCTTATGCAATAGCTGCCGGAATTCTGAAATAGGTTTTCGATTGGAACATATTAATTGCAGATGGTTGAAATAGAGATGATCATACAGCCTAATCTCAACATATTTTGGACACTTCGGGATGCCGGCTTTCTAACGAGCTTCTTTCTGACCGTCAAAACAAAGCACGTACTATAAAAAGTGACTACTTAAGTACTATTCTTTTTTGTCATTAATTTCGACTGCCTTTATAGGTTCCAATATATTTTTTTGGAAAATATACACGAAAAAATTATTTCTTGTACTCTTTTGGTAGAAAATTACGCCTTCTTTAAATTTATACTTAAAGTAAGTGTATTTTTTGGTTTTAAAAAAGTTTCTAAATTGCCGAATAACTTTGAAACCTAGTGACCGCTACACTGGAATCGAAGGTTTACAAACTGCGTACTGTGTACAGCCTGTTTAAGGAAAAGTATGTTTTCGCCTACAGCTTGACAAAGATCTCACATAGTTCCCATAAAAGGTTGCAATAGTTGTGGAGCATGCTTCATACAGTAAAGGCAGCATTAACAAATGACGGATACAGTATTTACTGAATGAACACTTGACAATTGTGAAAAAGCTCATAATAAAATTTTTTAAACCGAAAGATACCCTTCCTTTAAGTATAAATTTTAAAGAAGGCATAATTTTCTACCAAAAGAGTACAGGAAATAATTTTTTCGTGCATTTTTTCCAAAAAATATATTTGAATCTATAAAGGTAGTCGAAATTAATGAAAAAAATGCATAGTACTCAAGTAGTCACTTTTTATAGTACGTGCTTTGTCTTGGCGGTCAGAAAGAAGCTCGTTAGAAAGACGGCATCCCGAAGTGTCTAAAATATGTTGAGATTAGGCTGTATGATCATCTCTATTTCAACCATCTGCAATTAATATGTTCCAATCGAAAACCTATTTCAGAATTCCGGCAGCTTTTGCATGAGATAGTGAATCTACTGTATATATGTGATAAGATGGAACCGACAAGGAAAATTGAGATCAGAATAACCATTTTTGGCTTACTGATCGCCATCAGTCAGTCATACCCAATTTCAGGTGTGGATCACATGACATTAGAATTCGCGACGATTGAGCCACTGGACCGTCGTTTTTGCCGGCTGCGATCGAGAATATGATGATAGCAAGGCAATTTTTTTCCCTTTATTCTTGTAGCAAATTTTGGAAACAAAAACCTAGAAAGTAAAACACAGTTAGGGACTTTTACATATTGATCAAGTTAAATATAATTTCTAACATTTATAGTTTTTTTTCTCGATGGGTCACATTCATGCTTTTGCTGTTCCCGATCCATCCTGCCAGCAAAATCCCCGTTTAGCATTACTTAGGGGGGGGGGGGTGACAAACGGGGTAAACGGTGCTATACCCCCATCTAGGATAGGGCTCAGGACGGGGATTTCAACCCGTCTTGGAAAAAAAATTGCGCAGCATGCCGCCTTACTCCAAGCCTTTCTAGCTCCATTTCCCTCAATCCCCCAAACCCCCAATAGGTTTTTTCGTGAAAGCACATTTATTGAAAAAAACTCTTTGTTGGGCAACAGTAGCTTGTGTAGCCCCATTCATTAATCCCTACAACCTGCGTGTTTTTCTACGAAATCGGTGTTTATAGGGTTTTATGGGCAGGCAATTAGGACACGCAGTGGTATATGCTTGAATAAATGCTAAATGCAGCTTTATTTTACTGTATTTAGTAGTGCTGTTGATTTATAGCCGTAGCTTTTCCTAATCTGTATTATCATTTAACTTATTGCGAAAAAAACCCCATTATCAAACTGCAGGTTTTTTGAATTTCCCAAAAAATTGGAATGAAGGTTAGGAGGTCGTCTACTTAAACTTACCTGTGGTCCAACTTACCGTTCTGGAGTTTGATTAGTATAGTGCGCGGCGCGAAACGCCGCGCACACCTTCAGTTTGCATGCGGAACAACCTGCTCCCAGCAGCCGCGGAAGCAACTTCGACTACATTTTTCCACTTTACACTTACTTCTAAAAACTTCCTTCTCTGCTCATCCTATTTCTCCACCCCACAAAACTCTATAACCACCGTTTTTCAGGAGAAAATGCTGGGACCAGGGCAGATGAGTGGGGCTAGATAAGCTACTGTTGCCATTTATTTAAAATAATATGAACATAAGTTTTTGGTATCGTTCGAACAATGATCAGTGTTCTTCCAGTTAATGGTCCTCATATTGTGAAAGTGTTCCTTCAAATATAGATGGGTCTTGGTATTGCAAAGTACTTGCCTTACATTCCTCATTCATCAGTATCTGCAGATGCTGATTATGATACTGAACTCTAAATTATTATTATTAGTCAGAAGATACATCATTTGATGTGTATAAATAATCAAATTACTTTATCATTTTTCTTTGACGTCGGTTTATACACAAATATAAGGAAGATGCTACTCCGGCTGTTGAGGAAGACAAAAGGATTGATTTGGAGCACATACCAGAACTGTCGAGAGAAAATACGCAAAAGAAAAAAGGCAGACGAAAGAGCGCGCTTAATGACATAGAAAAGAAACTGCTAAGTCAGAAAACCGCAATAAAACGAATGCAGACGTCACAGTTCCATACGCCTTTCGGGGAATTCTCTGTAAGTTATACCAACCCCCATTCTATCTGTATTCCTTCCCCTTTACCTTCTTTTAAAGTGAGCATGATAAGTAGAAACAACGACATTCTCCCGTTCTCTATACAGCATCCACACACTCTCTCTCCCTATTCTGTTTAATATTAATTCCTTTAGACGTCTTTACCCCCCGCCTTCGTCGGTTTACCCATTGGCGGTTTATACTTCATGTTATACTGCGCAATTTAGGTGCTAGTGTCCCATAGCTTTAGTTCCCTGGTCGTGGCAGTTTGATCCTGGTGATCGATGATGGTCATGACATTTGTTGGCGAAGACGGTGGCGAAGACGGTGGCCTGCGCATAATGTGATTTGTAGTGATAGTAGGCTTGCATTGCATCTACCTAACTTCCTCCTCCTGAACGTGGTGGCAAAACAGGTGTCAAGAAAACAGGCGGTAGGATTTGATGCAGATGGCTGGCGCGGGATGGGCTTGCAGCTAGAGTTATCACCACATATATTCCTTAATTTGGCATTTCTTACGAGTGTGCGATTCCAATAGCATCCGCCGTGCACAGATCTAGCCCCTGTTTTGATGCGTGGCTCACTTTAGAGGCAAGACAAATGTATTCGGTTCTCACATAAAGGGGGTGGTCCCTGACCGTAGTACATGAAGCCTACACTATTACAGTTAGCGAGGTACGTACAGGGCAGCGTTCATTCCCTGAATGAAGCTTCAACAGTGAACATATCCCCACTCAATACTATCGATCTATACTACCAGTTGCTACGGCGGTCAGGGCTTCTGTCGAGGCCCAAGGCAAAGCAGGACAGATGGGTGAACGTTCATCAACGAAGATCCCACTCAGTTACGATGTAAAGCAGAGTAGTGAGTAGTAGTTGACGCATTCTGAGCCTCTATAGCATACCTATATCATAGCTCTTCGCCTAAATTCTCTGCGAAACTCTCTGCTTAATTGTAAAAGTGACGCAGCAAGATAGCACCTGCTTGCCGGCTGAAAGTACATTCTCGCAAAGCCGTCACCGCTTATTTTCTCCAACCAACCGAGAAAATGCAAATGTCTGAGCAATTCGGGCATTTGCGGGCGTGCCTTTAATGTAGAAATATTCCTCCGAGTTTGTGGGTAGAAATTAATCTGCCTAAGCATGATAACACTTATTATTCTACCTTTAAGTAGGCTAAGGAAAGTGAGACTTGACCTATCTGCAGATTCCAGGATCAATAAAATCGGAAATAAACATAGACTTGGATATTTTCGGCGCTCACTGTTTATTTGCAAATATATGCATGCTCCCTGTTCACTCAAACTAACAGCAAGTTTGCTAGATTACTAACATGCCAGAGGCGTTAAGTTGTTTCACGGTCTTCACCGATCGTCAGTTCGCCATAGGCCTCCTGAAGTGAGGTATGTAAACTTGTGGAGTAGGCATGTGAAGCTCACTCGTTGTGATTGGAATCGTCCCTGATCCCCTTCTATCCGTCCTTCAGCTGGACTATTTTCTGTGTACTGAATGTGGTATGTATCCCCTGGCAAAAAGTTCGTCATCGCTAGCAGTCCATCTAGCAGGCGCACAGAAAGGGATCAAGCACGATACCAACCAAAAACAAGTGAGAGCCACGTATCTACCACATGCCAAATCAAACTTGGCTACTTGTTTTAATTCAGTAAACTAACTTGTCTGTAATATAATTTCCGCGGTGACCAGGTCATTTGGTATCTGCACATTGTGACATCAGTGGATGTCTAGAGTGTGGATCTATTTTCAGTAAACATGGTTGGGAAACAATATGTGACGAAAACTAAAGGCTTTCTGAGACGTAGATAGGATGAGAGACGACGGACTTATCAGCGCTTTCAGTGAAAATTGCATAAAGCGTTTTGATATGCCATCAGCAAAAATGCACTGCCTCATACAGAACTGATTTTGCGACATTTTAGAACTATCGCTTGCTCAAACGACCACGAAGTTCCCTCCTGCCAAAACACAAGATCACACACGTTGCCGAACACAAGTCTCTGGATGACCCTAGGATAGAGAAAGCACCAATGCCCAAGCCTCTTCTGGTTCGGATGCCTCGAGCCTCTTGTGTACCAAAATACACAATGAGGGTAGCCTTAGAGAAGAGTCAGGGGAGAGCTCAGTCAGCTATTCGGAAGTCCAGAGGATTCCTCCCACGGTGTAAGTCATTGCTACTGTCTACATTAATGTGTCCACCTATGGCTTAAAATCCCGCGGTCTGCGAGACCCGTCTACTACAGGGCGGAGAAATTTCCTCCTCCAAAAATAAGTGAACTAGTATACATACATTCTTCACCACAGGGGAACAGCTGAAAGTGGAATTGGCGAGACGCAGGCCAGAAAAGCTACAATCAAAGGCCGCGACCAACCTTCCCATCCCACCTAAAGTCAGCTTATCCGAACTGTACATTGATTTCAATAGAACATTAAAGCTGGAAGAATTCGCACGGATAACAGTCAGACATTAGACTGAGACGGATGACTGCCGAAGTTGGAGCCGGTGAGTCTGGATAAAGGTTTACCCCTCGGGTGCAGGCATTTTACAGGTGGAAATACAAAAAATTGATACTCTAACCATCCCTCCTTCATGCTTTCCAACATTACTGATGCCCAGTTTTTACAAAGACAGCATTTCCAGTTTTAGGATTCTGAATGGTCGAGAATATGCGAGGCCCAGGTAACTGGATAGAAGAAGTTAAGTCGTTCTCTGGGACCAGGAGTGTATTTGTCTGACGTTTCGAACTCTCCCGCGAGCTCATTGTCAAGGAATGAAAAAACGTACAGCTCACAGTGTAATTAAGTCAGTTCCGCTGAGATTGACCTCTGCCCTTGACCTCTGCCCTCGATCTGCTCGAGCAACGCGAGGTAGGCCTCAGGAAGCTCGACATGCCTGTTAATTGAGCCCGCGCGTGAATGCCAGGCTTCCTGCAGCAGGCGTGAAGTTCGGTCGTCTGACCGACCCAGTATTCGCACGTTTTCGAAGTCGAAGCTGTGCCCTGGCTTGGATGCGTGGGCGGCCACCAGGGAATTCTTGTCGTTCCGTTGCACGGCGAGGTCATGCTGGTGCATCCTCGTGAGGACCCGTTTGCCGGTTTCACCAACATAATTGGCTTGACCACAAAGGCAGTCAATACGGTAAATGACACCGGACTTTTCATTAACGGGAGCTGGGTCCTTGGGCCGCATAAGTTGTCTGCGGATTGTTGCTTCCGGTCTGTGAGCAACGCCAATCCCAAATTCGCTCACCAGTCGAGCGAATTCTTCAGAAACACCAGCAATATACGGTATTGCCGCCAGCGTGTTGGTCTGGTTGTCCTGTTGGTTTTCTTCGTTTGGCTCGTCGCCTGCATTTTTCGACGAAGACGCCAGGATAGCCATTCATTGTGAAGAGTTTTTTTGAGATACTGGACCTCGGCCTTCTTGTCGGCTGGTTCGCTGCAGTGAGTTTCTACACGACGATAGAGCGTTCGCACGCAGCTACGCTTGTGCGAGACGGGATGGTTGCTGAGGTAACTCAGGATGCGAGAGGTATTCGTCGCCTTCCTGTAAACTGTTGTTTTGAGTTCCCCACCGTCTTTTCTGCACACCAGCACGTCGAGGAACGGCAACTGGCCATCTTTTTCTTCCTCCATCGTGAACTGGATGTCGGGGAAGATCGAGTTCAGATTGTTTGTGAAATCCTCAATCTTGTCTCGATGAATGATTGGCCTAACAGCACTACCTTTTTGGGCTTCGAAAACGTGCATGGTAGTCGAACACTTGCAGTTATTAAATCAAGCGACAAAGAGTTTTCTGTCGGTAAGTCAGCATTGGAGCATTGCAAGGACATGAGAAGTAAACTTGTGAACTAAGGAAATGGTTTATAGTTGTTTCAGGGGAGATGGATTATGCTCATTCTTCGTTGCCACACCGTCTGAAGGAAGGAACCAGCGTGGTGAGAACGCTGAAGCCAGGGGGAGGATGGCTTTGGGGCAGAGTGTGGACGTTGTCCACATGTCGAACACACGCGGGGGGTTAGAGAGACGAGCAATCGCCACTTGGAGTCGGTCAGGGAAGACAGACTGCCCATATGAACATCTTCTAATGAATGAAAATAGTCGCGTTCCAGGTATTCGGGTGGGTAATGAAGAAGACTTTTAGAGCGCCGGATCAATTTTCTTATTGTTCTGAGCTCTCGAACTCTTACAGTGGTCCATCTACAGAGATATGAAGCAGCGATCAAAAGGAATGTAGTTATAGTGGTCATAGGCCAATCAACTGTCAGACATCATCAGGTCGTCAAGGGATACGAAAGAACAACCACAGAAGATGGGGGAGGGTAATTATAGGGGTATACGCCAATTAACTGTCAGTGCAGTCAGGAATAGTTTGGGGTCATACACAGCAATTAGCGTAGCGCCTTGTCCCCACGGTAGAGGGTCCTGGTAATCCTGCCTCCTCTTCCTATCGGTAGGCCGTGGGGTCCTCTTAGCTTGCAATTCTTACGTGCGGTTTGACCTTTTTCTGTCTTTTACTCGTATGATGGCATAAGAACATGTAGGCCGCGGGAAGGTCTAGTTGCCTGTTGACACACTTGGCATCTGAGAACCATGTCCCGAGCGTCAGCCTTTCGGCTTTTGAGGTTCTTTGGCCTACGATGGTCGATCCCTGAAGATCGAAGCCGTGGCCAGTCTCCGATGTGTGCTGCAAGCCGCGAGTCTGGGTCTAGTCTTCGAGCCACTATAACTAACCTCCTTTGGGTTGCTGCTTCTCATCTCTGAAGATGGAACCCTGAAAGGGTTCGAGTGCACAGGACAATAAACTAATTGATCCGGTGCTCGGAAAGTCTTCTTTATCCGAGCATCTTCTAACAACAAAGAGCTGGATTCACTAGCTGAATAGTCACTGCCTCAGCTATTACTAGGTTGCGTTAGCATTTGGCTTTAAAATAGTATGCTGGTGTCCGGTGACCAATGTATACACAACATACATGGTCGCATGCAATTTAGCACATAAAAATGCAACGACTTTGTAGCGCTAGAATCGAAACGAACACCATTGTCTGTGGACGTCCCCCTGCCATGAAGGAATTTGTTTATTTAAGAAGCACGACTCCATTAAACAACACCATTTTTGCCAAACTGTGTGTGTACCAGGTTATCCAGTCTTCAGTATGGAAGCTTAGGTATATCTGCTTACACAAAAGCCTTATGAAACAAAGGGCCGTCCGAAAGACTATACTGCACCTCAGATCTACACATTAGTTCACGACGACTATCCTCGGATGAGACCAAGAAGACTATGTGAGCACGGGCTGAGAAATCAGCATGCCGCAAAATTGCGCAAGAAATGCGAAATAACATTATATGGACCGACGGGCGAAAGAAGAGGCTGCATATTTAGAAATCGAGAATTCCCAGGAAAGACGCCGCGAATGCAAGATATGGGCTCGGGTATCCAATTGGACCCTGGAGTCGCTGTAAAGACACTTGTAATTCGTACGGCTGGGATTATTTCTGATCTGGCGGCCTCGATGATGTCATTTATCATACCTCTGTACGCGTGATAATTCGCGGCTGTGGATCTCGAAGGTTGAACCCATCCTCTTCTTCAGCGACGGAGACCGAAGGGTCAAGGACGGCTTCCATGTCTTGACGAAGAGTGTCGAGCAAGGTTTTGGGTGGATTTTATCTTCAACGCCTCTAGATGGGCAGTAGCGCCGGACCGAGAGCAGCATAACGAAGATCGTGAGACGGACAATGGAGAACGCGCCCAAACCACCTCAGTTCCCTTTCTTGGATGGGCAGATATTTCCTCGCGATATTGTCGCAGCGAGTGCGGAGTGTCGCACTTGCCTTCTAGACACATCAAAACAAGACAACAACCGCTGTCCACACCAAGTCCCCTGTCAGCGCACGTCCAAATACAGGAATTTCTTAGTTGAATTCGTGTGCACCAATGGAAGGGACAGTAGTACCAAATCATTGTTATTACTGACGAGTACGAGCGAAATATCATGTGCGCACAGACAACGATGAAGCGTCTGCTAGCAGAAGAGCACCACACTGAGATTTTTCCCACACGGAAATGGGTCCTTTGGCCGGCCTTTCACTTACTCAGGGGGCGGATACCGTCCCTTGGCTTTCTTTTCATATATTAAAATGGTTGTAGTCACCTTATCATAAACGCCCAATGGCCTAGGCGCGGTTGTGCTTGAATTCGCCTGTCAGGAGCGTCATTGCTCAGTCATGCCCTAACCAGAATGATCATAGTTTATTTCAGTATATTTAAGGGTTATAGGCATTGCCCTCAAAGACCCTATTACAAAAGATACGCACGAATCAAATGAGTCCTTCGCGGGGAAGAGAGTATCGGTGCCCCGTTTGACCTTTCAGAAAGAGGAGCAAATTAAAGGAAGGCGTCTTTTCTTGAAAGAGACCCCGACGCGAAAACCCCATTGATTCTGTCGGAAATTTCACATGAAGTAACAAAGCGGGGAGTCACTCCTATCCCCCTTGACTTCCAAAGGTAGGTACCGATTCAACATGATGAGTAGGGCAGTCTTTGTGACAATACTAGAAGATTAAAGAATATAAGCAGAAAAAGTAGGACGTAAAACTGGTGAAGGTCGGAAAGTCAGAGATAGATCGGGCGGAGCAGATTCTGGTGATAAACAGTACAAAACAATCATCTGTAGATGCCGAGGGGAAATGTGCTTACGGTGAACAGAATGGAGGGAAGGGCGCCATTGGATTAATCCGAGATGGGCGAAGGCCTACTCTTACTAACACTGAGGAATAAAGACTGGTTGTGATTCCTCAAGTGAGTCACCTGTGCTGTATGACAGACATAAGTTGATGGAGAACTTGGTCTAAGTACTTCTGATAAGGCACGACACTAGGCCTTCGAATAACTGCAATTACGCACTGCTCATGTGTTATCGGTTATTTCAACGTAGGTGGAGTTTTTATGTAGAACGGCGGACAAACCACGTGGTATTACGGTGTCCTAGATGATGTTGCACGGAGTAATGCTCACTAGGGACCGATGTACTTGACTTTAAATTTTGGAGACGTGTGTCAATGACTCCTTACCAATTTGCCTCATATTTTATGGGGGCGGTCGTGCATGGCACACGTAGACGGACGGGTGAGGGAGAGAGATGCTGCACAAGTCCGCCCCATGTTGTGTTCGTAACGTAGACGGTGGACGTAGCAACTCGCGACGGTCACGAGTGCGACCAAACAATATCTCCAGCTGGTGTAACATGCTGAGTGAATGAAGCTGTCACGGTGGACGCAGTAAAACGCGTAGAAAATCAGAGATGTGGTTAATGACACGGTAGGCTCCTTGGGTAGATTATCCTATATCATCTTGGCCTACCTTTACTGTTATTTGATCTGCGCAAAAATAAGGGGAGATCAAGGCTGTACAAAATCTCCTCATTACTACCTAAGTAACTCATAGGCCTTCAGAGATCTGTCTGGGGTAGCGATAATCTTCATCCAGTTCAACAAAGGTAATATCCCGTACTCGGACCACGACGCGGCCGACATTACGTGACAGGAATGAAATAATGAGCAAACAAAAAATCTGCCGACCCCCCCCCCTTCTCCCAACAAATAGTAAGCTTGCAACACACTTATGATCGGAAAGCATAGGACATCTGCGGACTTATAACTTCTGCACTAAAACGACGTCCAGACCACACGAAGTAAACGAGGAGAAGTGAGGGTTCCGAAGATTTGGTCGTAACAGCAAGAATCGCTACTCTCAAAAAAATTCCTAGATGGGCGATATGACGCTAAGATCAAATGAAATTGACCTATAAGCTTGACCTGTAAGGATGAAGTAACTGTCGAGAATTAGAAGAGACGTTTATAAGTGATCAATTTCCTTACTAATTATACTGATGGTATTAACCTAAGTCATATTAGGAACTCTACAAGATCGGTTATCGCATGAGATGTGAGTGGACCGAACGCGTATGTCAACAGCCACCTTCAGAACGTTTGACCACCAGTGATAGCGTTGCTAGTTTTCGTAGGCTACGGATGTTTGCGGCAATCTGAGGAAATACGATACATACAAAGCACCCGGTCCCGCAACTGGGGTCTAGTCAGCAATACAACCAAGGACTCTAATAAGAGGACGCGCAAAGCTCATTGTGGCAAATTACCGCTTGGGCTCGCGACATTTCCGTAAGTAACCGAGGGCGCAATTATGCCTGGTCTGCCACTACTTATTCAGCCAACACAAAGGACCAGTTATTTCGAAACACGTTTTTGCTGAAATCCGTTTCGCTATTAACCAAACATGGACGTTCCAGGTAATAGGTACAGGCGTCTGCCCGGAGATCCCTTCAGGTCTGAGTCTGCCTTTAAGGGTACCATGAAGTGTGAATCATCAAAAAAGACCAGGTTTGGTGAGAGCATATCTTAGATTTTTCTTATACGCAGCCGTAAACGATGAACGAAAACTGAGTTAAAATCAGTACAATAATCATCTGGGTTAGCCGACCAGAGGCTCCTTCGACGAAGACCACGATGTTTGCAAGAACAGCAAGATGGTACCTGGAGTCATCTGAGATTAATAATGCTGTTTCAGGGCATACTTCAGTAATCACGCGAATTTGTACCTTACATATGGCATCACCCTTCAGGTGGAGGTGGAGTAGAAAGAGATTTCACGATACACCTAACTATGAAATGGTGTAAGAGCCTTTTCAGTGGGCGCCAGGCGGCTGCTCACTACTAAAGCTATCGAAGACTTTTAGCGAAGCTTTGGTAACTGACAATAAGCAGGTGATTACGAAGCAGCCCATGAACGTGTCCTGATTTTGAAGTAAAGAGCACACAGAAGTCAAAACGAAAGCAAAATTACACGTGATTTATTGTCTAAAATAAACTGCTAAATTTTTCACGAGTAACAACAGGGCGAAAACAAAGGATTACGACCTTTCAGCGGCTTCACGAAGAGCGGCATTTTTCTTTATGCGTCTACGAACTCCCAAAACGATGAGGAGGACGCTGGCGTAAGTTGTAAAGACGATCTGAAAAGGTTGAAAAAATATGGTCATCCAAAAGGGAGAAGGTTACTTACGAAACTATTTTTCGCCATTATCGATGAGTAATTTAACAAAAATGGGCGCATTTTTTGCTTAAACAGCGAATTTAAAGTCAAAGTTTCGATCACTGTACTTATAAAACCGACGACTAAGTAAAACCAAAGGACACTGACGCCCTTCTGGAGACTGAAACAGCAGTAACAACCGTAGAATACTCCAAAGGGCAGCACTAAATATCGGACAACAAAGAAGAAGAAAATCCTGACATTTAATAATAGTTCGTAACGATAAATCCACACATCTGTACTGACAAAAATTGCTAGCTGTAGAACATTTAAAAATCACGAAGACTGTTGTCGATGGCAGCTTCGTCTGAAGATAGTTATTTAAGCAGTTTTCTGCGTATTCTTAAGACGACCGAGCCTAACTACCGACTACAGCGTTCGTGGATTGCGAATAGCAGAGCCACCCTCAGTGACGATTAACAGATAAACATACAGAGTTAAATCTTGTGAATAAAAAGTCGGTTTTAGTACTAGTAGAACAGTTTGGGTTTGAAAAACCGAATATTTGATTTTTAAAAATGGCACAAAGTGCGGATACAGCAGTTTGATTTTTATTTTAGAAATAGTCAGGTTTTCTTTGTCATTATTCAGTTTCGAGATGAAAACTCAAGATCCCGATACATACGTAACTCGTAAATCCCTACCCATGCAATTCCGTTCATCAAGAATCATGATGCAGAGTTCACAGAACCAATGCGTTTTAATGTTTACTAATATACTAGACAAGGCTCATGTTAATCGGCTTCCTTATGATGAAGAAAATTTGTATCCAATACTGAAAAACGCGAAAGTGTCTTACATTGTTAATACAGACACGTGGTTTTTGATGTT
>JAYGXS010000002.1:47301084-47357974 GCA_036362985.1 Ligula intestinalis
ATGAACACTACCACCTTGCTTTCATCCTCCTAAGCATAATGTTCGACCATACAACTCTGTTGGTTTTAGGCTTTTATATTTTCCTAGGGCTTGACGGGGCCTCAAGAGGTGTCTTACGAATAATAATAATAAATTTTATATTTTAGGCCCGGATAAATTGTGTTTAGTTTTGAATAAGAGATTAGCTTTAGGACACGGGGAGAATCAGTTTTCCTGGAATTAAGAGCTGGACCACCTGCATTGTGCGAGAAAGGCGTTCAGATTTCTGTGTCCTACCAGAGGTTAGGCATAGGTAAAAGCTACTCCAACCGCTCTTCGCATTAACAAAGTGGTGCAGCGCGGACTGGATGAGCTAAGACTCCCTTCATTCAGCTGACAACCAGCTTAAGATTGATATCAAAACGATGAAACTATTCTTCAATTCGAGACAAGTAGGAAGTCGGTTATAAGTGGCCGCAAAAACTATTGGACTGTAGTAAATATATCCATGACGAAGGTTTTACTTGCCGAACCGCTGTCGAATTAACTGACATCGTAGTGGCAATCGATCTATCTTAGACCTGGCTCTTTAGCAAAATAAGTTGTATTATTTGCTATCTGTCGCTATTTGTATTGCCAGTGGATATATTGGCCTCATAATTATTAGTACTGCTAGCCGCAGTCATCGTTGCAACAGTCGCACTTTCAGCCGAAAGCTTTTATTACACATAAAAGGACATCCACCTCTACGTGGTTTGCTTTTTAGCACAACCAACTGACCTTTAGCAGACCCATTAACCCAGGTTTTGCGTTGTGTGTGTATTGGCTGATGAGAGGACTGAGAGTCAGGTGGTGATTTTCTTATCCCCTGGTTATGTAAAGCTCGGTGTGCATGTGAAGGGCGCCAGGTCGTGCTATGTTGTGTGCAGATGGGTTCGCTGGCATTGTCAGCCACTGCGCCCATCCCACCTCAGACGACCGATCAGCTGGGCTGTGGCTTGTTGCTGGCGGTAAGTAGATAGTGAGGTCGATCTTCAGCACGTGTCCTTCCTCATTATAATCAATCTGACGCAAAAAACCGTGGTTTTTAGGGTTGCCAACTGACGGGATAACTTGGACACTGCAGTCAGCCCATGGTGTGTCTTGTTGCGTTGAGGGGCTGACTGGTGGGCTGAGAGTCAGACTGTAATGGACTCTTCTTAATGTGGCCTTTATGGCACTTCTGCACATGCGGCAGCCTACCTAGCAAGGTGTGCTGTTGGTACGCGCATTGGGGTGTTACCCGCGCCAGCTACCTGCGCCCTCCCCAATCCCCGGTCTTCTCGGTTCTTTTTTGACACCGAGTACACATTTGGGAGTGGCGAGAGAGTGGGCACATCTAGAGAACCTACTTCTACTATAATCCATGCATAGTTACCGCGTCTGCCTTCAGCATGCTGAAGTTTGCGTTGGACATAGTCGAGAACGACTGTCGAACCATCACCAATCCACTTAAATCGAGTGGCACTTAAAGGTGACTAACTGCTTTATTTTTGACATTTCCACAGTCAAAAGTTGGCGCTTACGCTTCGAACACCTAAATTTCGATGCTTAGATCCGCCTGCGGCAGTATTATACGCTTTTTGGTATGTGCAGTATCATACCATCCCTTCACGGGAAAAAAAACTTAAGATGAAATACCATAGTGAATTTCTATCGTGCTAGCTGGTGTGCTAAATATATAATTGCCATGAACAAGGCATAATACCGCTCTACCACTGTGCGGGTTCTGGTCCATAACAACCTTTCAGAACCGCTCACTTTTTGGTCTGGCGTTCGACAAAGCTGTATACTGCCGCCCATTTCATCCATTGACTGGATTCTGGGGAAGGCCCTACAGGAATAGGACAGTGTTCGGCTTGTACGTGGACGCCAGCCAACTGATCTTGACTACGCCGAAGATATTGCCCTACTAGCGTCAAGCTTTGGTAATTTACAGTCTTTTTATGCGTTAAAGAATCGGAATCAGTGTTCATCTCTATCTTCCGAAGAAAATAAAGCACTTGAAAATTTAAAAACTGATGAAAACATAATCATTCTTCCCGCCGACAGAGGAAGTTCAAATGTTATCTTGAACAAACCAGACTACAAGCAGAAGATGCTTTCACTATTAAAAGATAGCTGAACCTGCAAACCCCTTCCAGCAGACCCTACCAAGAAACAGACATCATCCATTGACATGGTACTGAAACGCCTTACAGCGACGAAACTACTGTCAGGAGATACCGCAAAATGCCTGAAACAATCCGAGGCAAACATCGCGAAGATCTGCGGATTACCAAAAGTTCACAAACCGGAAGTCCCTCTACGACCGACAGTATCATTAATCGGTGCACCGAACTATAAAATCTATAAGTGACTATTCCGACAACTTCATCCACTTACGAAAGATTTTGAGACTTCCATTCAGAACTCTACTGATTTTCTACAGACACTAAGGGGAATCACGGTCTCCGATGATGAAATAATGGTCTCCTTCGACGTCGTTTCCCTGTTCACCTCCATAACACTTGATGTAGCAAGGCAATGCACAGAGGAAGCCCTAAAGAGCTATGAAACGAAGGTTCCTGCAACTGCCTTACTTGATCGTGTTGACCTTTGCCTCGAAAACTATTTTTCATTTGATCATCAGTATTATCAACATCTAAAAGGAGCTCCAATGGGGTCACCCATATCTGGATTCCTTGCCGAAATAACCATGCAGAGGCTAGAATCAATGGCCCTTCCTTCGATTAACCCTAAGTTATGGGTATGCTATGTAAACGACACATTTGTTGTCGTTAAAAAGGACTACTCCACAAGCACATCACAAGACCATCAACTCAACCATGTCGGGCATTTAATTCACGCTCGAGGAAGTTAGCAGCAAACTCCCATTTCTGGATGTTCTCGTGCAGCGAAATGCTGACGGAACATTACAAACGTCCGTTTACGGCAAAGACACGCATGCGGAAGTTATTCTTAACTATGAGAGCAACAACCCCATCTCTCACAAAAGGAGTGCCGTCAACAGTCTGCTACGCCGAGCAAAGACACACTGTTCTGACGAATACACCTACCGAAACGAGCTCAATTACTTGCTTGAATTGTTTTCCAGCAACGGTTACCCTAGAGACTTTGTGCGCCGATGCATGAGACAACAACAATCCAAGAAAAAGGAACCAGATAGTTCCACTCAGGCGCCCAAAACATGGCGAGTCCTCTCTTACATAAGGAACGTGTCTGAACTCGTTGAAAGACACTTGCGTAAATACCAAATAAAAGTGGCGCACAAACCGATGGCTACTTTACGCACTCAGTTAGTACACCCTAAGGATAGGGTTGGCTACCTCGATAAGAAAGAGGCCATCTAAAAAATCCCATGTAAAGCTTGTGATAAGGTATATTGTGGCCAAACAGGAAGATCAGTCTCTACACGCATCCGCGAGCACCAATCGGCAGCGAAGAGCCGTAACCGTTTTTCCGAAGTGGCTATGCATTGCCTTGACACAGGACATACTTTTGCATGGGATAAAACACACATCGTCGGAGTTTGCCCCTCCAAAAAAGGCCGAGAATTTCTTGAGGCCATGCACTCCGATGACTTATGCATTAACCGGCGTATTGACTTAGCCGGAGTGTACAAACAACTCAAAGAAAGGTGGAAAAGAATGCAGCCGACAAAAATGGACCAACATGAACCGCAATTAGCGTCCACACCGGATAACGTGGACTGACTCCGGACTAACTCAAATTACAGTTGCCCATTAGTCATTACGGCATTGCGACTGATAATCATGTCCATCACGATGTGACGCAAATTGTAACCCCCAATTAACACCCACACCAGACTGAATATATAACTGTATGAGCACTTTGAAATGCTAACTGTTGTTTGCAAATTTATCTCAAGTCTGACGACGAACTGGGGATCCAGCGTCAAAAATTTACTCAATAAACTTCCTTATTTCCCAAAGGATGCCTTTTCATGAAAAGACATTTCTTGGGATGCCTGCCTTTCGGTTTATACAAAAATTTACAAGCTATTGTGTCACGGGTGAGCGATGTTGCAGTGACTGCCTTTCACCTTCGACAACAAGCCTGAATTCATGTGATTGCAGCCTCGGCGCAGAGCATGCGGGTGACCCTCGAGATAGACCAAAGCCTGCCTTGTGCGGTCAGCCAGCGTGTGGACACGCCAACACCTGTATGGCGCGGCCCACTAATGCATCCAGTCGCGGCTGCGATCACGCAAGAGCATAACCGCCACTGTCTGGCCAATCACCTTTCAATGCCGATTCAAAAAGAAACTTTCTGGCGGGCACAGCCATTTTGGACCAGACGACCTCACTGTTGAACGTGCGCTCCGACAGTCAATTCCGTCCTACCTATTCTCACTTCCTTCTGTACAGAATAAACTACTCATTCGACTTGGCGTTTCACATTTTTTCTATTGCCGCAAGGAACCAGGCCTGAAGACCGCATTTGCTAGGATTTAACTTAACCCCCTGCGATAAATTTTCAAAATTGATTAGTTTTTCCATAAACGGTGGGAACACCAAAGTGTTCTCATACTGCATCCCTGCCCAAGAGATGCCACCTCTGGAGATTGATGTCGACCTGAAGTTGACAATTTCAAATACCACAAGGCGAGGTAGCCGCCGAAAGGGCATAGCAAAAGTAACATTGTCTCCCGAATCGAAGCATCTAGTCGAGTTTTCGGCAAAAGTTCCTTATGTAGCCCAACTCATATACCCCTAGTTCCAGCATTTTATCCTACGAAAACGGTGGTTTTAGAGTTTTGTGGGGTGGGGAAATAGGATTGGCAGTGAAGGAAATTTTTAGCAGTAAGTGTAAAGTGAAAAAATGTAGTCAAAGTTGCTTCCCGCGGCTGCTGGGAGCAGGCTGTTCCGCATGTAAACTGAAGGTGTGCGCGGCGTTTCGCGCCGCTGACTATACTAATCTAACTCCAGAACGGTAAGTTGGACCACAGGTAATTTGAAGTAGACGATCTCCTAACTACCATTTCAATTTTTCGGGAAATTCAAGAAACCTGCAATTTGATAATCAGGTTGTTCCGCAGTAAGTTAAATGATAATACGGATTAGGAAAATCTACAGATATCAATCAACAACACTTCCAAATACAGTAAAATAAAAACGTATTTAGCATTTATTAAAGTATATTTTACTGCGTGTCCTAATTCCCCGCCCATAAAACCTTATAAACCCCATTTTCATAAGAAAACAAGCCGGCTGTAAGGATAAATGAGTGGGGCTACACAAGCTACTGCTGGCGAGTTTTCCCTTGCCTTAGATAGTGCCTATAAAGCCGACATGATATATCTATTGCCACGAAGGTTCGCGTGTACCGTAAATCTTAACGGTCTGTCATTCCCGATGTTTGTGAATGCTGAGCTATGCGCGTGGAGGATGAAAGAAAACTGCGCATGTCTCAGACCTGTGTACGATTACCTATGACTAAGGATTCCCGACGGAATCTGAAACGTCAGGCAAATAAAACTCTTGTTCCAGTGATCGCATCTTCGTCTTCTAAAACTGCAGTTATTCGACCACTACTTTTGGGCGATTATTCTTCAATAGATGTACCCCGACTACGTCTCAAATGAGATAGTACGCACTCGCTGCGACATCTTAAGTATATCCCAGGCCATTCAAGAAAGACGACTTACTTTGGACATGTTCGTCGTCATCAAATTTAAGAACACGCTGCCACTGCACTCGATCCCACCCCGTTGCGTAATTGGAGGCTTCGAAGATGCAGTCAGCTCAAGAGCTGGCCCGACTCGGTTCGTCAGGACATGGACTGCAGTATTCAACCTCTGACGTTGGCGAAGAGCATGGTTTAAACTGTCCAGGTCTATTGCCATAAATCGTCACGCGTCAAGTTCCCATCCCGGACATAATCGAGGCCAGCCAGATCAGGCAAGTAAAAAGGTACTGAAGAGACCAGAGTACCCAGGAAGACGACGTCCGTCCTGAAGTCTACTAGTCTTGTTTAAACATTAGCACCCTTAGTCTGCGATGTGCCTAACCAGGCATAACGAGACGAGATAATTCCTGATTACTGAGATGCTTTTATATACGAACCTGACCTTAAGTAGAAACAGGGTGCGATAACTACCCCGGCAGAATCGACATTGCTGTAATGGTTCCTTATTTTGTCAGTACCAGGCGGCTTTAGCGTGCGTGAAATAAGGGCAAGACCCGACCGAGACATGGACCGGGGCGGTCCTGCATGCGTCAGTTAAATATTTACATGATGGGGCGCATCTGAATTCCACTATTTGCTTTCATTCGATTTCTTTTCAGCATTTAGAAGTGTTAATTATAGGTTTCTGCCAGCCAAATGGAACTAGCCAGCACGACCGTAAATACCGTCACTGAAATGGAGGACTGATATCGCTCCGCTATCGTTCCTTTTCTGACCCACGACAATCGCTCCTAGCCGACATATGGACGTCTGGCAATCAAAAGACGTGTATTATCGGCAGGTCGATTGTAGAAGTGCTTCATCGCATACATGTTGCAAACTGTGTGCCGAATTTTCACTGAAGTTGCCATGGTGACCTGCGTACTGTGAAAGGTGACCGAAATTCTTGCGCACAGCCTGTGGGAACTAAAAAGGGTACGTAGACAACGAAAGTATATATACTGCGTACGTACTGGGTTCCCCTCGAATGTGATCTTAAAAAAACTGGAAGAAAAACATCAAAAGGATAAGTATAATCTGTACTTTTAATATCACAACCTCAGTAATGGTTTGAACAGGAAAACACGCTTAAAGATTTCAACCTATGAGTAATGAGCTCTGACGCATATTATATACTCGGTATGATTAACCAAAACAGCATGTGTAACTTGAACCCTTTTGATTATATCTATTCTCTGTGAAGCCCTCGTTTGATGTCTTTGTACATCACTTGTTGTAATAGCACATCTTAAAATCTCACTACTTCCGTAGGTCCTAAAGAAATGAGTAAAATCAGGTGTTTAATTAGTTTTTAACCAACAATGAACACATTTTACGAACTTAAAATCTTTTTTTGCCGTTTTCTTGTGCATTTGGGCGGTTTTCATTCGTATCTGCGTGAAGATGCATGACAGCTAAAAATCGTAAAAATAATCAACTACCGATGAACTACCGTCAACAAAAATAGATTGAGTACCACTTCTTGGAGGAATTAATCAACTGTTACTATGTTTATAAATAGAATTAGGCAAAAGAGGAAGATGCGATCTCCAGATCATCCGTCGTTGTCGTCGTCGTCGTCCTCCACCACCTTTTTCTGCATGTCGGGTTCAAAGTTAATCTGAAAAAGAGAGATTACTGTGCGCACGCCTACCTTTGCAATGAAAAGTTTACTAATGCTATTCAAAAACTCGTCTCTTGTGAGTCTTCCAGGTACATATACATTTTGCAACTAAAACAATAACCTAATCAGAACACACACCTTCTTCGGATGAATTTGTGAAAAGATCTCAGGCAGACTTGAGCTAAAAGAAAATGAAAAAATCTGAAAGTGCAGTCATAGAAGTAGCGAAAGGTTAACCTAATAGTATCGGAGATTGTATTGCTCAAGGGATTTTTGAAGAAAATATGGTTTTAAATTAAACGAAGCATGAATTGCGAAAAATTGCACTATGTAATAATATCATATATATATATATGTTTAGAATTGAAAGATAAGCAAAATTAAATTTAACTTGTTAAGTTGCCACTGATCAGGAAATAAAACAGGCACTAATGGTGCACGGAAATGAACTAGAAATGTCTATTTACGTTTCTATCTCATGAAATGTCACCCAAAATTCCACAGATGTTTTCGATTCGAAACAAAAATACTTCAGTATGGTTGTTATTTTAATAATCGGACAGCCTAATCCTCAGATCGTTGCACTAATTTAGGAGCACATTCTCCTTTTTTTCAAATGTTGTACTTGAAGACAGAGAGCAGAGTTCAGGTTTGCAAAATTATCAAACTGAGATATTTTTCAAGGTTGTTAAATTTCTATTCATAAAGCATCGCATCTATCTATTCATTAAACAATATGTAGTTTGGAAACCTAAAATGTACCTGTAACGGCCTGCCGCAGCCAAAAAGATTTGGCAATAGAAAAGGATTTGTAAAATCAACATGAACCCTTTCTATGGGCATTGTATGGTCTCAAAACTGTCACTTGAACAACCTTTTTGTGAATCGAAATCAGCCAATTATCCAAGCGTATACTTTGAGGAAAACATTACTACTTCCAAATATCTACAAGAAAGAATTTTTAAGAGGATTTTTTCGATAAAATATATTTGAATTTAGGAGAGAATCGAAAAGCAATGAGGAAAATATATTCTAATACGAATTAATTTTCCGGAAATTTTTTTTCAGGCCCTCGAAAAAAAGTGAATTCAATAGCCGGAATCCCCAAGTGACAAAATGCCCTGGGATTATGCTGCAGGATAATTAATATTAAAATCATATCTAATAGACCGTTTCTGCTCGACAACACATGACAAAATGTCGAGTAACATTTTATGAAATAACACGTCTACTGAGTAAGTGTTCCTATACTCTGTAGGTAAGGCTTTCTAGTTATTAATCGCCTTTGTAGACGCTAGACACAGCACCCTGAGGCAAAGTGCAAGCGTTCGTGAAAACAGGATTTACCATTAAAGTATTGCTTGACAAGAAACGAGTACATGACTTTGGCGTTCAGTACCGATCGAGCATACGCCATCGGTAGTGAACAAACAAGTAACAGGCTTTTTTTAAATTGCATTCTTTCTGAGCTCAAACAAAGAACCTTAACTAAACAGGCAATATTGCATGGAGTTTCAAATGACAAAAAAGGGGATAGTAAAGGCGATAGAAGACTGAATAAGGAAGAAACCACTTTCATTTTCTCTAGAGATCCATTTTAAGGCATCCATATTACTATTTTTCAACTCCGATGTTTTCTTTAGCAAACATGATCACTCAACTAAGAAGAACAGTAATTTATCGGTAAGAAGCATCAGTGATGCACCTTACTCCGTTCTAGACGAACCACGAAAAACCGCAAGCTGTTGTTTTTTTCTGAAACGCAACACCATTATAAGGGTACATTTGGCTTGGTGCTTGTATTCATTTGGCCCCAATCGATTGTCTCTTTTTCTGCCTGGATAAAGCCCAGACAAGAAAATGCAATTTCAATTACTACTAAAATGCACACCTTATTTTACTCAAGGTTGAAAACGGGAAGGCAAGCACATGCATTTTGCTTTGGAGACTACTGCTTTGTTTATGGAACTTTTTAGAAGTTATCTTGGGCAACAGTAGCTTGTGTAGCCCCACTCATTAATCCCTACAATCCGCATGTTTTTTATGAAAACGGTGTTTATCGGGTTTTATGGGCGGGGAATTAGGACACGCAGTAAAATATACTTTAATAAATGCTAAATACGTTTTTATTTTACTGTATTTGGAAGTGTTGTTGATTGATATCTGTAGATTTTCCTAATCCGTATTATCATTTAACTTACTGCGGAACAACCTGATTATCAAATTGCAGGTTTCTTGAATTTCCCGAAAAATTGAAATGGTAGTTAGGAGATCGTCTACTTCAAATTACCTGTGGTCCAACTTACCGTTCTGGAGTTAGATTAGTATAGTCAGCGGCGCGAAACGCCGCGCACACCTTCAGTTTACATGCGGAACAGCCTGCTCCCAGCAGCCGCGGGAAGCAACTTTGACTACATTTTTTCACTTTACACTTACTGCTAAAAATTTCCTTCACTGCCAATCCTATTTCCCCACCCCACAAAACTCTAAAACCACCGTTTTCGTAGGATAAAATGCTGGAACTAGGGGTATATGAGTTGGGCTAAATAAGCTACTTTTTCCTCATCTTGTAAGATAGAGAGGGACGGCATGGAAAATTGTTAGATGTTTGTGTATATTTCGCACATGGCATGTCTTCCACTGCTCGCGCCCGGTCCATCCATGTGCCTGACTAACAGTCAATGATGTAACTTACTTATAAACATGGACTTATTCTCGACCATGTTCACCCAGCGCAAAAAAGATATAAGTAATGTCGACAGCCAAACAGATGACAGAAAAACCGAATAGGTATCGATTTTATGCAGCCCAGTTATCCTCAGTAATATGAGATTAATTTAAAATAGAACGATAGTATGGATAAATTAAGGCTGCAAAACAGGAATACTATGGGAATCTCGGCGTTCTCACTCACAGATGATGAGCTATGAGTCTTTGGCTGAATGGCGAGCCAACATTGAGACTGCTTTTCCTCGAATTTAGAATACAGCTGTTTGCAGACGGCGGGTATGCCAGACACCGCCCTTTTACTTTAATTTGGTTTGTAAATAAAGCCACTTGTATCAAATAGATGACCGATGATGAAGGGCTTTTTACAGTTTTAGAGCATATACTGTTTTCTTGGCAGTCACTATATGTGCCAAAGTTTGCAAGACCTTGACAAATAAATTTTAACATTTTTAAAAATTTTCGTTGATAACAGTTGAACGATTATGCTAGACAGGCTTTTGGTAGTGACACTGTCGTAATCCTAAGAAATGTTTGGTGCAAAAGGGCGCTAAACAAAGATCAGAAGAAGCAATTTTATAGGGGAATATAAAAAATAGCAGGGATTCAAGTGGTTCCCACACTCCGATCTGTAGTTTTTTAGGTGTCTTCTAAAAAAACTTGGCTGACAGAATGACTACTCAGAACTTGGACTGCAAACTGTTGCCTGATTAGTTCATCGAATATAAACCGAGTCATTCGAAACACTTCCTTAAGTTTGGTAAAAATGCATTTCTTGGTTAACGGACTACCGCATTCTGCCTTGCCAGTTACATACTCTATCTTTAAAAATCATTCAAACTTAAGGAAACTAAAGTTATGAGGGCCACAGTCCCCCGTAGAAGATTGAATTGTATTTATGGCTAGTAAAGCTTAAGCTTCCAGGTCGCAACACATAGCAACTTTTTCCTCAAATGTTAGCACTTGCCATCTTTTGAAGGATTTGTTAAGGAAATATAAAAATAACCCCTGAGAAAGGAAATTATTAATGCATCGTTTACATTACGGACGCGACATGCCTGCATCTAGCGTATAGTGTAAACTGCATAGGGTTTTATAAATACTTCGCATTTGGCCAATCATTTACACGATGACTAGTAAGTTCTCAACCGCCCAAAGCATCATAATGGAGCGATCGGCTCTGTGGACGGCACCCGAGTCGAGTCACTCCTAGGTATAAGCGCCTAGCTCTACTCTAAAATTCGAGTCGACTTCGTAACCAGGCCGACTATTTTTCGATATTATGATAAAATAGGCAAAAAGCTCACCTATACACAACTATTTTTTGATTTGATTACAGATTTTCCACAAATGTGCCCCATTTCACGAAATACATAAGTTGCGATACACATCAAAACGGAACTGGCAGGAAATACACTTTCTTCCTGAAATTATTAATCACAACTAAAGAATTTTCGACAGTTTGTTAGATATAAAACCACAAAAACTTCAAAAAATAAAATAAAAAATGTATTAAACTACTGAAAAAGCCGTTGTACTGGGATTTTCTGCTCAGAATTTTGTGGACTGACCAAGAAAAATAATTTGCTTCGATTAGGAAAAAAAAACAAATCTTTCTCATTTTTCTGGAATCTCATTTAACTTTGAATGCTATACTACTTCTCACATGGGAGAAAAAACAATTCAGGTGAAACACTGATATAAAGGATTAAAAAACTGAGAAGATGGTATGAGAAGCCAGGACGGTTCCGGCTGGATTCAAACTCGACACCTGCAACATAATCATTCGTTGTTAACACTTTCGAACTCTGCAGTCAGAAAGCCGATTTTAATGGTAGCGAGAGCGGATTGCATTAAATTAGCATCTCACTATCGGTGAAAATCACCAATATTCGTGCAAGATATTTGCATTTCGCGTGTCAAATTCGGTCACTCCTTAAAAAATCAGCTCATCAGTGAACTTTTAACATTTAAAATGCAAAACTGCGAGTGTCCCCGCACTCTATCTCAGTATTTCGACAATTTAGCTGACTTTGATTTGGTAATGAAGCCCTTTCTGATCGAAATAAATTAAAAATTGACTTATTGAAACTCTTCATTTAATGCAGCAAACACTGATATAAACTTATGAGTAAGCTTCCATAAGAAAACTTTAGTAAAACGAACCAGTACTCTAAAACAGCACACTGTAAACTGTGTTGAATAGTTATCTCGACTATCCATCTTCAGAGCATGAATCCTCTGGCTCCTGGCTCTCGATATATGCCGCTCCTTTCGTCCGCGGGCGTAGTCTGCCAATCCAGTTCGAGCGTCTCTGGGTGGTAATGGCTCACTGTACCAGCCGCCTGGTAACCGCCCAGCGCGCATTGCTCTGCGTTGTCACTGTCTGCCCCTAGGGCGTCAGTGTTTGTTTGACTTCCCCCTGTCTCGCCATCGCCTGTTCTCTGGTAACCGTCAGCCGTGCCCGCAGCTTGGTAACCATCTCCTGCTGTCTGTTCTGCGTTAGGGCTCGCTGTAGCCGGAGCGTCAGTGTTTGTTTGGCTTCCTTCTGTCTCGCCGTAGTCTGCCGCCTGGGTAAGTCGGTTGAGGGGTCACTGGTTGAGGACCCCGATTTTTTCGTGTCGTGACCGTCGTTTGATAAGAATTTTCTTAACACAACGTAGGGGACCGGCAGATTTATATGGCGGTTAATCAAACAGTCGGTCGACATCCAAGCTTCTTTAATTTGGCTTGACGTGTGATCGTCACCTCGGCCCACAATTTCGACGGCATCAAAATTGAAGACGTGCCCGACCTTTGCAGCATGAGTGGCTGCTTTTGACTTTGCGTCTTGCCTATCTACCGCCCGCTGATGCTCATGCATTCGCGTTTGAAGTTGCCGGCCGATTTCTCCAACGTAGTTGCACATCCCGCAACTACTTTGATGTCGGTAGACAACGCCCGATTTTTCTTGTTTTGGTATAGGGTATTTTGGCCGCATTACTTGTTGCCGGATTGTGGTGACGGGTCTGTGGGCTACTCCTATTCCGAGAGGCGCGAGAGATCTAGCCACGGTTTCAGGTACCCCTTCCATGTACGGAATGCTCTGCCAGGACTTCGGTGGGAAACGCTCCTCGGTCCGTGGTTTTGCTGGCATACGACTACTTTCAGTGAACGCTTTTGGATAGCCGTTAGCTCTGAAAAGCTCCCGAAGCACCTTTGCTTCGTCTCGTTTGGCGGCCAGCGTGCTGCAGTGGGTTTCGATTCGGCGGTACAGCGTGTGTACGCAACTTTGCTTGTGTTGCCATGGGTGTTTGCAATTGTAACTCAATATCTGTAAAGTGTTTGTTGGTTAACGGTAGACAGACGTCGCCATTTTGCCGTCCGGTTGGCGGCAAACGAGAACGTCCAACAACAGAAGTCTGCCCTCCACTTCTTCCTCCATCGTGAACTGTAGATCGGGAAAGATAGAGTTCAATCGATCTTTGCAGTTTCTGATACTATTCTCTTTGATGACAACGAAGTTGTCGTCCATATATCGTGTCCACAGTTTGGGCTCGTACTATGCGAATAGCCGTCTCTCAAGTTTTTGTAGTACCACCTCCACAATGAGCCCGGAGATAGGGGACCCCATTGGGGTGCCTTTAATTTGCTCATATGTGGTCTCTTCGAAGGTGAAAAATGTCTTCAGACAGTGCTCTATGAGTTTTATGAGGTCTTGAGTTGTGGGCTGGCCTTTCCTCTCCTCGTAATTCTGTCGTAGAAGGTCCCGGATAGTTTCGACAGCAAGAGCCTGTGGTATGGATGTGAATAGTGAGATGACATCAAATGACACCATTCTTTCACCGGGTTCAATTGTGATGGTTTTGATTTTGTCTAGAAATTGTTCTGCTGAATGAACTGTCGTTCGTAAACTGTATAGCTTCAGTGATAGATTCATATTCGCTGCATTTCAAGCAATTTTAGGGCGTACAGTTAGCCATCTTTGTCGATAAGATGGTATACGAATTACGAATAAAATTTGACAGAAAGTGAATAAGACACGAAGAAGGCACACCTTTTCATAAACCACGTTTAATGCATGAGTTCATAAATGATAGCACATTTGACAGGGAATTTTAAAGATCTAAATCTAATTTATTCATCCGTGCAATAAAGTTAAAAATATCAATGTCCGTTGGACCAACAATCTGGTAGATATAAGTTATGAATTAATTTTCTGGGAAACTGGTGGCGTTCTCAAACATCTCATTTGCAGATCGGCAATAAAACTTTTTCACTCAGAAGATAAATTAAATGCATAATAGGTGGACTAGTAAACGTCGGTGGTTCCATCTGCTAGTTGAATAGCAATAAGTACTGCAACTAAAACCTGCCGTAATTTTTCAACACATATGCATCTCGCAAATAAATTTGCAGAATTAAAAAGCCGAGTTATTGCTGACAGTCTGAGGGACTTGATGGGAATAATTGAGGTAAATATAAAACTTTGGAGCTGAAAATGTGCCTGTCTTTTTTTAGCTTTCGCAAGCATAATTCCAATTAAGTGTCTGATAAAGTTGGTGTGCTAAGTTTTTCTTATGGCTTAAAGTCTACAAAGCAAACTTATGTAAAGCCAGCTAATGCCCGCTTTGGTTGCTTTCATTGTTTAGCTTTATCAACAAGTGCTAGAATGACAATCATTTTTATTCGTGATTATAATATCTGGGCTTAAACCATACAAAAGATGTTGTATCACTAAATATACGAACTAAAGCACGACACCTGATATTTAAGGGAAAAACTCAATAAATATTAACGCTTTTCACATGTTCTAAGATTTTTACCAGAAAAAAATAAGTTTTACTGCTGTTTCTACTACAAAAACGAACTGAACATGAAATACAGAAAACAAATACCAGCAAGGACAAATACTAGGCGGGAAAAAACAAGAATACTTTTAAAAAGACGAGCTTGTTATCTATACATCGCTTTGAATTGTAACAGACGACACAACAAAGACTCTTATTTTGTTACAGTCACAATCTACAGCATGGAAATTGGACCATGGACTTCTACAGTCTAAGGTCAAACTGTAAAAATAATAGATGACGTAGAAATCTGCGATGTAAGGGGAATATAGCTCGCAAATAATACGCTGAAAAAATACCAAATATAGGACAATAAGCCATCAATAACAGAATTTTTTATAGATCAATAGATCAATTAACGTGACCTATTGGTAACTCAAATTACATTACTGTGCTACTTTTTGACTGCATGCGATATCCTAAATATAAAACTTATTCAGCTGAAAGGCCTTCCTGTCTTGGTGTCCCGATTCGGAGGTGCTTTAAATTTGATTAGTTTTCACCAAGGCGGCTTTCCTGGTTGCTTTGGGATGGAGCATCAATTTTTACTTTTAAACTAAACTATAACTTGGGTCTCCTCTGTTAAATTCTCAAGGCATCTCGAGATCTGGTCGTGTTTTACACTTAGACATACACCAAAACGTGTAGTTTAGAGGCAAATGCGCCAAACGCTTAAGGAAACGGCACGCTTGTATTCAACGCAAACCTAAAGAGAAGTTAATTAAGCTGTGTGAATTACTTTTAAATATGCATGAGGAAGCATAAGAAAATTCTAAAGTTAGTATTAACGACATTAGAAACTGCATGATCCGAAGTACGCAATTCTTCGTAGGTAAAATGTGGCATCATATGTGATGAAATAATGAGAGGATATAAAATTATGATTGTGAAATTAACGTAAGCCTACTATGTATGCATATGCAATCTCAGGATAATAGCTCCTATATTTGGATTATTACAAACTATTCATAAATGCGCGCGAATACGATTGCTCAGTTGCACCAACCTCTGTCTTGTGCAGCAAATGGATGCCATACTAGACATAAATTATTTATTCTTTTGCCAGCGTTGGTAAAAAAATTTTACTAGCTAAGCCATAAGCCTTTACGTGCTTTTATCAATCGACATTTTGATTATTCATCAAAACTTTCACTTAAAAAAACAGCTATATTAGAAATCAAGCAAATTATCAACTTACTGTTCCTGCCAAGTGTGTGATAGCGCATCCGGAAAAACAGCAAGGACAGCTATAAGGAATTTGCGTTTGTTTGAAAGAGACAATATCTTCTTTTCCGAAAACCTTGTCACCTTTGTGAATAGTTTGGAGCTTTCAGCTAAAACTTCTGTTTTATCTTTAATAAAGATAATATCGGGCTCAAAGGAACCTTTATAAATCAAGGTTGTCAAAATAATTTTTCGGAATTTTGAAAATGGAACAAATCTTTCACAGTTTGTAAGGGCATTGATGAACCAGGTGCTTCCAATCGTGTCTCTGTAATGAAGCGAGAATTACACGCTTACTTCAACAATGTCCTAATTATGCTTTTAAGTGGTGCAAATGGCCCGTATTCCATTGTACATTCCCCTAAAAAGTGATAAACTTCACCCATAATTACTGTTCAGGAGACATTCATATGCTTTTCTGAGGCGGGGAAGAAACGCATCCGATCTGAAATCGATAGAGGTCAGGTCGAAGACAATCTTGTCGACGAGTGACTTAGGCCTCAGGCTAATAAATAAGAATGAGACATAATAACTTAACCAATCAATTAGAAATCTAGTAGGCATTTTAGTATCGCTCAAAACGAGAGAAGAGAGAAGGCCTTCAACAATGGACAATATCCGCTTTTCTTCTACAAATAGAGAATAAGGGTAGTCTAATATATACGTAAGAATAGCACATCTTCTGCTGGTAGTTGATTCATTTAACTTTGTCTGTTTTTAAAAATGTTAAACGGCATTTTAGGCACAGAACTCGAACCACCGAGCAACTCGAATGCGCGCGAACAAGTGATATCTTCAAAAATACGGAGAAGCTAGCGGTTTGATTACTTTACAATCGCTTAAAACACGGTTCAATCTGTCGAAGTGTTTGTTTAATCTATTAAGTGCAAACAATGAGGGAAAATTGATGTTTGACGTTTTGTTAAAAAACTGGAAGCCAATTCACCCTAAATATTTGTCTTACTAGCAAAGCAAAGTTTTAACGAAATTATGCTTAAACGAGATATGCGAGAAAATTTTACTAATACGTAATAAATTTAAAAATTACTGGCTTTGTTGGTGACTCCCTCTTACTGTTTATGGATATTTAAAATCATAAATCAAACCAAATTTTTGTCATAGGAATTGCCGATATAATGCCCAACGAGACTGAAATTATTGTTCGCATGGAGTGGTGTACCTTTTCTGCTGGACCTAGAAGGAAGAATGCGTAAGCATATGTTGGTGAAGATTATCAGCTTCTCGCTAATCTTTTGATCGCGGATGTCTGCTTGTACAAGTTCCCCAGCATCTTTCTCTCGTTCTCCTTCGCAGCACTCCTATGGTCCTTCCCTGCAGTTGGCGAGAGGGTTGCCCTCCGCGCCAGTTCTTTAGCTGACATGTTAGTCTCACTCCCTCTTCCCCATTTAGACTAACCATATAGTGTTGAAGAACTCTTTATTTTTACTCTACATTTTTTCCGTATCTCTAAAGTCGTAAGCGTTAGCATACGTTTCTCACATATCTATCGCAGGGGGGTTAATTTAACAGGCAGAACCCTTACCGCTACGATTTTAAGACCTGGTTCCGTAGTGGAAGAGAAGAGGTGGCATGCCCAATAGTAGTTTTATTTTACTCTGCACAAAAGAAATGTAGAATGGCTTGGACAAAATTGACCGTCGGATGAGCATATGTCCCCACTTGAGCGGGCCGCGTCAAAAGTGTTTCTGTGCAGCAATCATCAGGACAACAGTCCGTTTTCATTAGCACTGACACATTTCTGCATGCAATCTCATGCAAGAGGCAAACGCCTGCAAAAAAGTGGTTACTCAGCCTAAATTGAGCTCTGTGTATAATAATGCCCAAAGTCCCCCTGCAAAATCGACGAAATCAAGTCATTACTTTCAGATCGGACACCTGATGTTGTTGTCATAACGGAAACGTGGCCTAGAACAGAAATAGCAGATTCCGAGATTTTGATACAAGGATACCAGCTTTTCCGGAAAGACTGTCAAAACAGACAAGGTGTTAGGTTGCATTATTTGTAAGAACAGGTATCTCCGTTTTCGAACGAGAGCACAGCCTATAACTTGCGTATGAATCTATTTGGATGAAGCTACAGAAGCTAACTACACAGAACCCAGAATTCTTGGCTGAATACAGGCCACCAAACGTACTTAGTGCTGCTGACGAGTGGATCCTTAGTCTGGTGAAGGCAGTATAGAAAGTGCCGTACCGGCGCTAAAAAATATAAATTCCAAATTCCAAAGTAGTTAGCCATCAGGACATTCTTGTTGCTGATGATTTCAAGACACCCACAATAGACTGGGAAAATCTGACAGTGAAGTGGACGCCAACTTTCTTCAGATCTAAATTCATGGAACTCATAGTTGACCTCCCTCTGTTGCAAAAATTTAAGTCACTAACAAGATTTCGAGAGAACCAGAGAGGTAGTTGCTTGTATCTAATTTTCACAAAGGATTATCGTGCATCGGTGAAGTGCATTCCAATGCCCTACTTGGCAACAGTGATCATACGACGCTAATGTGGGTGTACTCACTCAAGTCTCAACGTCGGAGGAAACAGAGAGCTAGCTAAAATTATGGAAGGCAGGTATTATTTTGACTAGAAATGCGTTATTGTCCGTGAATTTGGACTGTTCGCGCAAGGGGAATTCGGTGGACGACGGACAATCACTCAAGACGATTAATTAGGTTTGATTAAGCAATTTTGTCCGGTGACAATACGTAAGACCACTAGTTGACCTGCCTGGTTGACGAGAAACCTTAACAGACAATTTAAGAGAAAATGAGAAATGCAAGTTATTCAGGGAAACTGGGTCACCAGATCACATCGACGAATTCCTTCGGTAAAGAAAGGCGGTAAAATATTGGTTTGTCAAACATGGAAAAACTATGAATCAGGAATCCTCCAATGGGCTGGAGACAAGCTCAACATTTTACTTCGCTTTATTAATATTAGACTAAAAACTAGGGCCCATTCACAGTACATAAGCAGGATAGTTGTGTGGAAGTCGTTGAGAAAGGCAAGAATGCAGAGTATTGTGGCTGGTTCTTTGCATTGATGTTCACTAGAGCAGCCAAGCTTCAGTTAACCATGACAACGTGCTGTGGTTACGCTTTTCCAGTGTTTTTATCTCTATTATTTCCAAAATCCGTATTTGAGAGGTAGCTGCAAAACCTCAAAAAGCAAAGTCATACAGTCTAGCCAAACTTTTGGAAACGATCATTTTCAATCAAATTCTCGATTTTTGTGTAGAAAATAAACTATTAAACGCCTCACAGCATGGATTTCTACCTCAAACATCATGCGAAACCTGCCGCTTGGCATTACTTAACCTGGTTAATTCACTTCGTAATGAACAGCAATCATTCATCGTGATTTACTTTGACGTTAATAAATCTGTTTATAAGGTGCCGCATAGGCGCCTTTTAGCGAAACCGGAAGCCCTAGGCATCAGGCCTCCCCTCCTTGATTTCATTGCCTCCTATCTGTCTAACCGCAGCCAGAAGGTCTTTGTAGGAAATAGCTACTCGATGCCTCAGCTGATCACGAGTGGCGTTTTAAAAGGCACGGTTTTAGGTCCCCTCCTTTTCATTCTTTACATAAATGAAATTTCAACAGTGCTAAATAATTCGGAAAATTTCATTCATGCTGATGACCTCAAGTGTATAGACTCATTTTCTAAGGACACGGCCAGTAATTGTGTTGATAAAGTTAACGCAGACTTGCGTACCCTCTCAAGTTAGAGCGCTACATGGCAGATGGAGTTTTCTCCATCCAAATGTAGTTTCATGTGTTTTGGTCCCGCAAGGCCTCCTGGACCCATTATCTTCCAAAAAAGTCCACTGTTAGAAAGATCTACTATAGAGGATTCGGGTCTAACTTACACGAATGAGCTTGCATTATTGCCTCATGCAGATCGAATTTCGGCCAAAGCCGCACAGATATGTGGGTTTATATCGCATAATTTTTTCCTTCCAAAAATGAAGTTAAAATTAAACCGCAAGTTTTATTTTCCCTAAACTAGAATACTGCTGTCCGCTTTTTGTTCTCATGACCCAGAATGATCGTAGTAAGATTGAAAAGGTTCAGCGAGTTTTCACTCGTAAAATATTTTCTGTTTCTGGGTCTGGTATGTGTTATGCAGATAAACGTCATTTAGCAAACATTTAGTTTCTTCGGGTAAGAAGACTACAAGCTATATATGCTTTTTGTTTCGCGTTAACAATAGTCCTAATCTCCCACAAATTAACGCTTTCCTTCCGGTCGACCGACCTAACGCCACCCGTAACTCTTCCATCATAATTTTACCACCCCGTAGCTCCACATCTAACCGTTCTCGCTTTTTTACCTCCAAATATGCTTATAATTGGAGCAATCTTCCACTCGATATTAGGCTGTCTTTTACGCTATCGATTTTTCAAGGCCAATTACATAAGCATTTAAATTTAGAGGAAATAAAGGTGTTACTGTCTGTTTCCTATCCAAACACGCAAGTTGTAGATTTTGAAAGGGGTCCTCCTGGCATTTGAAGCAAAGTCAAGCATAATTTCCAAGGGCTGCGAACTCTTCTCCGTTTTTGCAACCCTCTCTGTGGTCTTCGAGGTCGCTATTAATGGTTATCGCCAAGTTTTAGATGGGCTCTGGAGTCAGGTGGGTCGCATCTCGGTGATGTTGCCTTGACTTCTACTGTTTTCTCCTGTTGTCTCGGATGACCCCTTCTTAACTCAACGATATTTTATTTTTTCCCTATGACCATAAACGTCCCGAACCCTCAACATCAGGTCCCAATCTAACCACATCAAACCCTGTTGCCTATTAAGGCAGTTTTTTCTCCAATTTTTTTTGGAAATCGGTGACCCGCTGAACTCATCCACCGATTTAGGAGTTTTTTTACTGCCGATGACAATTATTTTATAAGACTTCACTGTTTACCATTGTTATTTTTATTTTCACGAGACTACTAAGTTTGTAACGACACGGCCCCTTGGGTCTTAAATATACAAATTATTATTATATACGGGCCAAGTTCTTGAAATAATTGGTAAGTGAGCTCTCAAAGCCCCTAACACATATCTTTCTTTCTTTATTTGAATTAGGAAGACTGCCATCTGACTGGAAGAAGCGAATGTTTGCCCAATATACAAGGGTGGAGCCCGAACGAAGGTCATCAATTATCGGCCCGTCAGCTAAACTTGAATTTGCTGTACGCTGATGGTAACAATATTTAAGAAGACGACAATGAAGTTCCTGGAGGAGAAAAACTTACTGTCAGGGCTCTAACACGGCTTCAGAAAGAACCATTCTTCTCTTTACAGTCAACTACTCTCCACTGAGTAGTGGACTCGCGCACTGGATGAATGTGGTTATGTTAACGTCATTTTTATGGATTAAACGAAGGCTTTCGACAGCGAACCACATAAATTTCTAAGGTAAAAATTATCGGAAATTGGAATAAGGGGGAACCTGCTGGCATGGATCACAGATTTTCTCCCAGGGCGATTGCAAACTGTGTGCATTGGTGACTCAAAGTCAACTCCTACATCTTTTCTAGTTGGCGTTCCACAATGCTCTGTCTTAGGGCCAACGCTCTTCCTAATCTATATAAACGACTGTGTCAGCGACCTAGATTGCAGCGCCATCGCGTTTGCCGAGAGCCATCAGTTCTGATGCCGATAGGAAAGCACTTCAAGAGAGACTTAATCGACTTAGCAGCTGGTCTGCTCTTTGGCTCTTAAAGTTCAACGTTAGTTAGTGTGTGGTCGCAAGTCTCCGTACTAGAAAGACTAATGAGGAGGATGATTTCTTCCAATACCTCCTCGATGGGCACTCCCTTTCAAATGTGAACAAACAAAAGGACCTCGGTGTTCTGATAAACGCCTCGCTTAAACCATCTTCACAGTGTCTCAAGACAGCTAAATGCGCGACACAGGTGCTGTTTGCGATTAGGCGGGGATTCATCAACATCGATAAGGAGCTCTTTAAGCAAATGTTCGGAGCGTTTGTTCGGTCCCACTTGGAGTATGTCGTCCAGGCCTGGCGTCCGTGTTTCAAGAAGAATTACCTGCACCTGGAAAGAGTGCAAGCGAGGGCAACGGAGGTGGTCAAGTATCTTGGTCATCTGCCTTATGAAGGCAGATTGACCGAACTTAACCTATTTCCTCTCAATTATAGGCAACTCCACGGTGATCTCATTCAAACCTACCGAATTATTAGAGGCCGTGAATGTTCCCTAGAATTTGACGATTTCTTTGAACTGGCTTGGACGGATCATCTGTGTGTTCATCCCTTCATACGGCAGAGGAAACGGGCCCAAATCGACGTTCGACGGAACGCCTTCTTGCAGAGGGTCATCGGAGCGTGGAATGGACTCCACGCCGAGGTTGTCCTCTCAGATAGTGCTGAATTTTTAAACACAAACTTGATTCTCATTTGCTGAGAAACTGTGACAGGTATAATGAACATAGTGTCAGTAGCAGCACTTTGCAACTGGCTGACACTTATTGCTGATGTGAAGCCTACATTTTTATTATATACTTTTGTTACCGTTGAACTCGTTTGCGATTTTGGTTATGAATAGGGAGCTCAAGAGCGAAAGGATTCTCCTTTTCATTCAGTGACTTAAAGTGACCCAGAGCGTAATCTTGTTTCATATAGATGAGACGAGCCTGAGCGCAATATAATAAGGCCGGCCAGACAAATGTTCCACACACGCAAACAAAGAGCTCTTCATTAAAGTAAAAGAAGGACCTCCCAATCGTTCTCAGCATGTGCATAGCATTCTTTGCAATTTTAGCTCAGAGTGTTGGTTAATTAAGTGTGTGCGTCATAAATAAATAAATTTGATGATTTAAGCTCTGAGAGCCTCGTCATTGCACACTTAGTGCTGTGGTTAAATGAATAAAAAGGGAATAATGGCTGCTCTTTTTGAGTAGTAACATAAGCAGCGAAAAAGTTCAGTACGGTAGACAGATAGTTTCAGATCCTAAGACATATCCATTTTAAAATAAGAGCAAACACTTTCTGAAAAGTATGACTAACTAAGGAGGAAGCAGTGAAATAATCCTACCCTGAAAGCGGGGGCAGAGTTCAGCGGACTCCCAATTTAAAAAATAAAACTAAGGACAAAAACTGCTGCTATAAAAACTAAGAGGTTGGTTAATAGGATTGTTGCGTTACATTGAGACAGGACTGTTAATAAGAAAGTATGAGGTTTCGAAATGCTTCTTGTCGTTGGAGAAATCACATATCAGCAGGAGCTACTGTTCCCTGCCGTAACACCACCCGACTAGTTACAGGGAGTGAGAGGAAGGTTAGGAGGGAGACCTCACTGCGGACAACCAGGTCGAAACCCAAAGGGGCCCGTAGCAGTCAAGAGACTATCCACGAAATACTGACGATGCGACGTTGCGGACTGCATACTCCACCGACAAGCTGCCGGAAGCAGAAGAATCTGCCATGATCATCAAAGGAAATCTTGAAGAATAGCAGCAGTGTTGCAAAAGGAAGGAAGTTACTCATGGGTTGGCAATGATGGTTGAAAAGAAGACGGGATGAAGATTGAATCTAGAAAGGAAAATGTTCAGATATTTAGAAGTGTTGTAACCTAGCGTAAATAAATTGTATATTTAAGGCCCAAGGAGCCCTTTCATTACAAACTTAGTGCTATCGCGAAAATAAGAAAATAAAAATAGTTCCGATTACCTACGAACTCCTATAAAATAATTATCTGGGCAGTAAAAAAACTGCTACATCAGTGAATGAGTTCAGCGAGCCACCGATTTCCAAAAAAAGTAGGAAAATAAACTGCCTCAATGGGTAGCATGGCATGACATGATGCAGTTAGATGGGATCCTGCTGATTGAGGTTTCGGCACGCTTATTTTCATGAAAAAATGATATAGCGGTGAGTTAGGAAGGGGTCATCTAGGACAACATGAGAAAACAGTAGAAGTCAAGGCAACATCACCGATATGAGACCCACGCGACTCCAGAGTCCACCGACAAGTTGGCGACCACGCGATAACTATCAATAGCGACCTCGAAGACCACCTCGAATATTGCAGAACGGAGAAGAGTTTGCAGCACTTAGAGGTGATGCTTGACTCAGACTCCAGAGTCCACCGACAAGTTGGCGACCACGCGGTAACCATCAATAGCAACCTCGAGGATCACCGCTAAGGTTGCAAAATGGAGAAGATTTTGCAGCATTTGGAAGTGATGCTTGACTTTGCGTACGAAAATGCTAACATATTAAGAACCCATTTTACTAGCCCGGGAAGAGCTTCAAATGCCAGGAGGACCCTTTTCGAAATCTAAAAGTTGCGTGTTTGGAAAGAAAACAGACCGTACAACTTTATTTCCTCACAATTTAAATGTTTGCGAAACTTGCCTTTGAAACTCGATAATGTAGTAGAAAACCTAATTTCGAGTGGAAGATTGTTCCAAAAAACCTATTTTGACGTAAATTAGCGAGAACGGTTAGTTGTAGAGCTACGGGGTGGTAAAATAATCATGGAGAAGTGACGAGTGGCGTAAGGTCGGTCTACCGGAAGGAGAGCGTTAATTTGTGGGAGATTAGGACTACTGTTACCGCGAAACAGAAAGTATATACCAGCTTGGAGTCTTCTTACCCGAAGAAATTTAATTTTGCTAACTGACAGCTATCTGTATAAGAAATAATATACCCAAAAAGAGAAAATATTTTACGAGTGAAAACTCGCTGAACCTTTTCAATCTTACTGCGGTCACTCGTGTACATAAGACCAAAAAGTGGACAGCAGTATGCTAGTATAGTGAGAATAAACATGCGGTATAGTTGTAACTTTATTTCTGGAAGAAAAAAATTATGCGATGCAAACCCTCATATCTGTGCAGCCTTGGCCAAAATTCGATCTGCATGAGGCAATGATGCAAGCTTATTCGTATAAGTTAGACTCGAATCCTTTATCGTAGATCGTTCTTACAATGGACTATTTTGGAAGATAGTGGGTCCAGGAAGCCTTGCGGAAACGAAACACATGAAACTACACGTGGACAGAGAGAATTCCATCTGCCATGTGGCGCTCCAACTTGAGAGGTTACGCAGGTCTGCGTTGACTTTATCAACGCAACTACTGGCGTTGTCCTTAGAAAATGAGTAAATACACTCGAAGTCATCAGCATAAATGAAATTTTTCGAGTTATTAACCATTGTTGAAATTTCATTTATGTAAAGAATGAAAAGGAGGGGACCTTAAACCGTGCCTTGAGAAAAGTCACTCGTGATCGGCCGAGGCATCGAGTAGCTATTGCCTACATAGACCTTCTGGCTGTGGTTAGACAGAAAGGAAGCAATAAAATCGAGGTGAGGAGGCCTGATGCCTAGGGCTTCTAGTCTCACTAGAAGACGCCTGTTCGGCACCTTGTCAAAAGATTTATTAAAGTCAAAGTAAATCAAGATGACTAATTGCTGATCATTACAAAGTGAAGTGACGAGGTGACGGAATGTCAAAGTTCCTGTGTCAACACCGGTTTTGTTACCAAAGTCCGTGTTCAAACGAGAAGACAGAATAGGCTAACAGCTAGTACTTGATAGTCACTAGTACGAGTACATCAACACTTGTCTTCTGTGGTCAGTCTCGCTTCAGCAGCAGTCTCGGGTCGTCGGCAGCGTGTCCCACAACATAGTCCCCGTTCTGCTCGTAGCCTCTTATTTAATGGGCAGTAGTTGTTGCTCCCCATTGGGTCTCCAAGTGGCCATACGCACACTCGCTTACATGTGCCGTGCAGCGTGACCTCACTGATAGCAGCAATTCGGCTCCAGGGCCATCTGGCTTCGGGTGTGCCTTCTTTGTCCTGGCATAATGTCCGCCCTTTGAAGGTCGCGTGACTTGGCCCATTCCGACGTGACCTCGGACTGTCTGTCTGTCTGTCTGGGTGACGTGCTCGGTCATCCTTGTTGTAACGGAGGCCCAAGCCGAGATACTACCGCCCAATGCGTCGCCAAATTATTGCAACGGAGCCCAGGCCAAAATATTCGCCGTCTAATAACGCCTTATGTGAACCCGCAAAGAGGAAACACGACAGGAAGTGTGCAGAAGTGGAAGTCTTTTCGTGTTCTATTTACAAAAATTCAGGAAAACAAACGTATGCCAACGATGTCCCTTGAGCCAATAAGATTCTCTCCTGAGGTAGTGGCCAGTGCCATTGGTCCTTAGCTCAGTAAGTGAATATAGCTAGAAATTCAAATTATCGATTGATTGTCTAGCTCGAAGTGTTAGCTAGCGCATAGGCCGATCGATGGCCTATTGTGGTCGTGGCTATGGTTTGCAAACTACTGCTTGCGAAGGCTGTTATTAGGCCACCCTGATAATGCTAAAAAGAAGCTTATTCAAAAATTAATTTGCATTTGCTTTGCTTGCGTGACGAATGCATCGGCCATTTTCATGTGTTGCCCTGCGGATCAATGGAAATTTGTAGACAGCTAACGTAACAGTATGAAAATAAACTAGAGCCAGTAAAGTAGTTTCGAGGCTGGCAATAAGAAATCATGTTATGATAGCCACCTTTCGTCAAATATGATGCCATCAAATCTTCTGTTAAAATCAGTAATGTTGGCGGCGAAAACCGTCTCGTTTGGTAGCAATTTCCAAGGGCGTACCATCCGTTGGCTGATAAATGCTTTGTGATGTTTATTCAAGTGACCTTATCAAGATAGTCACACAGGTGATTTTTGTTCGCTAAATCGAAGATATAATCCAGTCTAGGGGAGGAAACATTGACCCGGATCATCCGAAATGTCCAGAACAGGCTACACTTTATGTGCCTGTATGACAATGTAAATAGATCAAGCTTTATCGATCTCTTCTTATATGTTAAGTCTTTTTGACCATCGGCTATCTTCATCACACTCCGTTAAACGTCTTCGAGAAGGTCTACAAATTTCTTCAATCACGAGGCCCAAACTGGCGTTCTGTAGTTAAGATGTGGTCTCACAAAGGCGTCAAATATTCTTCCGAAGAGTTAAGATGGCAATATTTTTAATGCTCGACTGATCCAGTGCAGTGTGGTAGTTGCATTCTGGGCTGCCTTTTTACAGTACTCTGATGGCATCAAGGTCTCGGTTGACCACATGCCTAGATCATTGGGCGTTTCCACATTTTCTGTTTGATGATAACCGATCCAGGAACGTATGTAACCCATTCTTTTATGAATAGCAGGAATCCACGTCCCAGCGTTCATTTTAGTCCAGGTGGATAGGCAGAAATCCGTCAAGGCTGGCTTCTGCATCTGCTATCAGCTCATTTACCCAGTTTCAGCTAAACACAAAGAGAAATTCAGTTTCAGGTAATTGCTGCAAAAAAGAAGACATGAATGGTAGAGCAAGCATTTCATAAGATTTCTCACATCCACAATTAACAGATCACTCAAGTGTAAATATAAAGTCATAGGCTGATAAAATTATTGTTCTAGGTTTGTCAATTTTTTGAGTAAATGTCGCCCAAAGTGCGGATGCATACTCAAAGACCTTGCGGGAACAGTACACATCAACACGCAGGCTTGCGGCTCCTCCTAGAAAAGCAATATCTTTTCCCGAATTCTGCTCAAGGTCACCAACGTTTCTGCCGACGGAATGTTAGACGGCAGATGTGTTTAAATCCCTAATGGCTTTAAGCTCTATTAATAAATTTGTTGTTTAACCTTCTGAAGAGTAATTGCGACTATATCCTGGTGAGTCGTCTTTGTACTGTTACCAATTTGTTTTATTATTTTCCATGGATGTATAGGCATTTTAGTTTTAAAAAACGACAATAATAGACCAAATTCACACAATTATACCCTATGTCGACCGAATCCTAACCAGCTGGGTCGATATGTCGATATGTTACTTACCTCATAGAGCTACAGCGCCACAGTGGCGGTATAAGTGTTTGAGGTCGGAAATTTTGCAAAATCCTGGATGAGTTTATCGTTGGTGCTCAGTCTCAATATTGCATCTATAATGTTTCCCGGAAAGCAGTTATAACTGCGGTATTTGAAATGCTTGAAAGGGGAAAAGCTTCGATCTTCCTAGAGGGTTGTGGCCATGGTTTAATATCTATCTTCAGAAGGCGCTTAGGTATGGCTTGCTATCGCAGCAGATTTATGAATGAACTCTACATTATTGCGTTTCCCCGTACTATCTGTTTTTTGACGATGTCACCTCTTCAATGCCATGTGATTCTGCACAGTGATGGTGCCCCCCAAACGCTATCAGATTGGTCAGACGCTTGCAAATGCATCACAACGCGTCTTACCATTCTATTCGACCAGCTTCTGTAAAGTCGGTTTATCCTGACTGTCCATCCACGCATCATAGTTACCTATGCAATCATAAACGCGTTCAACAGTTTTAGCCAAAATATAGTCCACCACTTGTACCAGAACTGCACATACTCAGGCAACCTGCATGCATGCTTATCCTGCATTCTCATGTGTACTCGGCACTCGTGCCCACCTGCCGCCCGCTAAGACGTCACATTTCTGTCACACATTGGACTGGTCCTACTCGACAAATGTCGAAGGCCCAACCGGCATCCGCCAGGCTTGTCTTACTCGCCAAGCTAGTTCCTGCACATTGCCATGCTATGATCCTTTTCAGTCCTGTATGCATACAAAAAAATTCCTGTAATATCTCCCATTGGCCGTCTAACACTAGCACGTTGACATTTACCCATGTCACCAATGATGCGTAAGCATCATATGCGTGAAAGTTGGTGTACTTGTGTTTGGTACTGCTGTGATCATGAGTGATCTAATCTACCTCAATGATGTCTCGAATAGTACCTCTGAACGCGTGATGATTGGTGGCGACACATCCGGAGAGTTCCACCCATTCCCTCCGCAGAACACCCAAGAACCAATTGCATGCATTAGCGACCTATACCGATCCAGGCTGTGAATTAACCCCCTCCCATCTCCCCAGGTAGATAGCAGTGACACCGAGCTGGTTGACGAATAACCTGTAAAAATAAACTGGGATGTCCTGAAATGTCTTCCCTGCTTTTTCGCAGAAAATTTGGACTATCTTATTTGAAACCAAGTTAGTATGCTTCATTCGAGGGGTGGTTCTCAGGCAGCCATGGATACACAACTCTTCTTTTCGTTTATCTACGCAAAATCGGCATTCATCGTCTTATAGGAAAACTGCTCAGGCGGATGCTTCGTACCCATGACTTTTTTAAGCAGTGGAGATGTTGCGTCAGCGTGATTGAGGCCAGGTAGACGGCGCATAAGTTCAAATTGTACACCAGAGTCTTTGAAAATCTACTCAATTGTGTAGCTAAACAGAAAAAGAATTGGAATGCAACCTTATCGAACGTCGGATCAAATCAGGAGATTTCCGTGGATCCGAACTTGTGCAATGGTGCAACGGTAGTGCACCCTGACCATAACGATACTTTTTGTCAGCACACCATCTAATTCCGTTCTTCAACACAGGGACTCAAACCCTTTAGCATCATTAACCATCTAAAGAAGTCAGCAAGAAAGCGGTTGGTTTACCACGTAAAGTGCAGGCTGCCGCGGAAAAAGATGCGCGGGAGCCCATACTTAGAGTAAAGGCCCCCACAGTTGACCAAACAGACACAGCTGAGACGAGTTTGAACAATCTCACCGCAGTCAACAAAAAGCCAAAATTGCAATCATAGACTCCGGTCGTACACAGGACGGTCAGAATAGCAGTGCAAAAGCTATTAACCAGAAAGTGGGTGACAGTGTCGCAGGCCCGAGCTCGAGGCGTACAGTCGAAAACAAGGCTAGTACTGCCTCCATAGACTCCGATCGCACGCAGAACGGTCATAATAGCAGCACCAGACCTATTAACCAGAAAGTAAGCAACAGTGTCGTAGTAACAAAAATGTCGCTAAGAGAGAATCAAGCGTCGTAATACAGGGATTAACTGAATCAACTGCAGCCACTCCCATGGACTGGCATTACGCAGACATTCAGCTCTTCCATGCAATTATGAATAAAATGCTCAGACCCAATGTATCAATCGAGTTTGATGAGGCCTTCCGCCTTGGAAAACGGCCAGAGAGTCCAACTGGATCAACGCGTCCCAGACCTTTGAAAGTGGTCATGACTAGCAGTCGAGAGGCCAAGCTAATTCTGGCTTAGGGTTTTAGAATAAAAGACTCCGACCCGGGAGTTTTTTTTCAGCAGGATTTTTCAGCTGCAGAGCGGAACAAACGTCGTCAACTTGTTGCCTAAATGAAGGAGCGAAACAGCAAAGGGGAACAAAACTGGGTTATATACAACAATCAAGTAATTCAATGTCCATTGTTCTCACCTTGGACAGGTCCGTTCTGGATAACCACGCAGTCAACTCAGTAGGGAGAGGGTTGAGACCGAACGTAACAACTACCCGAACAAGCCGAGAAAGGAAACTAAAGTGCATGTAAACCAATGCACAAAGCCTGTTCCCTAAATTCGACGAGCTTAAGATTACGATGTGCCAAGTGGAACCAGATTTGGTCTGTACAACAGAAACATGGTTATCCACAAAGGTAGACGATCGGGAAGTTGCTCTCCCCGGTTTTCAGCTGTTCCGAAAAGATAGAGCCGGGCGTCAGGTTGGGGGTGTGCTCACCTATGTTAGACATGGTCTGTACGTGTCAAACAAAACTGACCAGCTCGCGTCCGATATAGAGGCCCTTTGGCTCACCGTCAGAACGTCGGGGTCTTAAGCCCTTGACATCTTGGCGGTTTATCGACCACCGTCGAACGAGCCACAGTCGGACATTAGCCTGATAGAGGAAGTTAAAGCATTTGCCGTGCGCTCCAATGTCATGATTATGGGCGACTTTAATGCTCCGCATATCGACTGGAACCTCGGTTCTGAGACCGGGTCAGAATTAAGTTTCGATCGCCGATTCCTACGCACCGTACAAAAAGCCTTTTTATCACAACATGTCCTATTTCTGACCAGGCAGCGTGAAGGGCAACAGACCAAGTGCCTGGATCTTGTACTGTCAAAAGCGCCTGACTGTGTAGACGTCGTAACTTGTTTACCTCCTCTAGGCAAAAGCGACCATGTAGTACTACAGTGGGAGTATTCACTCTTCTCTGTACCTGATTGTAGCGCGACCGTTAGACACAACATATGGCGTGGAAACTTTAATCAATTGAGAACCAAAGTGCGCAGGGTAGACTGGAAGGAGGCATTCACCGGGTGTGTCCACGGGGATTGTTCGGTGTTTAAGACTGTATTACACAGACTAATCACCAGTTTATGCCCCATCTCGAAAACGAAAGCCACAAATAGGCCCCAGTGGCTAATAAACACGCCGAAAAGGGAAGTAAATCGTAAAGGAAAGCTGTTTCGAACGTATCGGAAAGAGAAGACCACCGAGTTGCACAACAAGTACAAAGCGCAGAAATAAGGTTAAGGGCCTTGTACTCAAAACCCGCCAAAGCTTCGAGAGTGACCTAATAAACCGTGCAGTAGGAAATCCGAAGGTCTTCTACAACTACATTAGGCGATCTACTCGAAATATAGACCCCATCCCGTTGTTAAAAACGGATGATGGCACCGAAATTTGCGAGAATAAAGCAAAGGCTGAGCATCTATCCGGGTTCTTTCAGTCGGTTTTTACGAGGGAAGTCGAGCTAATCGTTACCAATTTTAGTACAGAGGAGATTCCGGCCACTGACTCGGTTGTGCTTACAGAAGTTACTGTCCTGCAAGAACTTCTTAAGCTCCAAGACACGAAGTCGCCATGTCCAGACAGCATACCTGCAAAGCTGTTGAAAGAGCTAGCCGTGGAGTTTGCAGAACCCTTGCAGTTACTCTTCTGGGCCTCCCTTAACACAGGCCAACTGCCATCCGACTGGAAGACAGCGTAAATCTCACCCATACACAAGCGTGAGAGTCGGGCGTCCGCAAACAACTACAGACCAATAAGCCTTACTTCAATATGTTGCAAGATCATGGAGCGAATCATCAAAATAGAATTGATGTAATTCTTAGTGTCACCGACTCCTTTCTGACAAACAGCATGGATTCCGTAGAGGACGGTCCTGCTTGAAAAATCTGCTCTACTGTTTAGAACAATGGACCAGAGCACTCGATCAAGGAAGCACGGTGCACGCAGTCTTCGTAGATTTCAAAAAGGCGTTTGACACTGTGCCTCATCAACGTCTCATATACAAGCTTAGATGTATAGGGGTAACAGGCAACCTTTTCCGATGGATCGAAAACTTTCTGACTGGCCGAACTCAAACCGTATGTATTGGGATCAGCGGTTGGCGGAGGTGGCGGTTGATAGTGGGGTCCCCCAGGGTTCCGTTCTGGGCCCTATTCTCTTCCTTATATATATCGACGACTGCACAAGTGGATTAGACTGCGAAGCCTTAATGTTCGTCGACGATTTAAAACTCTGGAAGGTCACTCGTAGAGCAGACGACAAAGCAAATCTGCAGGCAGATTTGCACCGACTCGAGCAATGGTCAAACTTACTTACTTGTACTTGTAACGGCATTCACCTCGGGCGGGTTGAGCCGGCATCAGTTTTGACGTTGACTGCATCACGAATCACAGCTGTCCAGGCGCGTCGATCTTGCGCCTGTTCACACGAGAGCACCATCCATTCACGGTTCCACTGGCGTAGGCCGTAGACGCATGGGCCGGAAACTGATGACAGATCCTGCTTGACCGTTGCTGTCCAAGTTTTCAGCTGCCCGCCGCGACGTTTGCGCCAGGTGGGGGGAGGCGTCGCCACAAGCAGGTCACGAATCAGCTAACCATCATCACGCCGGGACGCATGCCCGAACCACCGAAGTCGTCTCTGAAGCAGGAGTGGAGAAAGAGCGTCCAAGTGACAGCGTCGGCGGAGATCGGAGCAGCGAATTCGGTCGACGCGTCGGTGACGAAGGATGCGGCGTAGGCAGTCATTGTCAAACACCTCAAGGCGCCTCATGTCCTCAACACGCATTGGCCATGTTTCTCCGCCATAGAGCAGGATAGATCGAACCACTGCTTGGTAAACACGGGACTTTGTGCGTAGTGATATTTCCCTTCTATTCCATAGAGGAGCGCACAGTCGGTAGAAGGCAGATCGGGCACGGTTGACGCGTGATACAACCTCGTCGACACCTTGACCCGTTTCCGTGACCAAAGAGCCTAAGTATCTAAACGAGTCGACCTTTTCGAGAGGAGCGCCGTCGAGAACAATAGGAGTGACAGATGTAGGGGGCACACAGGAGAGCATGACTTGGGTCTTAGTCGCGTTTAGGCGTAATCCGATGGATCGGGCATGCTCATTAACCTTGTCCAACGCCTGCTGAACTGCATTACAGTTGTCGCCAAAGAGGACGACGTCATCAGCATACGCCAAGTCAGTCACCCATTTCGAGCGATCAAACTGCACTCCCGGGAAGTCATCCAGTGCTTTGGTCATGATCCAGTCTACCGCATAGTTGAACAGGGTTGGTGAAAGGGCACAACCTTGGCGGACGCCCGTCCTGACGCTAAAGGCTTCCGTGTCACCGTTTTGCGTCCTCACCCGTGTGGAAGTGCCACGATAGTATGCCTGCATGAGATTGAGAAGCTTAGGTGGTAGGCCGTCCGTCCTCATTATGTTCCACAGCGAACTGCGATCAACAGAGTCAAATGCGGCAGCAAAGTCGATGAAGCATAGAACAGTGGGTTGTTGGTGACCCCATCTCAGTTCCAGTACACGGCGGAGATTGAAGATCTGGTCGATGCAGCCACGACCTGGTCGAAATCCACTCTGGTTTGGGCGGGTGCGCTGGTCTCTCGCAGTTTGGAAACGTTTGAGAAGAAGAGACGTGAATGTTTTCGCCGCTACATCGATAAGGCTAATGCCTCTGTAATTTCTGCACGCTCGTCTGTCGCCTTTTTTAAACAAGGGGAGGATCACTGCTTTTCTCCAGTCAGAGGGCACAACTTCGCTGTCCCATATCTTGGCAAATATTTGTTGTAGCCAGGGCCCAATAACCTCGGGTGCACATTTAAAGAGCTCCGGCGGGAGGTCATCCTCACCAGGTGCCTTGTTGTTGCGTAGCCTCAAGAGAATGGTGACAACTTCCTCTACACTGGGTGGCTCTGTGTTGCACTCATACAGATGGTGGGGATCGTCCGCATTGGGCGACAGGTCAGACATCACAGGGGGATCATGGTTAAGGTGGTCACAGAAATGCTCGCGCCATCTCTCTAACCGGTCATCGATCTTAGTGATTACAGCACCGTTGCGATCCAGTAAAGTCTCGGTGGTGTTCCCCGAACCTCTGCTGGCCTGCTTTAAGAGTCGGTAGAGCTTGTGGGTGTCACCTCTGGTAGCTGCTCGCTCCGTTTCCGTGGCAAAGTCGCTCCAGTAGGCGTTCCTATCGGCTCGGATGGCCCTTGTCGTTTGGCGCCGCAGCTCTCTGTAAGTGGGGGAGCCAGTGAGTCTGGCTCGGCCGGCCTCCTCAGCTAACTCAAGCGTGGGTCTAGTGATCCAGTCGCGATGTCGCCGTCGGGTTTTGCCCAGATGGGTGTATGCCAGCTCTGACATCGCGGCCTTCAGGGACTGCCACGCGGGCTCTGGGTCCGCTCGGGCGTCAGGGTACAGGCCGTCGAAACGGTTCCGGAGTGCTAAGTGGAAGGCGTCGCCAGCAGAGGACTTCAGCTTTGCAACATCGATGCGCTGTGGTCGGGAGGGTCTGTGAATGGCTCTCAAACGCAAGCGAAGGGTTGCCCGCTGTAGGACATGGTCCGATGCATGAGCGTTTCCTGTATCAGCACCGCGGTAGGCTCGACAATCCAAGACCGAGCTGGCCCAGCGTGCTCGGACAAGGATGTGATCTATTTGGGCCTGGGTATGCCCGTCATTTGAGTACCAAGTGACAAGGTGGTGGCGCGGATGATCAAAACGGGTGCTTGACACAACGAGGCGGTTAGACGATGCGAAGTTGACAAGGCGCTCACCGTTGGCACACTGCGCTCCGACAGCAAATTTGCCTAGCACATGACGGGTTCCAGTGTCACACACACCTGGTCGGGCGTTCCAGTCACCAGCAATGACGAGTAGATCGCTTCTTGCGATGCGGTCAACTGTTCGCTGGAGGTCACCGTAGAAGTCATCTTTTATGCTGTCATCAGCAGCCAGAGTAGGCGCATATACCGAGATGATGGAAACGTTGACTGGGGCACTTTTCAAACGGACCCAAGCGATCCGCGGTGAGACAGCCTCCCACTCTAGCAGACTCGAGTGAAATTCATCGGCCAAAGCTATAGCGACACCATACAGTCCAGAGTTGTCGGACACACCACTGTGGTAGAGATGGTACGCATAGTCAGTTCTTGGTACTTGCAGCAGTTTGTGGCCAGTGCCAGGTAGGCGGACCTCAGAGAGACACGCCACACCAACACGGTATTCAGAAAGGGATTTGGCTGTTAACAGTTGGGCGCCGTCATCCCTCAAAGTTTGAACATTCCAGCCTGCAATTCGCAATCCGGCATCAGCTCGCAGATTTAACACCCGTCCCGCGATGCCAAGAGGATGGGGCGCGTCGGTTCCCGCGGACGCCGTAGCAGAGATCGTATGTTGCGTATAGTTGTGATTCATGAAAGTGTAGAAAGTCAAGAAAGTCAATTCCGTGTTTCGTGGAGAAAAGGGGATTGGCGCTAGGTCCCCGGTCTTGCTCCCCTACCAGAGCCCCGTTAGCCAAGCAAAAGCAAGTTTCCAGCGCGCACCAGCTTGGAGGTGGGGTTGGATTTTACGCACCAATGGTCAAACGTGCGGCTCCTGCCATTTAACGTCGCCAAGTGCAACCTTATGCGCTTCGGTAATACTAACTCATCGTATCGGAGGGTTTACAACCTAAAACCGCTGCCAGAAGTAGAGACCCAGAAGGATCTGGGGGTGTGGTTCACTCCCTCACTTAAGCCATCACTCCACTGCCTGGAGGTGGCCAAATCCGCAATTTCGAGCTTGTATCTAATCAAGCGCGCCTTTGCTAAATTCGATATAGTTGTCTTTGGCAGGATCTTCGGCACGTTTGTGCGACCCCAACTGGAATTTGCCATCCAAGCCTGGAAACCTTGGCCAGTCAAAGACAAAAAAACCTTTAAAGTGTACAACGATGGGCAACTAAGTTAGTGCGAGGCCAAGCGTACCTTCCTTATGAGACACGACTGACCAATCTCGACTTATTTCCTCTGGATTACCTACAGCTGCACGGTGACCTTATACAGGCATTTCGCATGCTGCGGGGTCAAAATTGTTGCCTAGCATCCAACGATTTCTTTGAGCTGACCACTACTGCTAGATTGCGCGGACACCCTCTCAAACTACGTGTGACTGGGGCAAGATTTAACACACGAACATTCTTCTCTAAGAGGGTAATCCAGGCATGGAATGCTCTACCCGCATCCATTGTTATGTCCTTATCTGTGGACACGTTTAAGATGCAGTTGGATCAGCATAGAAAAAGATGACGCGAGACTAATTACATTATCGCCCGTCCGCAAGTAAGATTTACACTAGACTCGGGTTCTAATTACCTTTCTAAAAACATACTATTCACTACTTTTCAGTAATATGTTTGTTTAGCATAACGATTGACCGCGAATCTCGTATGAGGGTCGCATTTCCGACACTCGGTGATGTTCTCGTAACCACCGCAATCTTTTCCTCGTGTGACCATTAGGATGTTGAACAACCGCGATGCCCTCCTCCTGACATGATCCAAACACTTTCAGCAGCAGGACATCCAATTAAAATATTCCCTTCGCCTTCCCTCCCCCCACGGGGGACGGTTTTTCTCCTAAAATCCCACAAATGGCATTCAAAACTAGACTTATGAAAGATGCCTCAGGAGTTTTTTTACCGTCTGCCTCCCTACTGCAGTTCTATTAATGGCAACGCCACATGTCCTGCCTCATAGCTATGTACAAAGATGGAGCTGAAAGGTATTTACCTATATTTCCCTAATAAAACTGAACTGCCGGGTTTCAACGGGGATACCTCTGTATCTCGATTTCTTGTTGTTGCACAGTCTCCGCACAACATAAAAGATTATTCTATGAGAAAGGTTACATTGGAATACATAGGCTGAAAAGGAATTAACCTGCTACCTGCAAAGCGAGGATATGATGGATTGCTTATCGAAGTTGAAAAGTCGCTCGATTTTTGTCCGACTTGTCAGAAACATGGTCTTTATTCACATGACAAACGCAGACACTCAGTGTTGAGGACCAACCACTAACTTAGCGTGTAATTCAGCCTCGTAGACACCAGCCAAAGCAACAGGTAATATGTGACACTGTACCTAGTCGTTTCTCCAGTTGGTTTGAACCCTTTTTGCTGCTGGCCTGCCATGGCAGTGCCAGAGATAGTTTCGCTCGGATTCACTACTTAATCGTCTTTAAAATAGTGTTACGTGTTTTTATGCAGTCATGGTGGCCACCCGTCATGACTAAAAAAGCAAACAGTTGACGGGGTAACGTAGTCAAACTCGGAACTAGGGATTATCATACATATGATGTGTTTGGCCTTCCCACAGGAGAAAGTGAGAACTGGAACCGCCTGCAATAAAGGCTCAGAATTTAGGGTGGGATTAGGGTTAAAATTAGGGCTACGGTCTAGTTTTATACTACGCCAAATGATAGGGACACGAAATATGTATGTTTTCTGGAAGTATGCACAGGGCCACCTTTCTTATTTGGGTGAAGTGCTCATATTCCCATGTCCTGTTGAAGGGTCATACAGGTGATCCTTACCGGTTTTTCTCTTATTAATGGGCGTTTGTCGGAAACCTAACGTCCATTCCGTACAACAAGGTCTTAGGCTCCGTGCATAAAGCTGACGTTTTTAAACTAATAGCATCTGAAGGCACTTCAACGTCCTCAAGCTGAGCTGGTTTTCACAGACATCAAGGGAAGTTGCCATCTTGTTTTCACTTTTCAGTCTCGCATTTTAGCTCCACAGTATTTTCTTGTTTTTGATTATTCTGATCATTAACATCGGCGACACACTATGTTACATTGGCATTCCGTTTTCTTCGAGAATCACTGTCAGTACAAACTCAAAAAAGGAATATACATTTCCTCCACCGCAATCCACAGTAAACAATTCTGAGCCGCTAGAAAAGCCTCGTGGTCTCACTAGTATTTCTACTGACTTAAACGTATTCATGAAAGTATGTTGCATGAGTCATAGAGTTGAATTACAAGTTCTTATTCGCACGCCACATTTGAAAAATTTTTAGCCAGCATCTTACACCAGCATAGTTAAGTACCTGCGCGATCAACTCATTTGTGTCCTGTTTACAGTCGGTCTACTACGTAAGGGCATTCGCTCATCCCCATTTCTTGTCCTCATGACTAATTTAAGCGCCTGTTATAGGTCCTTTTCATTCTTTGTCGGCAGCTATTGGAAACAACAATTGTGTTTTCTTTCTCGTAAAGTAGGTATGAATTTGAACATTATTGCTAATTTATTAGCCAAGTAAACAAGTTTAAAGGTGCTTATTTTAGAAGAACTAGACGAACGCGGAGGTTACCACACATTGCATGATAGCGCTCAAACATTTTGGATTTGCTAGGTTTTCATCATCCAGTCACATTTTGTCACACACCTAAGCAAATTAGAAATTTTTTTTGCGAATTGATTATTCGAAATCTCATTATTTTTAGTTTCGAGTGGAGTTTGATCTCGTCGTATGCAATCCGGTAGCAGCGGTCTCGGCGATGGACGTTCCACCGTCCTGTCCGCGCCCTCAACGGCTCCAGCCTCTGACGGGGCCACTTGCAAGACCACCCCTTCTGCCAACCCCACGGCTACTACGAGTCCCCCTTCGTCTTCCGTTACTGCGCCTGTGCCACCAAAACCTTCAGATTTCAAATTTGGTCGTGAGCTAGGCAGCGGTTCCTTCTCGACCGTCTATGTGGCCAAAGAGATCAGTACTCAGAAGGAATACGCTATTAAGGTAGTCATAAAGGAACATGTCTGTCGCAACAAGGCCATACTCTCTGTCCTTATGGAAAAGGAAGTACTGAAACGGACCAACCACCCCCTTCTTATTCGTCTCCACTATACCTTCCAGGATCAGCATCGTCTTTACTATGTGCTACAGTATGCTCAACGTGGTCACCTCCTCGCCTACCTCAACAAACTCACGTCTTTCAACCGAGAAGGCACTCAGTTCTACTCGGCTGAGCTTCTTCTAGCTCTGGAATACCTCCATTCCCAGTCAATTGTTCATCGTGATGTCAAACCGGAAAATGTCCTTCTCTCCCTTGGCATGCACATTAAACTGGCAGATTTTGGATCAGCCATAATCCTGAACGATCCCTCTGTAAAGGCGCCCACTTTCACGGGCACACCCCAGTACGTTAGTCCGGAAATGCTCCAAATTGATTCCCCATCCTCCGTATCCTCCCCCTCATCCTCCTCTGACGATGAGTCGGAAAAAAAAACCCCCGGCCGAATAAAGGACTCGGAAAACCGAGCTCCCACCAGGTCAAAAAAGTCCCCCGACAAGGGCAAAAAGTCAACTGACCTTGTGTACTTGATGGACTACTGGGCGTTTGGCTGTGTAATATATCAAATGCTGTCAGGTCGCCCGCCCTTTCGGCCCGACAAGCATGGTCATGAATTCGACGTTTTCCGGAAAGTTCTTGCTTTAGACTACGCGTTTCCCGAGCGCTTTGACAGTGAAGCGAAAGATATTGTTCAGCGGTTGCTGGTGGCTTCTCCGACTGATCGGCTCGGTAGCCCCAGCTCTGGCGGACCGAATGCCGTTCGGTCTCACCCCTTTTTTGCCGGTGTTGATTGGGACAGCTTAATTCAGAAGCAGCCGCCTACTCTTCTGCCCAACTTAGAGCCTCTGGAATACGACGACTGGGATAAGGTCCCTGCAGGCTATACGGAGGGCCAGAAGTACTTCTTCTCACAAGAACTCAAACTGGCGGCAAGCCAAGTCACTGAGATTGACAGGGCCGAGCTATTGAAAAAGCAGGCCAATGAGAACGTTTTCCATCGCTTCGTACGTGGGCGTTTAATAGTAAAACAGGGTGTTCTCTATAAGCGCCGGGGCTTATTTGCACGCAAGCGTGTCTTCCTGCTGACCGAGGGTCCACATCTCTTCTATGTTGATCCCGAGACGATGGTCTGCAAGGGCGAGGTACCTTGGAGCAGTTTTCTGCGTGTGGAAGTGCGAAACTCAAAGATATTTTCAATCATCGTCCCCAATCGTATCTACTACTTGGAAGATCCTGCCGGCCATGCCAACGACTGGTTGGAAAAGTTGAGGCAGGTCAAAGCTATGTACTACTCTGATCCTATTGACAACTAAGGCTTCCCGTGGATGTGTCTTTCTTGGAAGTCCTTCACATCACCTCTACTTACCCGGTCCTCACTGCCCTGAGCACTCGGGCTCCTAGCTTCCCGTGAACTACTAATTTGCTTAATGAGCAATTTGCATATACTAGACGGACAAACAGGTATAAACAGAGTGTTGTTTGTGAGCTAACTTGTGTCCTTTTGCAGAAGAAAGTGTAATTAAACCGACTCTCACGACTTACAGAGCACCTACCACCCCCCCGCGCTATCCCCTTCCTCCATCCTCCTCGGTCGATTTTCTTTCCCTGTTCAACTTGTACTGAAAGAAAAAAATGTCCTTTCTTTTTCAAAGCCTTTCTCATTGCAGTCAGCATTAGCTTGCAATTCCTCGCATGCTCCCCGCTCCCCGCTTGTGCTTTATGAGCATTTTACTCCAGGTATTAAGAAAATAAGCCTGATCCTATTTAAGATTTGTTTAAAATTCCACATTCAAGCTTGCGTAGATTTGTTCAAACTCGAACTCAGCAGAGGTCACCGCCTGAGGGGGGGGAACAACATGAACATGAGAACGGTCTATACTGAAGAAGTTTGAGCAGCCATGTCCTCATCCGATTTTCCTTCACGTGCCGGTTTGGATGTTGGCTGACCCGATGCAAATCGTTCGTCTTCCCATGCAACAGACATCTGCCTTCTAATGCTATGAACCAGACTTCGCTCGGATGGGAATGTTTGGGAGAGTAACGATAACATCACATAGGATGGAAACCATATTGGCATGGTTTTCAGTCCAGATAGATCAGTTACCTCGTGATAATTCGGAAGCGCGCCAAAGCTTTGGTAGTGAGTAGGGGTCGCGTCGGGTTAGTTGTACTTCAGCTCATCGATAATTAACAGGGTCAAACTCCTCAAGTTAAGTTTGAAGACATGGTAGTACAGTTTAGTTACTGACCAACAACTTCTTAACTTTCCTTGATTGTGAGCATCGCGCGTTTGCTTACCGAGTGTCTTATCTGCGTGTCGCGTGTCATTAACTTACCGCAGAGAATCTACCCTTTCAGGAATGAATGCCTCATCCAGTGTTCTTTTCCCTGGCCTTAGGACAAAGTGCATCCTCTGTCACGGCTGTTTTATCTGTCTTTTAAATTTAGTGGCATGAATCGTCAGTTGTTACGGCAGCAACTTGACGCCCGTTTTGTCCAGTCAGTATTCCGTGTTTTATTTGATTGCTCAGCTTTACACTGATGAGCATTGTCACGTAAACCCAGTCCAACCTAATCTCACGGTGTTTTTCGCTGATGATGTTGCACTGTTCTTGTCAATGTAACCTTTAAATGTCAAATAGTTCTAAGTCCCGCTAGCCAAGTCTCCGTGTTTTACTAGTCAATTTATGGCAGGCACACCAGTCACATGGAGTGTCATGGTTACACGCGCGTCTGTATTTTTTACCTACTGCTGCTACTCTGGAGAAGGGTCATAGTATTTTGTAATGGTTGGTTCACCTCATTCTTGGATGTCTTACTTCGGGAGACTTTACTTCCAGTTCACTCACAAAGTTGTGTCAAAAAACGAATATTTGCTTCCCCCAGACAAATTCAAAAACAATCATCTGTTATTTTGAGTAGTTGTTAAACCTCTCCTAAAGAGTGTCCTGAACTGTTAGTGGAGGTCATGTGCTTGCAGAAACTCGTGAGTTTTAATCATATATATGAATATATGGACTTCGCCGCTCTAGTTGAGGAACAATTAAGCTCCGCTTTGCCCAGGAGCTCACAATTAAAGCCCGCACAGGCAGTCACATTTCATTTCATCATCCTATCATTATAGTCCCTATAAGATATTAAATTATGAAGATAAAGGCTTCTTTGGGAAAATTGAAACTTTATTATGTTAATTTTCGAGGCAGGTTCTCCTGCTCCTCTTCAGACGTGAGAAACTGCGCAACAAACAATTGAAATTTTAAGCGTTCAGAAAATCAATTTTCGTCTGACGTATTAGGCGTTACGTGCATTTCTAGAAGTAGTGCACTCAAACGAGGCATGCATCAACAGGCATATTAATTTGGACGCCAGCTATGATTAACTGAAAGCCAAATTCAATGCAGAATGACGGAATGCGCGTAAAGCCTACTAGCGCAGACTGACAATCCTGCCAATCTGTGTACACGTCAGATAAGACTTGATTTTTCTGAAGGTTTAAATTTTAATTGTTTGTTGCTTATTTTATTACGTCTGAAGACGAACCGGGGAACCTGACTCGGAAATATAAACAATGAAGTTTCCGTTCACCCAAGGAAGTTTGTATCTCAATGACATGCATATATATGTGCACGCAAACCTAGAAGTAACTAAAACAACCGTGCAGGCGACAGGGGTCACACGGTGTCGTCAGTAGTCCGCTACGGAGGGGCCAAAGCTAATCCGAAAACATCAGGAAGGTCAGAGTCCGTGCGTTAGGCATGTGTATAACATGAGACAGATGGTGAAACAGGACAATTCGGCAACCAGGAACAACTACTTCATCACTCTGATGATGGAAACAAGGATGTTTCCGAAACGTCAGCACCAATACCCTATGGTTCATGGAAGCACCCTTTTCCTTCCTCTTCTTTGAGGGATGATGAACGGGATTTATACTTGTGACTGCTGCCGGTGTTGTCTGCCACGTTACGATGATAAATCCTATTTCATTCCCGATTTCTTGAACCCTATCTTGGGGCTAGAAACACGCAGACTGAACAGTTCAACAATAAAAGAAAATGACAATGGGGAGGTGACGGATTTATTGCCTCTAAAAACGAAACATTTTATGGGAACGGAATTTGCAGTTTTTTATCTCACTGGACAATTGTCGTAGAACGTGACTAGTTTATTGAATAAACTTATCCTGAACTTTTCCGTCTCTGTTTTTTAAATATAGGAAACTGTAAAAGTTTTAACTTTTTAATTTCCTCAGAAATTAATTCCCAACTTGTAGAAGATCAGTATATTCAAGGGCCTAAAGCCGCAGACCGAAATTTGACATTAATATTTGGGCCGAAGTTAGTCGTCGAATCCCTCGCAGCTGTTCCATGCGGCGGCAGAATATCGGTGAGACACGGCTGGGCTTTTATCTGGTACCTGTGCTGCCAGTATGGTAAATAATTACATAAGTTAAACTGTATAAACTTTTGGTTATCTGTTTGGGCACTGTTAGAAGTCACACCCGCTAATTACAGGTGGTTTTGCAGTAAATTCCATCAGGAGTTAGGGCCAAATCTAGGGCACGGGAATAGATACCCCCTGGAATTTAATGCAGTCTCCTGCAGTACAGTATTACCTGTACTCATGTTTAGCCCTCTTTTTACTCTCCATTAAATAGCCCACTATAGGTTTTCGTGCCGCGGGGTTACTTAACCTCTGACATCTTAGCAGGCAAAAGGGTTGTTTATGGTAAGAATTTGTTTGAGCGAAATTCCTTCTCCTCCTCCGAGGAGGAAAACCATTTCTTTTATAGTTGTTGATGTCATTTCGGCCGATCACTCCTTCTTCTATAACTCGACCTCTTGCGTGTGCTCCTGCCACAAACAATGGCCTCATAAGTCCTCACCATAGCTAGACTGTAACGCCTCTCGTGTTTGAGTTTTTCGTCATCGTAGGCCCATGGAGGATTATAATGGCAGTCACCAATGGAAACCGGTTTAATCGGACGCACTATTGTCGGCAACTTCGACAGAAACCATGCACACTATCAAACTCCTCAGTAGACCATGAAATCCTGTATATTCGACTGTGAGCTGATAGCCATAAAGTGGAGTATCTGCACTCGTCAGCTACACTAATGTCCGAGCGGCCGTTGGGGACCCGCCCCTATTCAAAATTCCCAAGAAACCTCATGAACATGTCAACTTACGATTTTACGACCCATGCTACGGTGTCCGCGAGAACCGACGCGCTCCGCAACCCTTGTCCGGTGGTGCGGGCGAATAATGTGCAAGCTGGACTGCTAAACAAGAAACGGACTCTTGGTATTGGATGCTGGAATGTGCGAACATTTCTGGAACCTGGTACTCAAAGTCTGACAGCGCACAGTCTCCATGAATATCACGTGGATGTTTGTTGCTTGTCAGAGGTCCGACTCCCCGACTCAGGCGCCCGAGAAATCAAAATCCCGGGGGTCGATTCTTATTTCACCTTGTATCACAGCGGTCCGAGTTACTCATCTGGTAGACACTGTGTGGCTATTGCCCTCTCGGAAGAAGCTAACCGTGCACTTGTAGCATGGGAACCAGTCAACGACCGAATGGCCTATGTTCGACTAAAAGGCCATTTTACGAACATCTCGGTCGTATCTGTGTATGCAGCTACGTCGGCGGCTGAACAGCAAGAGAAAGATAATTTCTACTCGCAGCTGCAGGAGCTAGCTGAACGACTCCCTCGTCGAGATCTGCTAATTGTTGCCGGGGACTGGAATGGCCGGACTGGGCCCGGTGACCCGACAAACAGCCACCTTCTTGGTCGTTTTGGGCTTGGCTCTCGAACGAACAATGGTGAGAGGATGCTGCAGTTTGCCGAACAGAACCGACTGTTTGTTACCAACACATGCTTTCAGCATCGTCACAAACATCTACTGACTTGGTATTCGAACGATGGCCGTACCGCCAGTCAGATCGATTACATTCTAGTTGGTTCACGGTTTCGCAGCTGGGTCCACGATAGCAGGTCGATGCGAGGTGCCGAAACTGGTAACGTCCACGGGTCTGACCATGTTCTCGTTCGCACGTGCCTGAAGGTTCACCTCTCATCTGTGCCCAAAGTGCCACGTGCGAGACGCCTTGATGTCACAAAGCTCCGGCAAACCAACACTACCGAGGCTTTAAGCACAGAAATTCAGTCCCGTCTTATGACCCAGGCTGACAACGAGGGCAGTAGCAAGTGGCCATCACTGCAGACATTCATCTATGGGGCAGCTGAGAAGATTCTCGGATTCACTCAGCGGCGCCGCAGTGACTGGATCAGCGGAAGAACCCTGCAGCTATCGGCTGAGATGACTCGAGCCAGGTCCCGGAACGATGCCTCCTTCCGCCAACTTCGAAAGCTGACAGCAAAGCCGGCCAGAGATGATCGGCAGAAGTATTGGTCCGAAACGGCGACTTCTATGGAGCAGGCTTCTAATGTTGGGGACACCCGAAAATTGTACCAAATCATACGCCAGGTTAGTGGAAAGCCCCCGACACTCTGTGATTCTGTTCGCGATGTGAATGGAGGATTTATTGCCGACAACTCGGCCAAGGTCGATCGCTGGCGTGAACACTTCGAGCAACTACTCAACTTTGACGAACAACCCATCACACCCTACCTCTCCTCCACAGCGGATTTTCAATACTTCCCTGCCTACGCAGTGTCGTGTGACATCCCTTCCGAAAACGAAGTTACCGATGCAATGCAGAGGATACGCAACAACAAGGCGTGCGGAGAGGACGGTATTCCTGCAGAAATTTACAAGTCCTGTGTCGACACCCTGGCTCCTCGGCTCCATGAGGTGATTGTACAGGCGTGGCGAGAAGAAACCGTTCCCGATGACTGGGTCTCAGGTATCCTTGTACCTGTCCTCAAGAAGGGAGGTAAGACAAGATGCGAGAACTACCGTTGTTGCTGCAAAGATCTTCGCTGTTGTTCTTTTCAGGCGCTTCCAGTCTGTACGTGACTTCCGGACACGACCCAACCAAACCGGATTCCGAGCTGGGTGTGGATGTGCGGATCAAATATCCACACTGAGGCGCACTCTAGAATTCCGCCACAGCTTCCAGCAACCGACGGCCGTTTGCTTCGTCGACTTTGCCGCCGCATTCGATTCATCCATCGTGAGTCCCTGTGGCGAATAATGGAACTGGATGGAATGCCGACCAAACTCATTGCGATGATTAAGGCCTACTATCGGTCTACCACCGCACGAGTTCTGGTCCACAACAATCTCTCTCAGTCGTTCGATATCCGGTCTGGTGTCCGACAGGGCTGCGTCCTTTCGCCCATTCTGTTTAACTACGTCATTGACTGGATTCTTGGCAGAGCCCTACATGAAGAGGACGGTGTTGAACTTACACCCGGACGCCGACTTACTGATCTTGACTACGCCGATGATATTGCGCTGTTAGCCTCAAACTTTGATGGTCTACAGTCAGTAGTGTCGTGGTTTAATGAGATCGCTATCTCGGTAGGCATGTCCATAAATTCCGGAAAGACGCAGTTGTTCTCGAGCTGCATCCCTGACCAGGAAAAGGCACCCTTGAGGATTAATGGCCATCAACTTGAAGAAGAAGACAGCTTTAAATACCTCGGGGCGAGGCTGCTACCGAATGGGCAGAGCAAGGACGACATTGTCTCCCGTATCGATGCTGCTCGCTGGGTTTTCTCAATCCTTCGAAAGCGCCTATGGATCCGACGTGACATCTCCATCGCCACGAAGATTCGTGTATACCGTGCATCCATCCGGTCAGTCCTCCTCTATGGATGTGAATGCTGGGCTGTGCGCGCTGAAGATGAGCGAAGACTGGAGGTCTTTGACCACCAGTGCCTGAGGACGATCCTGCGAGTTAAGTATAGCGACTTCATCTCAAATGAGACAGTCCGCATCCGCTGCGATCGTATCACGAGGATATCTCAGGCCATTCAAGAAAGGCGACTGAGGTGGTTTGGACACGTTCTCCGTCGTCCGCCCCACGAGCTTACCTATGCTGCCCTCGACCTGGCACCGCAGCCCACCTGGAAACGTCGAAGAGGAGGGCAACTGAAGACCTGGCTAGACACCGTCCGTCAAGACATGGAAGCAGTTCTTGGACCTTCTATCTTCGGCCTCCGTCGCTGGAGAAGGGGCTGGGTGGAGCTTTCGAGATCCGCTGCCGCCAATCGCCACGCATGGAGAGGTACCGTTCGTGACATCATTGAGGCCGGCTAGATCAGGCATGATCACAGCCGTAACAAGTACAAGTAAGTACACTAGTGTCTCGAAACTCGTTGCGAACCAAGAGGACTCACGAATTTTACTGAAATTGATTTTGTTTCTGGCGTTTATAACTTAAATTAAACCCAAATCCTGCTCAAAAAGTATGTTAAAATTATTTACCAGCTAGCTCAAAACATTAAGCCACAAAAGCTAAAGTAAAACGCAGAGTACAGTGTCGTCGAATGAGTATTCGTCGCACTAGCTCATTCACAGCACGGTAAATTACTGTTGCCCATCTGCCACTTTCTATTTTGCGTTCGGTAAAATCAATTAGCCAATGAGACTCCACACTTCCTCTCTGTTGTTTTCCTTGTCATTGTTAGGAAGGTAATCTAGGTAAATTACCTATTTCACAGAAATCACATAAAAAAGGTTAAATTGAAACATTGTTTTCCCGGAACAAAATTGAAAAAGGCAAAGATCACTAGACTAGCACTGCCTTGCCGTGATAACTACCTCCTTCCTCACCATGCACCCACATCTAAGACAAATAGGTCATACACTCTTTACCCATCAAGTTTCATCTTTCTAGGTCGATACTCAATGGGATGGTTAATTTATCTTATTAATAGGCAGTGCTCGTTGAATAAGAGGTCGCACAATTGTATGAGGTCAATAAATTCTGCTAGTCTTGTGATCTTTGCCTTGTTCAAGGGCAAAATTCCCTAAACGAAAACGTCTACGTACCCTACCTACAGAGTAAGGTAGATAAAAGTAATAAGTTGTAAAAATGTGTGTGTGCGCGCAAACTACCAGAATACTAAAATAAGTCTGTAGACTTTAAGTGTTCAATAAAAAAAAGCGGTAACATGAATACTCATCAGTGGAGTAATCAGCCTTGCAGTACAGCTAAAATAATGAAAATGACTGCACGGCTTACTTGAGGAGTTACAGTAGCTGTGCTTTCTCATGAAATGTCAACCGAAATCTTGCAATGCGTTTTTGATTCGACAAGATACAGGGGTATTCATTCATATAGACCCCTGTATGCATTGTAATATTTTCGTCGGGCACCAAGGCAATTGCGTTCGCGTGAATTCTCCGGATGTTTATGAGTGTGGGTGTATTTCTTGATACAGGCACCAATGACAACCGCTTTCTCGAGTAATTGATTTTTTCATGATTTTTGAAACGGTGGACTGTGACGTCGGCACCTGCAGGATCCCCAATTCCTGAACGAGTTCTCTCTCGGTCATCTCGTTTTGAGCATTGAACATCTCAGTAACAAGCCGCATAGTTGTTTCCGATGTTTGTTTCGGCCTTCTCTTCTCATAAGCGGTTTTGAAATCTCGCTCAATATTGAGCAGGAAATCCCTCTGAAGAGGAAAGGCGAGACACTCAATTTATCTTATTCGACAGTCAAAAGAATTTCAAAAAACCTGAGCACGAATGAAAATTACGAGCGAGTTTTCAAAACCGCTTATGAGAAGAGAAGGCCGAAACAAACATCGGAAACAACTAAGCGGCTTGTTGCTGAGATGATCAATGCTCAAAACGAGTTGACCGAGAGAGAAATCGTTCAGGAATTAGGGATCCTGCAGATGCCGACGTCACAGTCCACCGTTTCAAGAATCATGAAAAAAAATCAATTACTCAAGAAAGCGGTTGTCATTGGTGCCTGTATAAAGAAATACACCCACACTCATAACCATCCAGAGAATTTATGCGAATGCAGTTGCCTTGGTGCCCGACGAAAATATGGCAATGCATACAGGGGTCTATATGAATGAATACCCCTGTAACTTAAGTAGGATTTTGATATTATTTATCGTGCGGCATAGTCCCAAGATATTTCAATCACCTCAGGATGTATGCTTATTAGTAAATTTCGTTTGCACCCCTCGCAGAAACTAAATGGTAAAACATGACAACTTAAGTAGCATGGATAGTTCTTACTGATGTTAGAGATCTTCATAAACTCAAGTATATGTACTAGAAAACATGCGCAAGTATACTCATCAGTGCTAATTTATTAGCAAAATGCGCCTTTGCATTTTGTGCTCGAAGAAAGGGTGTATTTTGGTTTAAAAAAGTTTCTAATCAAGCTAGCAAAATTCGTAAGAATCAGAGATCATGTTGTGCGCGTCGGACTGAGTTTGTTCGCTGAAGTTTCGGAGAGCTAGACCGGCTCTCCTTTTTCAAAGCGTAAACTGAATTTTATCGATCAGCAAAAAAATGCAAAAATTTAAACAAGCAATTTTCGAAGATTTCTCACATTTCGCAGCTTTGTGAAAAAAAGTTGTGAACTCGAATGTATTAGGTCCCGTGTAAAATTTTGCGCATCCACGAGTTTGCAAATCCAAGACTTATTACCATATGTCTATAACATCCTACTTATTGAAAATTTTGCCTCTGCTCAGTCCGTATGACCTACGGTTGCTGTCAGAGGGATCGAAGGTGCCTGAATACCTTCGGACTGTACCCATCTGCTGCGCCATATGGTGCAGTTGGTAACTTGCACGTGGACTGTACTTAGCTCACCTTTTCTCTCCCCGTCACCCACATTGTTTCAATGAGAAGTACGTCCGGAAGCGGATGTGGACTTAGTGATTTACGAAGTCACTCCTGCTCCTAGAGCCACACATGTGCTGGTGTTGAGATGTTAAGATGTGAGCTGCGTCACCCTCTGTTGGACGGAAAACGCCCTCTTCTTGAATTGCGGGTGGGTGGGTCTGTCACAAGGTATAAGGAAGGACCTTGTCTGCTACGATTTTCTCTCCCATTTCGCAAGAGATGTGGGAGGATAGTGTATTCCGTACTGGACGAAACGTTTGAAGGATTTGGTAGCCGAGGGAGGGCACGTCCGGCGCCTCGAGGGCGGCGTCCGTGTGGTGTCTTCACAACGCCTTATGCAAAGTCATGTGTGACTCAACCTTGGAGGTGATTGACCGCTTTAGACGGCCGGGGGTTGGTCGAGAACCAGCTAGATATGGTGCGCATATGCAAGTAGGCGAAAGGGGTTCAGCGTTGCAACAGGCGTCCGAAGTTAAGCTACCACAGGTCCACCCCCTGTTCTTGCTGTTCACACGTTCTAGGACGAGATGGGATATTTAGGTGCCACAATTTTATCCTAGCCCTACGCGTAGATAGACGATGAGAAGATGAAGAACCGTTTCGAAAAACAAACACTTTATTTTTGAAGAAGATGCGATCACTGGAACAAGGACTTTATTTTCCTGACGTTTCGGATTCCGTCGGGAATCCCTAGTCATAGGTAATCGTAAACAGGTCTGAGACATGCGCAGAACTGCTGCCTGAAACTCGTATATTCTCCTCTATTGGCAAATTTATTTTCAACCTGTGAAACTTTTTTTTATTTCTCTCACAAATTGCCGGTACGGACTATTGATATAGCTGCATAAATTGGCCACGGAACTAAGAATGCCCCGCACGAGTAACAGTAGTGGCCCTACGCATAACTATCGGAAGAAGAAATGTTCTCGTGTCCGTGCTCGTATAATAGCTCTATCGTAAACCTAAGTCATCGCCATAATCTTAACTCCAACGCTGTAGTTAAATATAGTGCTAAATATAGTTAATACTTAAGAAACCCCCAAAACTGTCAACTCATTGCCGGAAAAAATAAGCGCCCACAACAAAAGTCAAAAATTGATGTGTCTAATGGCAATTTGAAGACTTTCTATGGCAAGTTACTTCTAGAAAAGGCGCTTTAATTAGATATTTCGACGTCGAATATATCCGTAATTTACCGTTTCGTTTGAATGTTAATTAAAAATTAGAATGTGAAGGTGTAACCGTTTTTTGACTCTCCTGAAAATTAGAGATGACCATTATGCTCGAAGTAGAAGAATTCGTTTTCCTGTGTATATTAGAGCACCTTTCGGTATCTTTTTTACTCTGAATCCGCTTTTTTCCGAAAAAATGCGATTTCTCCTGCTTGCATTTACCTGACTTTGATGAAGGTAGAAAGAAAGTTCTCCTCCTCTGAAAAGGATATTTAAAACCTTTCTGGCTGATATTAATTTCCTTTTATAGACTTTCTAATCCAGGGCGTTTAATACGGCAGAAAATTCCTTAGCTATCAAGAAACGTTGCATTTGTCCCAATTTTATCCACGCTGAGCTGAATTCAACTCTTTTCTAGTAAATAGCGCTCTGCTCCCCAACTCAATTTCATAAAGAAAATAAACTAACCTCAAATTACCATCTTCACGTGTCGTGAATTAGGCAATATACTGTATAAGTGACGCAGGATTACTACCTTAGGAAAATAGAATGTCTGCATCATACAAGAAGAACATTCTGGTAGTGATCTTTGTTATCGTACAACCATTGGATCAACGACAGGCCAAAAGAAAATACGGAGTATCGACAGCCGCACAGGATCGCTAGGCGCACCGTTTGTGCTTCCGTATGCCCCTTATCACCGGCGCAATTTTGAGGTCTAATTTGACTTTGGAGCTCTGGGTTTTCCCCACTTTCACTATTTATTTGCCTTCCTATTTACCCCTACTGCAAATGGCACATGCAGGCATGCGTGGTGTTTTCCCTACTCACCGCCATTAACTCTTCCTGGACCCTCATGAGCTCCTAGAGAGATATTGTGGCTCAGACGAACCAATTGAAACTATCAAAACAATGTCGTTACCTTGAAAGGGTCGATCTTCTCTTGTACCCAACAAAAGAATGGATTTTTTATATTTTGGCGATAATCGGTCGTGTAGCGTGTCACAATGCAAACAGCCAGACAGTCATCATAATTTCTCAGCAATATAGGGCAGCTTTTGGCATGCATCGAAGAGGTCCATATTTCTCAGCTCCCTGTGTCGATCCTTGTCTGTTCTCGTACTAAATACACCTCTCCTGCCAGAATGGAAGTGTATTTGGCTCACAGTTGCAGCCATTAGTAGAAATTCAGCCGTGTCTTCTTCTGCAGATCGAACTATTCAGAGTACGCCCCACCACTAGCCCCGGTACGTAGAGGTTTCGAAATCGTGCCCGGCTTCTCTCTACTTAAGCCAAACATATTTCTATGGGATTAGTCCTCATCAATTTCTCAGAGAGATCTTCAGTGGATGTCGTTGGTTGCCCCCCTTCATGAGACATCCTAGAGTGCGAAGCCTGCTGATTTCCAGAGCTGCGTAAGGCAGCTATCGTAAGCTATCGTTTCCTTCGGCGCCTCATCGCCCAGTTTTGTTGCCTGATTGCCAGCTGCCTTCGCCGCACAATGCCGCGTGCGGAAAGTGACAAAACACACCTTTGCATATCCAAATACAGAGCCCAGAATATGCATAAAAAGCCAAAAAACTGTTTCTCACATTGCGAATACAAATGCCTTCCCGTGGCGATCGAACTGGCACAAAACGACCAACTGGTTCTGTGCGCGAAAACATGTTAAGGCTAGGTCTTGTAAGTCTTGGAGACTTAAAACATATAGCCTCGCCTGGTATGGTTTATTATTTCCATAGCGATGGGAAGTAAACCCCTCTCTGTTAACTACTTCATTCATATAACGACATGCTCAAATATATTTTATTGTGTTTTTTTTAGTCAACTCCATTTCCATTACTAAGGGGTTGCTTTTTATTCTTTTAAATATCACCTAATTTTATTGATATCAATTGTAGTGTGCGAGTCACTTATGGAGTCTGAAAAGCCGGTGGGTTCGAATTTAGTCACCGTATTCGCTGTCGAACAGACTTTAGGTGCAGATAATTCTATATTCCCTGAAGATTTAGACTTTGTCTTCCTGACCATGCTGTAGATCGCTCAACCATTAGACCAAGGAAAAAGTCCTGAGATAGAGGAAAGTATGGTGATAAAAGATAATATATTGAAACGTTAAGAAATGAACAAGGATGCCAAGGGGTATCGACGAATGGATACAGTTCAGCGGGAGCGTGAGTGGGGGGAAAAACCGGGACTATATCACTGGGAATCATCGGTCGAAATAACTTCCACGGGTTCCACATTCTGATCTGGTGGCTCACCCTCGTCCACAATTGTAACATAGAAAAAAGGCACAATTCAGACACCGTCCTCTTTGAACACCGTGGCTACAGTTACTCTTCCACCCCTCCTCCTATATGTTAATTAAAACAAACTGTCTCTCTAGAAGGACAAATGTGGTGGTTTTATGGTTCCTTGCGCATATTTCACTGCTTGTGCGCAGTGAGGCCCCACTCTTTAAACCCCCAGTACCACAATTCCCGTTTTACACGATCCTGGCGTTAGTGCTAACTAAGGCGACTTACGTAACCTACCGTGGTCAAATATAGCACGTTCTAAATCCAAATGTTTCTGCAAACACGGTGAAACGCTCTGGACGATATTATGCATTTGGGAATCCTACCCGCCTTGTGCTCTTTCCCCTCGTCAAAGTCGTTGCTTTATTGGCTTACGAATTGATGGAAACCGCTTAGCTTACGTCGCGATGCGTTTGCTCTTCAGAGCTTGGTATTTGGTCACGCTTGTTATCAGAAGCAGGGTGTGTCTTATCCGTTAATTGACCAAGATAATTGTGTGAGGGGGAACTGTTTAGCTTACGCCGATAATTTGCTCTAAAAAATTGATATTAGTTCACACTTGTTGCTACAAGTAGGGTGTATCTACTCGACAAAAATAGCTGTGTTGCAGGGCTTCCCACTTTTTTTGTTGAACAGAAGCTGTTCGCTTTGTCAGCCAGGTGCTGCTACCGGTGCTTGAAGCGTTTTCCGAGTACTCGAGTACTTGTTTTGCAAAAACGCTGCCATTTATATGAGCGTTTACCCCTCCATACGGGCACGCACTTACCGCGCGATGAGGCTATCTTTTGGCATCACGCTGGTTGACACAACTCCCACGCAGTGTGCTGGTTGGCTGACTAATATTCACGGCCTCGTATATATATAGTACCGTCGATTATGCGTCTACCTGCTACCATTTTGAGGCCCTGACACCGGCTTTGCGGGTAATTCTGCAGATGTTATTTTTATTGTTTTCCATGGCTTTTTGTGGTTTTTTAAATTTTAACTCACGACACGTCATGTTTGCTGACGTCATGTTTGCTGACCTCGAAGACCCATCCGGCAGTTTTATCTGTTAAAGTATCTCAAGTAAATGCCAACGCAGTCATGACTCACCCTTTTATCATATCTTCCTTCCGTTTCACTGGCGTACCTGTAATATTGTTTTCAAAGTCATTGTGGCTTTAGAATGTTAGGCCATTTAGGAACTTTTTAGTGTTTACTCTCACCAACGCATTGATACACACCTAGTCATTCTGTCCTTTTCACTTAGGTTTTATTTTTCTGTCGTGATAATTTGAATGGTTTTTTTTGTGTCACTACTTCGTCAAATGTCACTTGCTTTCGTTGCGTACTTTATAGCTTTTTTCACTTGGATATTAGCTTAGAACATGCCCGGGAGTTATCGTTAATCGTCTTTCAATTTAGTTCCCAAGATCTCTAAACGCAAGTGTTCCTGACTGAAATGTAGGGTGTGTGTGTGCTGTTGTCTAGCCTTTATAGAACCAGTGGGGCCTCACATTTTTCCTTATAGTTTTCTTCCGGGCAATGGCAATTTTTTATGTTTTAAGTAGTTGACGCACACCGAGGGTGTCAAATGATGACCAACGGCGTTAGATTGCCAAACGCCTCTTCCACATCCAAACTTTCAACACAGCAGTAAGGACAGTTTTTATCTAATGGGGTGAGCTTTTCCCTGCTTTGACAGCAGCATTTTCTGACGTTAATGTTAGTTCTTGTTAGACATGCGTTTTTCCCTTTGATTTGATTTTTGATCTGTTTTTCTGCACTCGATACACACGCACACCTAACCAAGGTTGCTTCGGCGTTTTCGCGCACTTAGCAAAAAGCCAGTTCCCTTCTAGGTAGCAGATGGGTGAAGTTGGAGAGTTTTACACACATGTGGATGCACAGTTCGGCTTATCTCGCATTTCGTACTGGATCCAAGGATTGCTTTACCTTTTACCTACAAGGGTCTAACTAAATTAGAACATAGATGCAGTGCAGCCGAGCACCCCATGGTCGCGATCTTCTGTTTGAAGTACCCCTAGGCGACCACTGAACATAATGAAAAGGGAATGTCTCAGTAGTCTTCTACCTATCCCCTCCCTCCTTGCCACTTAAACACGTAATTTTTACGAAAAAGTTGAGGGACGGAGCTTTCTAGCTAAAAATACAGGCTGAAAAAGGTAAAGAAAGCGGCGTAATGTCAGATTTCAAAATCTCGCGTTCAGCTGCACATGGTTTTTGTGTGGGTGCGAAACAATGTGAACTTTTGATGTAGCAGAAGAGAGTATGCTTAGCTTCGGGGGAATGGTAGATTATGTAAGTCCCTTGGGTTTGGCACACATAGCGTGGCCTCATCTAGTTTGCTGTTCCATAACTATAGGAACTTAACAATCTCTGTTTTAATTACTACATTCATATAACGACATTTGCAGTGTTATTTTATGGTCTTTTTACTCAAGTACGTTTATTGATTGGAAATGTGTTTTGTTTTTTTAATATCGCTCAATTTCGTGGCTATGCATAAGCTTAGTAGAAGAGATACCACGGAAATGTACTTCTTTTTACGTTTCCAATTTACATCTTTGGCCACTTGTTCGCAGTGATCATGGAAGCTCCCGTAATCTCCGTGTCCGTTTTCCTCGATCTGGAAATTAGTAGTGGCTACAGCGGCTCACATAGACTACCGTTGGCCTCTTCGGTTAGGTTAGGGCCGTAGTCAAATGGTTTTAACACCAGCCAGATTACCCATATCCGAAAGCAGCATAGGGCACCCAATTATGATGATTAATCAATTAAGTGAGTTATGGGTATGAACCAGGGCAAATTGGGGACCATGAGGAAAGTGGTTAATCTACAACTGCTCACCGCTTAAATAATTTAAAATTGATAGCATCGTCTAGTTGCTTTCAACGCTCCGTCTTCCTACTCTTACGCCCTCGGCCTGGCTTAAAAGACGTGGCACCAGTACGCGTAAGAAGATTTAAAACCCCAGCCTCGGATCGATTATGTGTCAGCTGGCTTTGCGTGCGCTCAATGTATCGGCATTCACAGCTACGTTTGATGGTTCTTCGGCGGCAAGCTGCGAGGGCTCACGCGTGGACTGAATCGAAGAGTGAGAGCTACTTGCCCTGCATTTATTTCGTTCACGGCCTTCACACCCAAATTTCCTAAGGTATCAAGAAATCCGGAAATGGGTGTGGACTTCGTGGCTGACAAAGCTGAACTTGCCGCTGTGCGACTAGTCATACCTGTACGCGCAAATGAACGCGACAACAACCGAAGGTCTGGGATCTCGCAACACTGAAACTTATCGTAAGGCCTGTATTAAGCGAGAGAGAGGGAGCATTACTGTGCGGGCGTCAGTGCAGTTAGGAACTATGCTGTGCCGTCAGTTGGTGACTATCCAAGCCACAACTGTTGACGTATCACGAGTTGCTGACGTCAGGTTTTGTTTTTGACGGTGATTAGAATAAACACTATTGAAACTGAAACGGCCTCTCTCGCCCCCCCCCCCC
>JAYGXS010000002.1:47358074-47398135 GCA_036362985.1 Ligula intestinalis
ATAAACACTATTGAAACTGAAACGGCCTCTCTCCCCCCCCCCCCCCCCTTCCCGACATAGGCCGACTGCAGAACATATTTAGCGCAATGGCGCGACATCACGCGCGGCCTCCGTCTAGCACGTAGCATCCAAATTTTTGCATATGGATACGTTGCCTGCTGCCGCCAACTTTGGCGGACTACATCCCGTGATTTTTGCAGACATTATGAGTGGTTTGGATGATTATGTCTGTTTATGTGCGCTTGTTTGGGCGCGCGAGTGCTTGTGTGCGTATGATGTTGCTGTTTTTGATGGTGGTGACGGTTATGACGACGATTTTAGTACGGTTGTCGTAGTCGGTCATGATCCTGATTACCTGATTTTGTTGGACCAATAGGTGAGGGGCTTTGGTAGTTGATTTTTGATTGGGTCGTTGTATTGCTGTTATTGTTTAGTAGGAGCTAATCGTTGTTGGCACACATAGTCTACCCGAACGCGGGTTTAAGCATTTAGGGTTACCGGCCTGCATTTTCTTCGAGCCATACTATGGATTCTCCCCTCGATCATACTGAAAACATGGATTTTAAATGAGGGACAAGTGCTGACCGTTCTCGTCGCAAGTAGCAAGTGCTTTGTGCGGTCCGTCCATTTCACGTACAGTACGTTACCCAGCTCCCGCGATGCGTTTTAGATTGGTAATACTTACTTAAGTTGAACGGTAATATTTATTATCCGGGCGCATAATTTAATGATCTTTCAGACACGCCAGGATGCAGGCCTTCGAACAAGCCCCTTTTTATGGTCGCCTACGAAAGCAACACCTAAAAAAGACTGTTTAAGTCATGTGCATATTTTATGTAGATTTTCAGTGCCCTTAAACACTCAAACGGCAGCGGAAGTTTTTTTTTTGTACTCATTAGATAGCATGCCACGTCTTCTTAAACGTGTTTTCTCAAGGGAAAGGTGTTTTTGGTTTTAAAATTTTTTTTCCGATTACTGAACAGTTTTGAGCCCGATCTTGCCTTGCATTTGCGCCTACAATTTTCAGTCTGACAGCTCTATGCTTTTCGCGCAAGGAATAGTATACATTCCTCCATGCTATTAAGGAAATTCCATAAATTGTTTATGAAATTATGCGGTGATGTGGACTATGTCTGGCTAGTTCATAGCAGACATTAATTAACGAACATTCACGATGCGATTTGAATGGAAATTGTACGGTCGTAAAAGAATTTGGTAGTAGAAACTGTTTTCAATCCGAAAGTTTGTCTTTATTCGAGTATAAATGTGAAGAAGATGTGATTGTCTATCATATGACACTATATGCTTCCGTGGAAGTAGTATTATGCATTCCTGTAGGTCATTAAGAAGATTAAAAATAGTTCTTATATAATTGCGCAATAGATATAGACTATACTGTGTGCGATTTTAAAGAACATTTTACAGTCAATGAGAAACATTTTAAAGCCAAAGTTAACCTTAATTCGAGTAAAAAATCGGAATACGTGATTTGTTGTCAAATTAGTACAAGAACAAGTTTACTTAGGTTTTCTATGGAATATATTTAAATTTATAAGAACATCGAACGTCTACGACGAAATAAGCTCGCTAATTTGGTAAAGATTTTCTTCAAAAAGGGTTTTTCAGGAGGTCGAAAAGACTAACGTTCAAAAGGCGGCATCCTGATATGTCTCAAATATCGCGGGATTATGCTTCATGCTAATTAACATTACAATTCCACCGTAATATTAATTCCTAAGCTAAGACCTAAATCTAAAACTATTTTAGTTAACGTCGCGTGAGGTTGGTCAGCAACTGGTTGGGTAAGTTTGGCGGGTTCTCTCATCCGGTGCATAGTAATAGTCACGCAGGCAATTTAGTACTACATTACATCTACCACTTTTTATTGAGTAAATTGCGCATTTAGTCCTTCGATTTCTTGTTCAGCATTAGGTAGTTAGAGTCCTTTTCGAGGGGCAGAAAAGCAATCGGGTAGATTGGGGTAGGTTGGTCAACCTGCCACCGCTGCTAATCTCATTTGCAGGCAGACTTTGAGCCGACTTTGATATGATCGGCCCATGCATAGCACTTGCGTTGAGCGAGCGCTGCGCACAATTTCAACTCCAGTCCACTTGCATCTCACAGGCCACTCATGTGTGCGAGAGAAAAATAGGAATGCGGTAGATCCACCTCAGGTCCGGCTCATCGTGTAAACATTTTCCTGTTGCATGCCAGTTCACAAGCTGTAACAGCTTTCAAGCCTGCGCACGTTCCATTGACCTCCAGGAACGACAAAACTGCAGGTTTGTCACGCGTTTCTCGTACCGCCGGTCAGGTAGAATTATCCTGGCTGTTCTTAATGGTACTTTTTGGGTCATAATTTTACCGTTCCTCTCTTTTTATTTGTGAGACTGAATCCACATATGTGGTGAACCAGTGAAGCCTTCACAACGTTGTGGCAAGACATCCCAAAGAAACCAATAAGTATCTTCTATCTTTGACCTGATTTGTAGTTAAAAAAAATAAACAAACTAAAACTAACGATAGGAAACGTTGAGTCTATCGTTGTGTTGCCTGCAATAAGTTAATGTTAGATGCAAATTCTAAGAAGGTGTCAGTTTCGCAAGTCAAACATTTAATTTTGCGGTCCACAGCAAAGATCGTGTTTAAGTGATTGTATGAATAAAAGGAATGAATGCAGAGCATCCTCTATCGTTTTTGTGTTCTTACTGCCCTTGGTATGTTTATGTTAAACTTATTCGATCGCCGGTGACGTATTTAGAAGCGTCACATGATTTTTCTCGCTTTGTGTCGGTTTTTGTCCCTGATTTGAACTTTATTCTACTATTATGTTGTATATATTCTTGTCTGATACTATACGTGCTGGGATATATCTCCAACCAATTTCCTACCACTCGTTTTGTTCTGCAGTTACATGTCTTCTGAAAATCAGGCACGACATTTTTCGTGTAAATTTGCACCAAAGTCGAGTTGACAGTGGTTACTTGCTAATGCAGTAGACGCCGTTGATCATGGAATATTTCGACATATGCTCGACATAATACTCTTTCGCTAATCGGCATTGACTCCAGTTGTGATACTGATTATGGTGTAGTGTATTCTGAAGTTATTTCAGTCAGGATAGGAAGCCGGCTTTTTAACGAGTTTTGTTCTGACTCCTAGCAAAACGTATCTATTGTGAAAACTGACTACTTAAGTAGTATGCCTTTTTATCATTGATTTTGACTGCTTTTATATATTCAAATATATTTTGTAGAAAACACGCATGAGAAAATTATTTTTTTGTATCTATTTGATAGCAAATTACGCGTTCTTTAAATCTCATACTTGAAGGAAGGGTAGCTTTAGGTTTTAAAAAAGTTGCGCAATTTCCGAATAATTTTCTAACCTAGTGACTGCTATACTCGAATTCAAGGTTTAAAAACTGCGCACTGTGTGCATCCTGTTTAAGGAAATGTACAGTTTCGCCTGCAGTTTGAGGAAGACGTCACCTAGTAGTCATCAAATACTGAAATAGATTTGGAATATATTTTATGCAGTATAGGCAGCACATATAAATTGACGGATACGATTTATTATGAATGAAGACCTAACAATCGTAAAAAAGCTCATAATTAGCAACTAATTTAAAACCGAAAGCTTCTCTTTCTTTGAGTATAAAATTTAAAGAACGCGTAATTTGCTATCACACAGGTAAAAAAATAATTTTCTCGTGCATGTTTTCCACAAAATATATTTGAATATATAAAGGTAGTCAAAATCAATGATAAAAAGGCATGCTACTTAACTAGTCAGTTTTTACAATAGATACGTTTTGCTAGGAGTCGAAACGAAGCTCGTTAAAAATCCGGCTTCCTATCCTGACTGAAATAACTTCAGAATACACTACTTGATAATCAGTATCACTACTGGAGTCAATTCCGATTAGCGAAAGAGTATTAGTCTTTCGCATATGTTGAAATATTGCATGATCAACGGCGTCTACTGTATTAGTGCTATTGTTTCGAAGGACAAAATTTTATTGATTCAATGGTCTGAAATGCCTCCTACAGCGTTCTTACTATCTTAAAAAATCTTTTATTGAGACCATACTTAGCGTACTTTTTCCACTCAGAGCAAAAGAACGATTTTTATACGTGCCACAACCGCCTAAACAAATCGTTTTAGTCCACAGTAACGCGCGGGGGTACGCAGGCCGAGTTTACTCTATCCCTGTAAATATAATTTTCGTCTTTACTAAAATGGCCTAAACCCGAGGAGCCGGCGCTTGACACATCTTGGTAAACTCTAACGTTCAAGCACAACTTTCCGACTATCCGATGTGCCATCTCCTTGCCCTATTTTGACTGCCTACGTTAACTTATTCGCTTTGGGTTTTCTCCCTTGCGTGATAATTAGTATCTGGGTGAACGTTTCAATTTTTTATTATTGCCCCTCTACGACTCTGTAAGCTTAGACGAATCTGTGATTGTAATCTTCTCAGATAAATCCAGAAGTACTAGTCTCAACCGCCTTTCATAACTGTAAGGTGGGCGGTTTCAGAATTTGTGAGTTCATCCTCGTGGGCGGACTTTGTTTCTTATTTTCCCTCATCTTTGGAACTCCCTGTTAAAAACTACTAAATCATGCGATTAGAGGTCTCGGAGTTACCCTGCTCTGCACAGGGTTTGTTCAGTCTTTGAAACGCTCACGACTTTCTTGAGATTCGTCGGCGTTTCCATCAGATTTTCCAGCCTTATTTAGACTTTGCCTGCTTTACGAGCGTCATTTAACCGTTTGTAGCATTACTGTAGTCTATCTGACTTTTCACCTTTTCAGGGGACTTCTACCGGAATCTCAACTTCTGTCCAAATTTGTGTGCGTTCGGCGACCGTGGTGGGTGATCTATAAATGAGCCTTCCTCCTTCCCAGACACCCTCCTACGACTCATTAGAGCCGACCAATTTCACCTTCTTGTCTTCCACACTCTCTCCTACTACTCCTATGGTGGTGATGCTGATGAATACATCGCTCAACAACACGGAAATGTCCCTAAAAAACGGTACAAGTACTACCGCTTTTACTGGCGCGCGAATTCTCAGCATCCTAGTCGGCCTGGTGATGGGTGTTAGAGTTGATCAGAATACTGACGTCTTCGTGAAAGACCGTTTCTACTCTGGCTGCCGCATCCTACAGCCCCTGTCCAAGTGGACTGGTCTCTCTGTGGACGTGGCTAATTTCCTCTTCTCAGCCCTTGTTGCCAGCCTTCTGGGTCTTTTTATGCGCTTTCTACTTCCACCCAAACGATATTCTTACCGCTTGCGCGCCTCCCTCGAGGTGGCTTTCGGTCTCCTTCTGATAACCTTCTGTTTTGGCCATCAAGTCCGCGTTCTCATTTTACAATCTCTCGTTACCTACCTACTACTGCGCTTCTGTCGACTCGATATGATACGCACACCGGCCTTAATCACGGCATGGACCATGTTCTACCTCATGCTGGTACACCTCTGCCGACTCTACTACGACTACGAGGGCTACACCCTGGACATTTCGGGCCCCCTGATGCTGCAAACTCAACGCCTCTCTAGCCTGGCCTTCAACCTCCACGACGGAGCACGTATAAAGAAGTACAACGCTAAGGTTGCAGCTGCGCAGGCGGTGACCGGTGATGTGGCGGCGATGGAGGACGAGTCCACTTTGCCACCGTCACCCGTTCTGGTCGATCTGGCGCCGGCCGGGGATGGTGGTGCTGCCAACAAGAAAAATTCTGATTCCGAGGAGACCAAAGAGGCTCCGCTGCCGCCCGACTTTCCAAAGATGAAGCCTTCTAGTCGCGCGTATGCTGTAGAGGATGTACCCAATCTCCTGGAGTATGCCGCCTATTCCTTCTACTTCCACGGCGTCTGCATCGGGCCTTTGGTCTTCTATCGTGACTACCGCAGTTACCTTGAGGGCTACGAAACGGGCGAACTGCCACCGATTAGCTGCCGCCGCGTGCTCTTGCTTCTCTTTCGCGCCATCATTTACGGCGGAGGTTTTGTAGCCGTCAACAAACGCTTTCCCATCAACTACATTCCGACAGATAAATTTCGGGTGAGTTTTGCTACAACTTCTTATTGCTTCGCTACCGGCAGTTTTTTTTGTAAAAGTTTCCAGGTCAAACACATTTTATAACCCCCGTCAGCTTTCATGTATCCCGCAAACCTGTTAACGTCTGGAAGGAGCCCCCTTCGAAGTTGCTAACATACCGTCGTGTGCTCCGTGTCATTTAGGCGGAACCCACAGCTCTAATGATTTTAGTAGCCCCAAAATCTGTTTGGGCTTACCCCGTCGGGCCGAATTTGATACAAACCCATAAGAAGTTCGTCAACTGGAAGGTAGCTGGAAAAATGACCATAGCGTGGCCGAAGTTGGTCTGGTAGATGCTTGCCTTTTCGTGGCATTTGCCATTCCTACGAAATTTGTTTGTTCCGGGAAGTCAATAGATCCGTGTCCCCCCAATCCTGACTAACTAAATACCCGATCTGCAGCGGCGAGGGGCTAATGGATTTCGGTTGGATGAAGTGCCAGGTCCCGTGTGCATGTTTGTTTCTGGTCAACGATAGTGACGAGGGTTCTGACTTGTAGAACAGGTAGGCAGAGTAAGCCCGAGACAGTTCTGTATCAATTCCCCTGCGTTCTCTGTGGACGTCCCCTCTGCTTTCGCGCCCTAGGTGTGAATCCTTTTGCATGAGCGATTGATCCTCCGACCCCGTTTATGCCCCACAGTCCCTGTGGCTCACTGCACCTCACTTCTCTGAGGCCGCTTCATGTCAAACAGCGCTCGACCTGCGCAGTGTCTCACCTCTGTTCTCTTACCTCTTTTCTCTTTCTCGTGCAGGATATGAACATCATTGTACGTGCCGGCTACATTACCCTCTGCTTCCTGATAGCTCGTGCCAAATACTACTTTGCGTGGACCCTGGCTGAAATTCTGGGCATGTGTGCAGGCAACGGCTACACGGGTGATGACCCAGTCACGAAGGAGGCCCAGTGGAAGAATGTGCACAACTTCGACTTTGTGCAAGTGGAGGCAGCGCTGAATTTGAAGCTTCTGATAGACGCCTGGAATATAAAGACGGCCGTCTGGCTGAGGGAGGTGGTGTACTACCGCGCACCCAGGTCAATCAGCACAGTGGCGGTCTTCACCGTGAGCGCCTTTTGGCATGGCCTCTACCCCGGCTACTACCTCATGTTCCTGACTTTCGCCCTCTTCGTTCTGGCTGCCCGGATGTGGCGTCGCAAGGTGCGCAGCCGTCTGCCGTCTAACCGTTACCTCTTCCTCGTCTACCACGTCTTCACCATCTTCCTGACACACATCAGCATGGACTACGCCCAGGCGCCCTTCCACTTGCTCACTCTGAAGAGCAGCATCTTCACCTGGATACAGTTCTTCTTTGTGCCGCACATTGTGGCTGTGCTGATACTCTCCGTTCTCAGTCTGTTATCAAGGCTGCGCAGAAGGCCAAAGGTACAGGACATTGAACCGCTGTTGGCGTAGTAGATGGTGACACCGCCGATTATGCCTCGTGCCTACTGGCTTTGAACAGCGGATCCTCAAACCACCACTAGGCTGATTTTGCCAGCCGTCCGGAATTGTTGATTACCTTCTGGACTTTTTAGGGTCCTGCAACCGCGCGCTGGCGGCCTTTGTACAGGTTTGGATAATGTGACCCTCCCTCCCTCCCCCGTATCGATCTTTTTTAGTTCCTCTCTCTCTCTCTGTACCCAGGAGAAAATATTTACTGACTGACTTGGAAAGCATTTAGCGCAGACAATGGTGGAAAATACTCATCAACCGTGCTGGAATTGGGTCCTGCTGGCCTCTATGCTATTTTAAAGGACTATACTCACCTTAACTCTTTATGCATTCCCCTTTTTACCTCTGGCATCTTTTATTCTGTGTAGAAAGACAAGCTTTTAATGTCACACATTTTATTTTATTCTGTGGCCTATAAATAAATGCGTGAGTTTGTAGCTGGAGGACGTAAAAATGTCACTTTCAAATGCAAGCATCTACTCCGCGCTGTGGTTTGACGTTTTTTAGAAAGGACAAACATTTGTGTCTTTTGTCTCTCTTTTCCCGTGCTTACGTGTTTTTTAGCATTGTCGATGGGGACTGGTGCACAAATTTGATACAAACGAACTGCAGAAAAAGGCATGGTGGCATAGGAGAGAAGTCTAGGCTTTTTGCTCGGGAGGATCTAAGGGAGTCGTGCGCGTATTCATCTCGAATTGGGAAGAATTTTTGCATCCTGGTCCTATGTATAAGTAGGGGAGAGGACGGCTGTTCGCGTGCCGAAACCCGTTTATTTACCTGACCTTTCGAACTAGTGCAGGAGTGCATCATCGGAAATGAAAACCGCAAAATACGAGCTGCAGTTTTAGGCGATCGGGGCCAAACCAAAATCAGTTATGCTGGTCTGCACGTGACTGTGTATATCGACGGTATCTGCTATGCATTCGGGCTCCGTAGCCAGTCTGCAATGGTAGGGGTCACTATGTATTTCCGAGTATCAGTGTTGGCAGATGCTTGTATGCCTATTGTCGGCTCTTCTTTATTTCCTCGTACAAGAAGGGGGCACTACACGGTTGCCCCCACGTTCTACGGTAGATGCGTATTGTGGTCGATGTATGCGACTGGCAAATTTCCTTTCTCTAACACTGTTAGCCACTCGATTGCCTTTCGCTATGTAGTCGTCTTCTGCGGACTGTGGAACAGCCTCATTGTAAAATGATTTATTCTTATTTCAATAGTGCTAACCTATGAAAATCACTTAAACGTGCAGGAGTCCATCATCAGAGAAAAAAGCAACAGTTGTGGGGTTTAGGGACCAGTCAAACATTGCTAGCACCAGGCTGGAGGTGGCTACCCGTTTTGTTGTCGCTTCTTTCCCTGGCGATGGATTCCTTCACGAGTTCGAAAACTCATGAATAAAAAAACTTTTAAAATAATAAGATATGCCGGCGAGCCATTTTGGTCAAATCCTATATTAATAATATGCCTGGTCGACATCACGCAAGCAGGACGATTCGCAAATCGAGTTTCCAAAGGGTTAAACTATGGATTACTCAGCGCGCAGATCTAATTTGATCAAGATTCCGTCACGGATATGGCAGCGGCTCCATTTTTATCCAACCATATTTCCCCAAACGGCTAGAATGGGTTTCACCTATGAGAAAAAAAGCAAAAACGTCAGCGCAGACACTGCAAGCTTGCGTGTTCGTTCACTTTGTGTCTCATCTGGGCGTTGTCTGCCTACGGAGCAGGTGTGCTGCTGCGTTTTCGAAATTCATGAGGATTTTACGCGTATCCTCTGACAGATATTTGTTAGTGCTTTTGCACTCAAGCCTGCTGCAAAATGTGTGTTTGGGGGTGTCTACGGAGTGCGCTGAACCGGACAGTTCGTCAACCATGCCCCAGAAGGTGCTCATTTCAAGCCAATTTAACCCTATACCGGTCCCCTTTCTTGCTCTGCGAGACTGGCCGACGCACCAGCTGCACTCGGATCACCACTTTGATCGCGATCTAAAGTACGTAAGGTCAACTGACATATCATCACGTTGACAGACTCGTGCCAGTGTGCGTAAGCTAGCTCGCTCGGTGCATATGTACAAACCAGGTATGTAGATCGCAGCCTGCCAACTGACGAGCTAATCCGGTCCTCGTGATCAGTATTCTCTGTTTCTGTGAGGTGGCTGTCTCGAAGGCAGAGCCCGACTCAGGTAGCGTTGTGGTCAGACATTTATGTGGAAGAGTGTATTCTGTCAATACCTAGGGGACAATAGCTTGGAAACATTTGACAGCTGGACGAGTGCATATCCGCAGTCGCGGGGGCGGCGAATGAAGTCTTCACAGCGTCTCCAGCGCGGTCATGTGTGAGCTTTTTGGCCAGTTCGGACAGCCTGGATTGGAGGCCACTGGTACGCACGGCTTGCAATCGGGGGGCAAAGAATTAGGAGTTCAAAACATGCACTCGAAATTGGACCACTGCAGTTGGGTCTTATTGTGGCTTTTAAAACTCTTCCTCTCATATGGGATCCGAGCTACTGTTCTTGTGTAAACCTGGCAAGTTTTGTTGGTACAGAGTTGTGGGTGGCACGCGTAGACGAATTGCTTAGCTTTGTCAGCAACTGGAACTGAACCCACCTTCGACCGCCCTGCCTCTTTTGCTATCAGGCGTGGATAGATGGGGAAGCGCGAGAGAGAGCCCCCGACAGATGCATCACAGGTTTACCAACACTTTAAACTTGTGGCGGACGGTCATAATGCCTGTCCACCTCCCCTCCGTTCTTCAATGCCCGCGGCCCTCAATGCCATTTGTCGTCGCAGGTGGCTGTTCCCATTTGGTGACCTGAAGACCACTTAACCGATATTCACTCACTCACACATGTGCTCCACACACGCGCACGTTTACGCGTACCCAACTAGTCGCGGTTTCTCACATGCCACTCGAACACGTCAAGCCTCGGCCACGCAGCAGGGGACCTTGGCATGAGGCTTGACCTCAGCTACTTCTGGCTAACTGGTAACAGCTGCGCCAGTGTGCCCTGTCATTCGGCCTTTCGGCGCCCCCCCCCCCCCCCCCACAGTTGACTTCAGCTTATTCAACCACGCGCATACACGTGCATCCAAATAAGCATGCCTGCCTAAGGGACCCTTTAATACGTCACCCCTCGGCCGATGCAGCAAAGACCTTTGCAGGCGACACTCCCTCTGGCAATTGCAACACATCAATAACAGAACACTTGAACCTGCTCCGCAATCCTATTTAGGCAGCTGCCACCACTGTCTCATGCTCTCTCAAGTCTGGTTGGACGCAGTTAACAATAGCCCTGGCTTCGGCTGTGGCCGCTGCCGCTACCGCCTGAGACAGCAATAGGACGTTCTGTACACGATGAACCACTCTGCTGGTGACTTCTACATTTTAACTTCCAACCGGAGGTTTGGCTTGATGATTGTAGTGATCCGAGTACACCCACTTCTCAGACCCCTGCAAACTAAGCAACGAGCATTTCAGTGTCCTACGGCTACTTTTGTTGTGGCGCACGCCGTGGAGGACGTGGCATAAGACAACTTAATTGACGGATGAGGACTTAATGTCGGTTCATTCACTGCATCCTGTTCCATTGTCGGTCGTTTTGGTGTGGTCCTGCCAACGGACTACGATGGGTGCGATAACAAGGAGTGGGGCTGGCGTTACGCAAGTATTGCGTACCCGGAAGTAGGCCATTTTCACCGTCCGCTCCCCTGTCAAATGATCACCCAACTGTCAAAGTCTAGTGAGGAAGAAGTAATGCAATTTCCTATCGCTTCCCATGGTAAATTTTGGAATATTCGGATGTCTTTGGGTGGGCAAAACTAATTCTATGCAAGGCGGCACCGCTTATTCCATCGTAGTGATCGAGCTAAAGATGTTGACATCTCCTACTGCCGCAAAGGCGATCGTACTTGTTACATGTGATGAAGTGGCACACAAAGAACAATCCCCATGTGGCGAGGTCCCAGACTATTTTTGACCTTCAACATTTTCGTCGCAATTTTTCCTTCACAGACCATTGTGTTTGAATGCATTGGAAAAACCAATCTTGCCGTTTTTGGCCATTGTTACATTTGACTTTTATTTTTGCTTTTAACGTCAGATAGTGCATAAGTGGTGCAACCTCACTCACATTAATCTACGCTCGTGAGTACTTTCACTCATTCTGGTTCTCTGAAAATTCCGCCAGTGACCATTTGGCCAGTAAGAACAAGTGTGGTCAATTAAAATATCGGGATGAGGATGACTTTTATGGCCGCCTAAAGGTGACACGGCAATAGGAACGCCCCGCCCACTTAGTTCAGGAAGGGTAGATAATCCCGTTTCCGATTCCTCAAACTGGCTGTAACACAAAACTAGACTGTCACGTTAACCCTAAACATGAACCCAAACCTAAACCCTCAACATAATACTGACCCCCAATCCAAGTTTGAAATAGCCTCAAACTTGACTCCAATCCCCGACATAGTCCTAAATCTAATTTCCTCAGAATTTGGCGCAAGGCCACATGAATTATGGGCAGTTGCTATTCCCGTCTCCCGTTAGGGTGGTCATAAAAGTCATCCTAATCGAAATTTGACATTGTAGGAGAAGCTCGACAAAGCTCGAGCTGCCCATAACGAAGGCCTATGTGACGTTTACATTCGTTTTTTAAGAACAAGACCATCAGGAAATGATCTGCCTCCCCCCTCCTATTAGAATAAACAGCTATTGTGCATTGCACTTGCGCACCGCGAGGAGACATCTATCGGTATCTTCAGCGTTTATGCTTCCACAACGACGAGTCATGAGGACTTAAAGGGTAACTTCTAAGATTACCCTCACCTTTTAGTTTGTATGGATTAAGACGAGGACTTGTCGAGCACCGGATCAACCCGTCTTCTTCTTTATCCGTGCAAATACCTGGAACGCGAAATTTTTTTATTCATTTCTTTCAATTTGTGTTTATATCGAATGCGGACATGGTTGTTACTCCTGAAAATGAAGTATCTTACCCGAGGCGATGTGCTCGATCGTTATGCCTCGTACAGCTGAGCAATAATATTTAAATTTCGAAAGCTTACCTAAAACACCTCTTTGCCATCAGTATTGTCATAGTTTGCCTTTCTAGACTCCATGTGATCCACATACCATCTGGATATTGAGAACAACAATCCGACCTTTATTTCCGGCGATTTTCGCCATTTGCTTCACAGCGCGGTGGAAGCAAGGGCAGTTACTAGCATGGGAATGAGTTTATAGGGGTAGTACACGTACGCAACATATACCGCATTCCCTCCTCATCCCCCAACTGGGTCGGTGTTCACAATCAAGTTAAGGAGACTGGCGGTGGGATGGGACTCAAGTGGTGAGTGTGCCTCTTTTTGTTTTCACTTCTCCTCAATGTGTGGCAATTTTTATGCGCGTGAATCCACAATAACAGTTTTTGTGCCCTGCTCTGGTCTTTATGTTAGTCAAGTGCAACTAACGCGAGGCAAAATAGGAAAAAACCGCCGTAGAATCAATTACAGTGGAACCCTTGGTTAAAGAGTTTAATCCATTCTGGCACCGAACTCGTCTTGTGAAACGTAGCCAATCAAACTGCATCAATTTGCTGATTGGCTGCTGGTGACCGAGGGCCCATGCGCTGGAAGCAAGACTCAACGGCGGACACGGGCACAAATACACACACGCAATGCCAGCTCGTCAACTGAGCGGGAGCTTGTCAATCGAAATAAATATCTCACTTGTTACCTGAAATGCTCGTCGATGGGGCTGCTCATCACCCAAGGCTCTACTTTACCTTATATTTGTTATTCTATCACTGAATAATAAATGCCAGGAAATATAGACGAACCTTTACTTCGCCTTTGGTAATCCGAAAAAGGACCTCTAGTGAATAAAAACGACTTTTGTAAGACTGAGGAAATTTTTATGTCCAGAAAATGCTTGTTAATGATTGCAAAATCACACAGACCTATGTTATTGACTACAGACCTATCCTATATGCTTTTACTCTCGACAATGCAGTGAAGCATTTTGGGTTGCTCTTTATATTTGCTTCTATCCTCATACTGTCAACAGTGCTCGCTGCCAGGTCGAATTCAAATCTCGCAAACGAAGAGACCTACCATGGGCCCCCAACATCTGGGTCGCAAGACACTAACATATACATTGACTAGCTTTAAGTAATCTATGACCTGTGTTGCACCTATCGTACCTTCTAAGCCCTCACTCACCTGAATTCGGTAGCAAGATAAAGTCGGGATATCAGGAGGTGGGATCGGGCGCAGCGGTTAGCAAAACTAAACAACCTGTCTACGCGTGCCGTTCGTGCATCAGGCTTTCACGAGGGGGGCTCGGATTCAATCTAACGGCGAGGCATATTAGAACTGTCTGAATAAAAACCGAGACCTTGGCATTATCTGCAAACATTTGACTCTGTTCGCGAAAGACAACAAAGTCGTCTCTGAAGGTGAAAACATCGAACTAATAAATGTCACCAATAAATCGGTAATTATGCATCAACCGATAGTAATCAGCGACTAGATTGAATTATTTGCCATCGCTACCAGTTATGTAGAAGTTCTGTGAATATTTCCATGGTCAAGTTGAAAAGTCCGTGTATTAGGCAAACATATTTTCGGGAATTCTTCGTCAGGCCATTAACTTTGCAAAACAATGAAAGTTTGAACGTGTAGAAAAATCAATAACTGCCTGAGGTGGGCGCCGACTGGCAACTGTGGACTATCTCAGTCTGCGCAAGTAGGCGAGATCGGCGTATTGGATGGGGCGATGTGCTACCGTCACCTGACGTCGGCGTCAGCCGCGGAAGGGACAGGGCTTGTGTCAGAGTTTTCTGACCGAACAGCACTGGATTCATTAGGCAGTGGCTATACCAGGCCGGTACGTGTGCACGGGCGCCTCGTTGTTCGGCTAATGTACCCTGCTCCACAGAAGCAGGTGAAGGAGTAGATGCAAATGGATGTGGCCTTAAACGGGAGTAGGTCTTTACCTCCCAATCGTAGGATGGGAGGTTTCGTGAATAACACGCGTAAGTTCGCCGCCAGGAAAGCGTTTGTGCTTGCAGTGTTAACGCATCGTTTTACCAACTCTCTTGTTGCATTTCCTCAGAAAGGCAGTCTTATGAATACGTCTTTCTTTTCTGCTGTTAAGATAGCAGGCTCCTTGGCGCGTTCGCCAATATTCCTGAGGATGAACCCTTCTGGCTATCGGTTTTCAAGAAGCTGCAGAACTTTACTTTTTTGTACGGCTTTCATTTTCCCTGCAAATGTTTGGCCTGATGAGGAGTTATTGAAAACATATGTTTGCCAGAACCAGAATTGTTGAATTTAAGTCTAATGAAAATCAATACAAACAGTGTCAGTTTCCGTTCCACTCGTCTTTACTTATGCGACTGGGCTGCACTTTCTTTGTGAAATACGTTTTCACAAACAATGACAGCAACGTCAATGGTACGAGAAGGAGCATTACCTTGTTTAACTTAAATCAGGCTTACTGGTTATCTCTCTGGCTGCTCATCGGTTTAGAAAAAAGCTTACACAACTATTGAGGCAACGCATTGTACCATTACAGTAGTAGTTTTTGCTAGTGGTGATTCTGTGTAAATACGGGTAGGAGCTAAAAATATTAACTGAGAGTGCTGCTACGTGGATAATTGAGCGTGAAAGTACGCAACATGATTGAGGCATGAGAATTGTATCGTTATCGATTATACAGATTCTTTGGGCCCACCCCAACCTACTGAGCGTTAGGGGGTAAGATAGGGGCACAGCAAAATCATGTGCTTAATTACTGCTTGTCAAATCTCAATGCCTACTCGCATTTTTTGTAATTTGAAGCTGATTGGTCAGTTCAGGAGTTGGGTTTGTCGATTGCTGATGTTCGGATATCACTGATGGTACACACGTGAACCTAACTGACAATTCTGTATTGACCTATAATCAGATTTGGCAGAAATATTTCTATTTGCTCCATGTGGTCTGCAAGCAATCCAATATTCAAGACTGCTGTTTTTCGTGTGTTTGTTTAAAGTGCTGGATGTTCAGATGTAATTTTTCAACCCCTAACAGGTTTGGTCGACTAGCTATAGTACATTCCGGGGAAGTTATATATTATTTATTTCTCACAGGCTACTGTCACAAATAAATTATTCAAGTAGATAAAGGTCTTATGAATATTAAACTTTTGAGCATGCGTAATGATGTCATAACCGCTCAGGACTAAAGCACGATACATGGAATAAAAGAAGTTGGTGACGCCCATTGACAGAAAATATGTATTATTTCCAGGTAAGGTGAGTTTCAGCCAGCAATCGGAGAGGAGGATACGAACCAGAACACATGCCTAGGTGGTCTCACTGTCTTGCGTGGCTTGTCTGTCGTGGCCGTTTAAGTCATGGACGGACCCTAGCCATAACGAACGTCAGGCTCGGTCTCGAATATTAAGAGAGAGCATTGAATGCCAGTATTCTATACCGATAGCAGCGAAGAGGCGAGTTCCAGGAAACAGTCGTAAGGGAGGAGAAAATAACGTTCTTACAAGAGCAATATTAACCTTACATTTCGGAGTTTCACTCGAATCCATCATCAGAGACAAAGTCAGATAGTGGTAGTGGTATTTGTAGGGCGTTGTTTCTATTCCACTGTACATCTATCGAAATTGGCAACTCCCGAATGCACGGGATGGGATAATTGACTGACTCAATGAAACCCACTTACCTTATCTGCTGTAGTTTTTGATGTTGGATTTTGGCTGTCATTTACCCCTGCCAACTAAACATTTACTTTGCGAATGCCCACACTCCCACGAAGAGCAAATCTCACAGACGAGCACATGTGCGCGTCCTTCACGTTGCATCACATCCCACGTTGTCTATGGCCACGGTGCCTCCATCAGATTTGATTGGTCCAGATCTGCAAGGATATGCTCGATCCGTCCAAAACATTATCTTGAAGCAGATTGGACATAGTTTTCCAAACTGAACGGGGGGCTATAAACGCACGCAGGTTTCTAGTACGAATGACTTTTAGACTTTTCATATGTTTGCTCATGGCCAGTCGTGTTCTCCTTCTCTTTTGCGTTGGCGTTTGGGACGAATGTCAGGCAAGCATACTTTTCATGTGAATATTAAGTGCCAAATCGGACTATAACCATAACAAAGGCCAATGCCACTTCTATCTACGAATGTAAGTCTGAGGTTGCGAGGGGATCCCAAGTTTTACACTTTGATCCAGGTTTCACTTTTGGAAGAGTGGCATAATGGCAGGCAGAAACATATTTCCTGTCGTCAGAATATAAAGTATTGGCCAGCAGAAATTATTTGAGTTTATTTTCAACTCAGCTGAATGTTACGGAGGACCGAAATCTCATCGGGGCTTGGACACCGCACCAGAACTGCACAATTGCGATTCCTTGATCCTTGATAAAAACTGCTAAGTAAAGGGATTAAAAGCAAAGTATGTGCTATTTGTATACTTTAACATAAATATTTCAAAATAGGACTATTTGCTTGTAAGGAACCTACTGTGAAATGCTCAGACCTTTCTTGATTTTCAGTTTATTCAGCTAAAAGTATGAGACAAAGTCCAGGTTCGGATTGAAATTTCCGAAACCATGCAAGTATTTTCGTTTTTCGAGTGTCACAGCTTCTCCTAGAACACCTCAGTCAAGTTACGATTCTGGCGGAGCATAATTTAATTAAAGCCTGAACCTCATATCCTCATTGCTGAACGGTCGGAATCTTTTCTTTATACCCTCTTTGTCCGGGGTGGAAGAGGCAGCTTCTTATCCCCGATGCATGTTGTTCGCGTTTTAGTTTAGCAGAAACTCATGTGAATCTCAAACTTCTTTGCCGCACAACTGGAGAACTTTTTATATTTTTTGCCTTATTTAAACTCGGAAAACGCAATAGAGTTCCTCATATAATTCAGGAATACACCTCGTGTAAGATTTACATTGCCAAAAAATAGCTCTAATTGAAATGGCAACCAACAGCCTGACGAAATTCATTGCATCTAAAGGTAAAAATATGCTGAATTTTTCTGAGAAATAATGCCATTGAGTACCCTGGGGTGAGTTTTGGTTGTTGCTGAGACTAACACCTATGGTCTGTAGTTCGTATTGTAAGCACTTTCACTTTTTTAAATAAGCGCTGTTGCTACATAAATCCCTTAGCTTAGATGCTTTACCGGTTTACTGGTAATGCAGGTTACCGGCTGCAGTAGGCTAGGGTTTGAAGTAAGTTTGGGGTTAGGACACCGAGACAGTGCTGTTGAACTTACCCAGTATCTTAACCATATCATTGTTGGTGAGACCCGACACGATAAACATGTTGAGCATCCTACGAGCTGCTAGGATTTATGGCCTACTTCGCAGATACTCTCGTATATAACTGAATAAGGGGAAATTTGTTCACTCTTCGGAATCATGTCTTTATTAATTTGAACTTTTGAACTCAAGCCAACAGAGTTCTTCGTTCTTCAAAACGCACCTGCAGGTGAGCATTTGCCTCAACTCACATATATCTCTCTACCTTTTTAAAATAAGTAGCAAATATTACGCTAACAAAAAAGACACCACTAGTCACAATGCTGACAGGCGGCGTGGAATAGCATACTCGTGCATGATCTTTTTTCTGCTGCTGCTGGTGGCTACTTCCACAGTTGAGTCAGACGTCAGAAAGCCAGTCCCCGGCGCGTCTCCTATCGTCCAGTTTCTGAGCGCAAACACGGAGATCAGAAGCATGTCGCAATGACATTGCTGATAGCAGATTATTTTGTCTCTGAATGAATGCGAAGGTTTGCGATCCAGGTACTTGCATGGATGAGGAAGAAGGCAGGTCGAGCACCAGATCAATTGATTTATTGTTCTGAGCTTTCGAACACTTACAGGTGTCCATCTTCAGAGATGAGAAAGCAACCAAAAACGAGGATAATTATAGTGGCCAAAGGCCAATCGAATTCCAGAAATCGTCAAGTTATCAAGGGATTAGAAACAGCAAAAAAAGGGGGGGTGGTCGTGTTGGCATAAGTCAGACTTTTTATCTATTCTTCGTTCCTTTGTGTAAACAATATACTGTTTCGTCTACTCTGCCTTCCCCAGAATTCTCCCATCTCCTAAGGAACCGGGCCTGGAAGATAGTAGCTGTTAGGATTAACCGTCTCAGCCTTATCTCCTATAGTGTATCCCATATGCAAAGCTCACAATTTGAAACGTTACTAAAACCGGAAGTTGACCTTTTTCAAGATTACAATTTGAAGAAGACGTAAGAGGCTGTAATGATCTTTTTGCTATCAAGTGTCTATCAAACCTCCTTAGTTGTAAGAACTTAGGATTTACTTTGCAGTTTTCAATTAATGCGCATACATAGTTTGAATAAGTTATTTTAGCAGAAGTTAAGTTGTTCTCTGGGACCAGGAGTGTATTTGTCCGACGTTTCGAACTCTCCCGCGAGCTCATTTTCAAGGCATGAAAAAACGTACAGCTCACAGTGTAATTAAGTCAGTTCCGCTGAGATTGACCTCTGCCCTCGATCTGCTCACGCAACGCGAGGTAGGCCTCAGGAAGCTCGACATGCCTGTTAATTGAGCCCGCGCGTGAATGCCAGGCTTCCTGCAGCAGGCGTGAAGTTCGGTCGTCTGACCGATCCAGTATTCGCACGTTTTCGAAGTCGAAGCTGTGCCCTGGCTTGGATGCGTGGGCGGTCACCAGGGAATTCTTGTCGTTCCGTTGCACGGCGAGGTCATGCTGGTGCATCCTCGTGAGGACCCGTTTGCCGGTTTCACCAACATAATTGGCTTGACCACGGAGGCAGTCAATAAGGTAAATGACACCGGACTTTTCATTAACGGGTACTGGGTCCTTGGGCCGCATAAGTTGCCTGCGGATTGTTGCTTCCGGTCTGTGAGCAACGCCAATCCCAAATTCGCTCACCAGTTGAGCGAATTCTTCAGAAACACCAGCAATATACGGTATTGCTCGCCAGCGTGTTGGTTCTGGTTGTCCTGTTGGTTTTCTTCGTTTGGCTCGTCGCCTGCATTTTTCGACGAAGGCGCCAGGATAGCCATTAATTGTGAAGAGTTTCTTCAGATACTGGACCTCGGCCTTCTTGTCGGCTGGTTCGCTGCAGTGAGTTTCTAAACGACGATAGAGCGTTCGCACGCAGCTATGCTTGTGCGAGATGGGATGGTTGCTGAGGTAGCCTTCCTGCAAGCTATTGTTTTGAGCCTTCGGAAGTCAAAAACCATAACAAAGTTTGACTGGCAAAAGATAAAACCGAAGGATGCCACGCTCCCAAGATTCTATGGCCTTCCCAAGGTTCACAGACCAGAAATCCCCCTGCGACCGATCTTTTCCCTCAGAGGCACCCCAACATTTGGTCTAGCCAAGTGGTTGTTTCAACGTCTCATATTTCTAACCCAGGGCTCTGCAACGACCATCAGCTCAGCTAAACAATTCATCCAAAAGCTACAGGGTATCCAACTAACATCTGACGAAGTGATGGTATTTTTCGATGTGACCTCACTTTTCACCTCAATACTGCAACATCTTGCGGTTGAGACCATCCAAACCCTGTTAGAAGAGAAGTAAAACGAGGAGGACTCAAGGCTCAAAATAGAGCATCTCATTGGACTCCTGAAACACTGAGCACCTTTTTCACCATCAGTGGAACGGTGTATGAACAAGTAAAAGGTACACCAATGGGGTCGTCGTTATCTGGCCTGATCGCCGAAGCAGTACTACAACGACTGGAGGCACTGGCTTTCGAACATTATCGACCGCGATTGTGGGTTCGGTATGTTGATGACACGTTTGTCATCATTCTTCGAGACAAGATTGAGGATTTCACAGACCATCTGAACTCGATCTTCCCCGACATCCAGTTCACGATGGAGGAATAAAAAGATAGCCAGTTGCCATTCCTCGACGTGCTGGTGTGCAGAAAAGACGGTGGAGAACTCAAAACAACAGTTTACAGGAAGGCGACGAACACCTCTCACATCCTGTGTTACCTCAGCAACCATCCCGTCTCGCACAAGCATAGCTGCGTGCGAACGCTCTATCGTCGTTTAGAAACTCACTGCAGCGAACCAGCCGACAAGAAGGCCGAGGTCCAGTATCTGAAGAAACTCTTCACAATTAATGGCTATCCTGGCGCCTTCGTCGAAAAATGCAGGCGACGAGCCATACGAAGAAAACCAACAGGACAACCAGAACCAACACGCTGGCGAGCAATACCGTATATTGCTGGTGTTTCTGAAGAATTCGCTCAACTGGTGAGCGAATTTGGGATTGGCGTTGCTCACAGACCGGAAGCAACAATCCGCAGGCAACTTATGCGGCCCAAGGACCCAGTACCCGTTAATGAAAAGTCCGGTGTCATTTACCTTATTGACTGCCTCCGTGGTCAAGCCAATTATGTTGGTGAAACCGGCAAACGGGTCCTCACGAGGATGCACCAGCATGACCTCGCCGTGCAACGGAACGACAAGAATTCCCTGGTGACCGCCCACGCATCCAAGCCAGGGCACAGCTTCGACTTCGAAAACGTGCGAATACTGGATCGGTCAGACGACCGAACTTCACGCCTGCTGCAGGAAGCCTGGCATTCACGCGCGGGCTCAATTAACAGGCATGTCGAGCTTCCTGAGGCCTACCTCGCGTTGCGTGAGCAGATCGAGGGCAGAGGTCAATCTCAGCGGAACTGACTTAATTACACTGTGAGCTGTACGTTTTTTCATGCCTTGAAAATGAGCTCGCGGGAGAGTTCGAAACGTCGGACAAATACACTCCTGGTCCCAGAGAACGACTTAACTTCTTCTATGCAGTTACCTGGGCCTCGCATATCCTCGACCATTCAGAATAAGTCATTTCATTACAGCACTTCTAAGCATTTTAACCAAAACAGCATCCTGTAGTGTCTGAGCTTTTTGTTGAGTTGGGTACCGCCATGAATCCAAATCGAGTGTTTTAGCCTGCAAAGCTCTTCGATTTGGAAATCCATATTTTCATTTATTCCTCAACTGCCATATCTTCTGAGATAGGATTTTGTTGTACACATATTTATACACAAATATGGCGTGCGTTTTGTTTGCAATTATCGCCAAGTCATTATATTCAGTCTCAAGCTTTTTTAAACATGATATCCGTATTCTGTGAACGGCAATACGAAAAGAGCTCCACTTAAAGTCTGTTTTCCTTTATATATCCAGCATGCAGAGGTCACGGATTAGTTCGTTTCAGTGGGTATACGTAATGTTTTAAACAGCTTTAGATCGATTTGGTAGTAAGTGTCCATTTCACATCAGTCGTAATCGTACTGAGAAAAAGATAATGCTATAGGGGTGGTGGTAAGTATGCTAACCTGCCTCAGAACATTTACCACTACAAAGCCTTCTAGGACTCACCCCTCTTCTTTGGTTCATTCGCATGCTATATAAAATTTTTCGTAAGTCCGCATATGCGATGAGAGCTATACTACTCTCATCAAAGATCTGCATTGGATGCTTTTCATAACTGCTTGACGCTTTTCTCTCAGTAGCCGGAACCGCTAACCAGTTTCGCATCTTCAGGTTTCAGTTAGTGCCTTATTCGACAAGTCTGTCTTTTCCAAGATCGAAGTGGTTCGTGTTATCATCAAACCCCTCACTCTGCAGGACGTTTTGTAAATCATCGCTCCCTGTCGCTTTGGTCTCTTCGAGTTCCGTAGCGACTGCTAGACCATAGCGTTTTCAAAGGTATTAATATGTTCTTTAAAGGCGTTGCCTACTACTCTATATATATACTGAACTATCTAGAGATTAGCAGACAGCTGGCATCATAGAACAACCTTTGCTTACGCCTATTTTGATGGACTCTTAGTGGCCAGCTACACTGCTGAGGAACAGATGGAGTACCATACACTGGTTTCTGGCCGATTTCAACAACTTAGCGCTATTCTCAATCTGCAGCAGAGCCTCTTCAGCGTTCCCTCGCTCTTGATTCTTGCATACCTTGTCAACCTGACTGCTATCAATCGTCCTCCTTTGAAGGTCACAGTTATTCATGCCTATCCTAGTCTCAAGCATTAACTGCAACGTTTTCTCGGCATGGCGAATTTGTGTCACTGGTTGCTTCCGAACTGTGTCAACACCATGCTGACGCCCATAGACCGCCTCCCGGGCCCTGAAGATTCACTCGAACCCTTCGTAGACGCCATCACTACTTTTGACAAGGTATAGGCTACACTGGTCGACGACATCCTTGTGATGTATCCTATTTTTGACGCACCCACTCCCGTCATGGTCAACACTCCCAATGCTGCATTCAGCACTATGATTCAACGGTAGTCCGCAGGTCAGACACAACCCCTAGTATTTCGTTCCAGCAAGTTATCACCTTTCGACGCGCGCTAAGGTGGAACTTGTGGAGGTCATGAACGATGACCGCCTCCGAGCTGGTCTCCCTTGTGAGCTCTCCTACCCTTCACTCGGTCCTGCAACTTCTCTAGCCATTTTCGTTTCATCAATTTTACTCGCTGATAACTCAGGTTCGTTGGCATCAAATAAAACTGCCTCACCAACTCCTACATCCTGTACCTTTGATTTATGCCTCCAACGCTCACTTTCCAGACCGATCTGGAATTCATTTTTAGATATGAGCAGTTCCTTCCACGTCAACAGGCCTCGCCTTTGGTATAGCCTGGTGCTACTGCTACAGTCCGCCCCCGTGGTCACCAGTGGGACCGTTTACTTAGACCAATCAATTTGCTTTAAGCTCACTGTCTACTTACCGCTGGGACCGCGCAAGGCTTAGCCAGATTTCGAAGTCAATCGTCGCTGATTTTTTTTCTGATTGGTTGCACGCCACGAAGCCCACACATCTGACTCAAAAATATTAACGGTCCCTCGTGCGCAAACAGCAGCCTAGTGCAACTGCTTACTGGGCTAGTTGTATGCTCTCTGTTTCAGAAAAGGCTTGTCCGACCTAAGCTGTTTTCATGGCATTGTGATTTGGAAACCCTCGTGTTGTTGGGCCACCTCACCTTTGACAAGGTTGTTTGAGAGAGAGCCATCAAAGCCCGAACCACGTCCCATGTAAGGATCACGTTATCCTGTCAACTGGCAAAGCTAAGTAAACCAGTAAAACCAGCCGTCAGCAATGTGGTCGGCCGAACAATTGGGAAATGTAACTGAAATAAAATAAATGGGCAGAACTACCCCTACTTAACCGCGTATAGTAGTTATTTAAGTATATATTTACCGTGTGTGCACTACGAAAATTACCCTTTACCGTGGTGCACTGAGACAGATTGTCTTGAGCTGGTCTAACTGAAATAACCGTTGTTGGGCTTATGAACGATAATTTTGGGGCTGTGTACGTTCGCTAAGTCATGCATCAAGGTCGTTGCTTGATCATTTTTGATACTATCACCGTTGAAACGGAGGAAGATATTTGCTGGCATTATGGCACAGCTATTTCGGGAGAGCTTTCTTGGCAGTGGTAGGAACACCTGTCGATTAATTTCTCAGAATATCCGTTTCCAAGAAAAATTCTATTCAGGAAACTGATCTCGTCATCGATGTTATCCAGAGAACAGGCACACTTGATCAGGCAAAAACCAAAGCTTCGTTCTCTTTGAACAAGGATAGACAACAACCGTACGCGATTGAATAAGAATTTACGAAACTGTACGAAGTCAATTAATACGGTATATTTTGTCGCCTTTGTCGCGTTCATATTTATTCAGGGAAAAGAGTGCCTCAGTTATCTGTAAGGCTCATATCTGTCACAGTTTGCTCACGATAGGAATGGGCTGGTAATTCACGAGGAGGGTGAGTTGCGCTCACCTTTGCGTCTCTCGTGCATCGATGATGAATAAATAACCACATTGAGAAAAATGAACAAAGGGACACCTGTAAAACAGGAAAGACGTAAGTGTTAAATTCACCATTGAGGCAGATTGACGCGGTAATTATCAGAATCTGCGTAGGTTAATGAGGATATTAAACGTTTTGTCATATGTTTGTTTTATTACTCTAAATATGTGTCGAGACAGACCGCGAAATTGCATAGATGCGAATTTGGGGGCACGCAAACAGACGGTAAACGGGTAAGTCAAGGTTATTGATTAAAAAAGATGAGCGTAGGGAACAGGGTCCCGGGGTTGGTTTAATTTCCATTACTAGCTAACTACTGTAGTTTATTCAGGCATAAGATATATTACCTAAAGTATTAATAGTACGGCACTCACAGATTACATTCAGTATGACCTTTTACTGTGGCAGATTATTCGGCATGCGGCCACTTGAAATCTTCGCTCCCCAAATCTGAAACCTGCTTTGTTTTGTTAACTGAACGATCTGTACGCTATTTTGGTTCAATAAAAGCTTGTCAATTTGAAAACCGACGTGTTGTCGACCATGGCGCACTACAACATTGTAAGGTTTTTCATCTGGCATCGGCATTTTCTACTAACAGTGATCGGTGACCCAGTCTTCTATGTGTCCTTCGAAAATGACCGTGGCCGACTCTGGCAGACATGCTATTCCACCCCCATTTGCACATAAGTACTCTTCCCAATTTCTCTCGGTATGGCGGACTCAAAAGGCAGACACATCAGTAAAATACCATAACTTTCAAAACCAGGTTAATTTCTTAACTATTGCCCATTTCTTCTGCAGGATTTTTTCCAACTTGAAGCTCGGACGTGAATCAGCATTCATTGCGAGCTGTGATTGAAGAAAATTAGGAGACTAGTCAGTCAAAAAAAACAGTTTGCTACAGAGCTTCTAAGTTTCTATCAACAGCCCGTTGTTAGCCGATAAAAAACATAGAGTAGTGAGTTAATTGCAATAAAAAGTGGTAGTTTTTTGACGGCACTTTTGAACACTATCAAGAAGGCTCAGGTGACTTTGGAAAAGGTCATCAGTAACGTCTACTGCGGTACCGCGATAGTAGTAGTAAACACCAGGAAAGGGGTAATCACAAGGTACAGTAGATTCCCTATCTGATGAAACGTCTTAGATCAGCTAATAAATGTCATTTTGCGCGGGCTCAGCATAAGTGGCGTGCCCCAAACTATTACAGCGGTAAAGTAAGAACCATAAGTAACACTAAGGCTTAACTTGGCAGAAAAATTGCTATTTACTTGCATGCTATTATTTAAATTACAAAGTAAAACTGGAAATTAAGGAAATGGCGGTATTACAAGTCACTGGTCCCATGTTAAATATAAATACAGTTAGTGGACAATTTCATGCAATAAGGTAAAAAAGGTAATAAAAGTCATTTTGTGGGAAGTCGGCAGTGTGCGTCCAAACTAATATAGCAGTAAAGTAAGAGCTATAAGTAACATATCAGAGTTCGGTTGAGAAATTACTATTTACTATCATAGAAAAATGTAATTTTCACAAAAATCTGCAAACTCAAGAAATGGCAATATGAAAATGTACTGGTCCAATGTGAAATTAAAGTGTGTTTAAGGCATGGGAATGGCAAAGGATTACAAGATAATACAGTGGCACGTTCAAAATTTTAGTTATTGTACACATGCCCCAAGTAGCTTCCACGTTTGTTACTGTATCTCCATCTCTGACGATCAGCTCTTGTAAGAGCTCGAAAGCTCAGGAAAAAATAAATTTTGTTCCAGTGATCGACCATATGTCTCTTTTACCAATGTTCATTCGCCTGGCGTTTCGATATCCGTCGCGGATTCATCATCAGAGACATGAGTAGCAGAAACACGTTAAGGATGCACATAAGTTTGCAGTATTAAAGGACACAGTCATTATTGCATGCATACAGCGACAATTAACGTTAATTGCCTTCTTGTGCATGGCTTGCCTGTTGGACGGCACGTGGGCTCTGACCTTTTGAACTCTCATCACGGGTGGTGAGCTCGGCCGTGATGGTTGCTCGGCCATCTGGCTCCCCGGTATTGGCGTACGATGAGGCGGTGGCCTGCCGTTCCTCAAGTGACGGCTTGCTTTGGCCAAATTGAATCTCATGATTGAATGTGGATTGGGCAAATCGTTGCACTTGTTGATGGATTGGGGGCCCGTGTACCATGACTCAAGTAGTTCTCGGCTCATCTGATTGTCAGTCTTGCGAGAATTTCGGCCTCATCAACTTTAAACATATGGCCAGGTCTCGTCAAATGAGCCGCAACTTGAGAATCGGCATCATTTCGCCGCACTGCTGCCGCGTGTTCGGCAATTCGCGTCCTGAGAAGTCTGCCAGTTTCTCCGACATAGTTGCTTTGCTCGCAACTGCAATAGATCCTGTAGACCACCCCAAATGTTTCTTTCCGTGGCAGTGGACCTTTCTGCTTCATTATCTGATATCTTCTGGTTGCCTCCGGCCTGTGTGCAACTCCAACTCCAAGTGGTGCGAGAAGGCGGCCGATTGCTTCCGATACGTTTTTGACGTACGGGATCGAACGCCAAACCTTGGGGTCGGTGCACTTTTGTTGGCCATCTCGTTTGCACAAGCACCAGTTGACAAAGTTGCGCCGGTAGCCATTTTCTCTGAACACCCGTCGAAGGTATTCTTCCTCGGTAAATTTGCCTTTTTCTTCGCTGAAGTGCGTCTCAACACGCCTATAGTGTTTTTACGCAATTGCGTTTGTGGCTGATTGGGTGGTTGCTGTTGTAATTCAGTACTTGCATCATGTTTGTCGCTTTCCTGAACACTTTAGTCTGTAGACCACCACAATCTTTGTGACAGACGAGGACATCCAGAAAGGCCAGCTGGCTGTTTTCTTCTGCCTCCATCGTAAATTGGATGTCAGGGAAGACGCTTTTGAGACGGTCCTTTAACGTGAGCACCTGATCCCGTTCGATGACAACGAAGGTGTCATCCACATACCGAGCCCAGAATTTCGGTCTGTGGTGTTGGAAAACCAGCGACTCCAGCCGCTGCAAGACCACCTCGGCTATGAGTCCCGAAATCGGTTAAATGTTTTCTGCGCACATAAAATTGGGTTTTTGAGGCGAATGGCGACTGCTTCTGCCGTCGCAAGTATCCACTGACGCAGGAACTTCGAGTGTTTAGCCGGAACTTTATAGACAACTCTAAATGCTTAGTTGACGTCTACCCGATGACCGCTGTCTACCGAGTGAGCCAGAATTGCGTTTGATATCGACTTAGTTTCGCCTCTGTTTAACCACGCAGGGTGATGCTCTCGCATGCGCTTGGATAGACGTCTAATCGTTCGACCAATGTAACTTGCCCCACAGGAGCATGTAAAGTTGTAGATACACATTGATGTGGTCTGGAACGGCAGTCTATCCTTGCCTTCAAGGCGAAGAAGTGGAGTGCTTGAGAACAATTATCTAAACTTTGCTGCTGGATATGTACGCACGATTGCAGCGTTCAGACGAAGCTGTAGAAGTCCGCTTGCTGGATCACCTTGAAAAGGCAATGTAAGAAATACGGTTTTCTTCTCAGCCGTCGGTACCTCCGGTGGACGTATCGGGGAACCCATCTTCTTTTAAGGTATTTTTAAGCAGTGCGAGTTCGTCCTCCAGTGTCTCTGGAGAACATATTCTCTTAGCTCGGTTCGTGAGGCAGCGGACTAGGCCTCTTTTCTGACTTAGTGGCACAAAACAGTAGAAATTAGTGCATTGCCCTGTCCAGGTCTTCTTACGAAATACACTTCTAATTATTGATCCATCAGATCTTCTACTAAGGAGGACGTCCAGAAAGAAGATGCCCTGTCTGTCCTCTTTTTCCAAAGTGAAGGTTAACGCTGAGTGCACCTGATTCACTTTATCTAAGAATGTGTCAAGCTCAAGTCTTCCGTCTGCTATTATCAATATATCATCCACATAGTGAGCATAGGCTGGAAGGTCTTTTTTAATAGGAGAAAGTTTGTTGCTCTCCATTTCGCCCATGAAAGTATCCGCTAAAAGAGGTCCAAGCGGTGATCCCATCGCTACCCCATCGATTTGGCGGTAAAATTGGCCATTAAAGCTGAATTGCACGTTTAAAGTGCAGCTTAAGAGTAATTGCTTCATGTCTCCGATCGGCGTGCCGTTTGGGAACTCTTTTTTTAACAATCTCGTCACACAAAAATTCTATGGTTTCTGTGAGGGGAATGTTGGTGAACAGTGACGCGAAATCTAGGGATAACATAGTTTTACCGTTGATATTAGTGTTTCTTATGGATTCGAAGAATTCAAACGTGTCCCGTAGGCTATGCGGGCTATTTGGTGCCGAATCGGTTTCAACTTTTCTGCCAGCCACTTTGCAATTGCATGAGATGGTGAGTTGCACATATCCATTATTGGCCGTATTGTAACGTCTGGTTTGTGAATATTTGGCAAACCATAAAGCCTTGGGGGAGCTAAGCCTGTGGGTTTCAGTGCTTCTAACTCTTGTTCACTAAGAAAACCTTGGTCTTTCAGTTTCCGAAGACAAGTAGTGAGTTGAGTTACTATGTTCTCCGTTTGATCCTTATTCTGTCTTTCCCTTTTGAACTTAGTTTCGTCAGCCAGGATTGATACAATCATTGAGACGTAAATACTTTTACTCAGAAGAACGAGACCAAAACCTTTGTCTGGTTTTGTTATGAATCTATCAGTATTTTGGCGCAAAACTTTGAGTTTCTCCAAATGCTCTTTCGTGATGTGTCCAATACTTGAAGGTTTAGTTCTAAGATATTGATAGCAACAATTAACGTGTGCAGATTTGAAATACTCTGCCTCCTCTGGCGTTGTAGGTACTAAGTCATGCGTCTGACTCAAAAGATTCTCGAATTGCACTTCTGTCCCTTATCTGTTCGGCCTTCTATTAGGAAAACAACATTTGTGGCCTAGGAATAGTACTTAAATCAGGTGTTTCTCAAGCATCATGTTGGTAAAATGATGTACGTACCGCTCCGGATCACTTGGGAATGAGGATTGAGTCTTCGTCGGATTGATACTGCGGATGAGTTTTGTCCGTTTTACTTCCATACGTCTCTGATTCAGTCTGTACGTAGCTGCTGAAGTTCATTCTTTCTTCATCGTTTAAATCATACAGGACTGCCATTCGTTGATGTAGATTTCGGTTTAGCTCATTTATCTTCATTGCGACACCTTCCAGGCGATTCTCGGCATATATCTTTAATGTTGTGTTCGAGATTATCGTCCGACTACTTCTAAGAGACCTCCACTAATCGTGAGGATATTCACATTTGACTGTGCAGTTTGTGATGAAATCAGAAACTACATTTGCTTCGGCAAGGTGGGTGTTGAAACGCAGGTACTCACTAAGTACCTTGAACACCGAGGGATCCTTGGATTGTTTGAGTTCAGCGATGATACCCATTAAAGCATTAAGGAATTCAAGTTAAGCGAACGAACGAACGTTTTCGATTAATTCATCATCAGACAATACAGTAATATAAGGGAGGGTAGAGTTAACGAAAGTCTTAGGCAAACCAATCAGTAATAACAAGAGGGAGAGAGGTGTAAAAGGATCAAGGAGGGATCAAGGGGATCAGATTCTAGTCTTAATTTGGGACAGAGAAATGGGGGTGGGGGGAGAGGGGAAGGGAAAGGAGTCAGACAATTAGTTACTGTCATCCAGTGGCCCTCGTCTCGGGTTTTGTTGAGAGGTGTGAGGACGCAAGGTGTCAACGTCTTGAGACTGTGTCGGTGGCCTTTGGATGCTTGATGCCGCTGTCTCATCATTGTTTCGCGGCGTAGTAAGAGGCGTGAGGGCGGATGTTGAAAAGGCTTTTGGCCACGGGAGCCTTAGGGCCGCTACAAATGTTTTCTGCGCACATAAAATTGGGTTTTTGAGGCGAATGGCGACTGCTTCTGCCGTCGCAAGTATCCGCTGACGCAGGAACTTAGAGTGTCTAGCCGGAACTTTATAGACGACTCTAAATGCTTGGTTGACGTCTACCCGATGGCCGCTGTCTACCAAGTGAGCCAGAATTGCGCTTGATATCGACTTAGTCTCAAGAGGATGACACCTTGCGTCCTCACACAACCCAACAAAACCCGAGACTAGGACCACTGGATGACATTAACTAATTGTCTGACTCCTTCCCCTCTCCCTTTTTTACTACTGATTGGCTTGCCTAAAACTTTCGGTAACTCTACCCTCCCTTCTATTACTGTATTGCGTGATGATGAATTAATCGAAAACGTTAGTTCGCTTAACTTGACTTCCTTTATTAATTATCTTAAGGGCACAAAACGTAAAAGATTTTTAGGGGAAAAATTTGTTTACTAAATTCATCGATTTTTTTCGACTATAGTGCTTTATCTCGTACGTACACTAACCTCAATTTCATGGAGGCAAAACAAATTTTTCGTTTTGTTAACAGATATAATTTAAAAGTTCCCGCTCTTCATGGATGTGCATTTACAGTGCAACATGTACAAACCAGAAGTCTTTTTCCGCAGCGTTTAATAGCGTACGAAACTGTTTGAATATCACCAAACTCCGGATTTCGCCCATTTTCGGTTATATTTTCTCCCAGTATACTGATCTGAGCGGAATTTAATCCTAGTAAACAGAATTTGCGCCTCAAGTCAACCCAAATAACTAAATAAACAACCTCAAATTTGTGATTAATCCCCCGATCCCCAACCTTACATCAGATATGTAATCTACTGTAGTTTGCTGGCTGTAGAAGACCCAATGTATCAGGACAACTGGCAAATATCCTAGTGGGAATTAAGAGGAACACATGGCTGTTCCAAGATGCATATCAGAACTCTTTATTGCCTCCATTTGTATAGGAAATTCGATGTTAGCAGGAATTCAATCTTCTCCCGAAACTGCCCCTTCCCCCAACAATTTGACATCTGCCTTCGTTCACCGTAAGATAAGCCGTTACAGTCGACTCCCTCTAGTAGATTACAGAGCTGAAGAGAAGATCAAGAGCAGGAATAATTGAAAATTAAAATCAGCGCTTGAAATACATTAATTTTGAGAAGGTTACATCTGTGCATTAGTAGAATAAAAATTTCTGGTAAGACTGAAATCTGACACAAATCAAAAATCTAAAAATATTCGACTAGAGACGGGAAGATTCGGAAGGAAGGGGAGTCGTTCATCAGGAAAGAACCCCTCAGGGCTTATAGGTCAGCTAGTGCTGCGTCTTCGCTGTTCGCGTCGATATCGTCATTGTTTGTGTTCTTCTCGTGCCCTTCAACAGTAGAGACGAGGGAGCCGAGAAGGGGTCCATCAGCAGCCAAGTAACCTTGTGCCGCAAGAACAGCATCGTGCAGTGTGACAAAGAAGTGATCAGCTGGTAACACGGCGTAGGAACCTGAGGTTTCGCAGTGGCGCAACAAGCTAAGTTTACAATTGGCAATGAAAACCTCAACTCCCAGGGCTGCATACCGCTTCACGACCTGAAAAGAGTGAAGTTAAGCTTTAAATGGGGCAGGGTGTTACAATTCCATTGGTTCGGTTGTTCAGCCCATCAGTGAAGCGCATTAGCTTACACAGTAGGCCAGTGTTATCAATTATAAACTCTACAATTACAAAGAGCAAATTTTTAACTTACATCCGTTATTGCGCGCATGCCCACGGTGTCAATAAAGAGCCAGCTACTAGCGTCCAGGATGATGAAGCGTAAATCCAATGTGGCGGCAGGATTCTGTTCTGACATCTGGGTTTCCTAGGCAGTGGATATAGAACCCAGATTAGAGTCTTGGTTAGCGGCCAGACATTCAAGGCCTGCAGCTAAATATATTAACGGTGGCGTTCATTTGTCTTATAAAATGCAATAACTTCCCTATCTCAAGAAATGCCCCCGACTTCTGACCGAGATTCTTTTTGGCCACCTGCAAAAACTCATGCCCTCTGAACTGGCTGCTTAAGAAGTATGCATTGTTTTCATGGATTTTCCATGATTTTATAAAGTTAACTATATCCTATATAAAATATGCATAAAAATATTCTTTCGTTAACTAATTTGGTCACAACTTACGCCTTCTTCAATTTTTTTACCTAAGGAAAGTAGTTATTTTGGGTTTAAAAGACTTTCTTAAGTGCTGAATAATTCTGAACCCTGTCAGCCGTTACAAGGTTCCCAAAGAACATGTTACAAGTTATTTCTCTAGGCTATGAGGAAGAGGTCACATACAGAGGTCGCACTTTTGCAGTGGATGTGGAGTGGATTGCATTCTTTATGGGCGATATCAATACATTTTCAGATACGATCTTTTATGAATAGATATCCCACAGTCTTGAGAAAAACATCATAAGTTGAAACTTTTTTCAAAAAACGAGAGGCATTTTTGTGAGTATAGCATTTCTAAAAATACTTCTTTGCCAAATGAGGGCAAGCAAGGATATGTTTGTGCATGTTTTCTAAAAAATACGTAAGTATTTATTTTAGCATCGAAAAATCGATGAGAAAATTCCAAAAACTTAGGCAGTCCTATTCTGTAGTGTATGATTTCAAAGGTGGCCAGGAAGGAGCTCGTTAAAAAGCGGACATCCCTACGTGACTAAAATATCTTGAGACTAGGCTGAATGATAATTTTACAACCTTGCTTAGGTTATCTTGAACAAACGAAAAACACATTTTTTAGAATATCAGCTAAACTTTTAATGAAATAACATGAGATGGATGTCGATCCATGGCCAGTCTTTTGGTTTACACTGTGAGGTCGAAGATTATGCGAAGCCTTTGCAGTTGTATTTCAAAGTAAAACGCATTAATCAGTTGTGACAGCGCAGTAAATGTTTATGATTTTCGGTAAAATAAGACTGTGACAGTTTGGCTGAGACGGGAGTCGGGTTTGCATCAAAATTGGTCAACTTCCAGCATCTAAGGAGAGGAGAATCTTCATAGGAGCCCAGGGGTTCAGGTCCTATCATGTTCTCCCTAACGTGCATTTTCAGATATGCCTGTCACTTGCCTCAGTTCCACGCAACGGTCGACGGATTATTGCAGATAATTGCGCAATCCTACTAAGGTAGTCCCTTGCAATCAAAAACGAATTTAAGAATTTCGGTTAGCATTTTCTGAAATAAAAATATCTATGATATATCCTCATTTTCTTCAGATTATTTTTCCGCTGGTGGCCAGAAGGCAGCTCGTTCAAAAGCGGACATCCTGACGTTACATAAATACCTTGATACTAGACAGCATGTCATAAAAACTACAATCCTGGTTAGGTAATCTCTTCGAATAGAAAGCATATTTTAGCACTTCAGTTGACATTTCATGATATGAGGAATATACTCTAATTATAAAACTGTTTACTCTGCAAATGTTGCTACTCTAAGGTCTACTAGGGATTCTATACTAATGAATTTCGACAAAAGGAAGACGAAGAACAGTGTAGCATCCTAGAAAAGGCCAGTAGTTTTCTTAACTGACTAGGTGATAAGTCAGGAACTGAACAGCGTTAACAGAATGACGACATCCTCGCTCATGCCACCGGTCGGCATTTATGTGTGCCAATCAAGCTAAGGGTCATATGAAGACAGTCTTACATGCCTACCGGACGTGAAGGCTCGCCTAGGTGTCTTACAAATCGGCCCAGATGAAGTTTAGGACGCGCGAAGCTCATTTTCCCCTCTATTATGCTTGTTGAAAAAGTGGGATGCATGTCAGCTATTGATTCAGTTATAGGAATCCGTATGAATTTGAAAATTTTCATCCCAAGAGATATAATTTGGTAGAAGAAATTCTTCGTAAAACGTTAACAGATGTTATCAGAAATTTTAAACTCCGGCATATCAGGTCGTCGTCAGACGTGTGGGAAATGTGTACAGAGCAGTGTGCACTATGTACACATTTTCCACGCGTCCGACAACGACCTAGTGTGCTAGAGTCGAAAAGTTACAATAAAATTTGTTTACGCTTCCCAAACAATTTCTTCTACCAAATTATATAAATATATATTACCAGAATCTACTCTCCACTGGTATTAGTAAGTATGATTGTTAGAATTAGCACTCTTGGCAGTGACATATTACCTCTAGTAGCAGCATCCTAGCCCAAATTTCGTAAAATGTGTCACAGCTCTTGGTGGACAGAGGTGACAGGACCTCGAACATGTATTTCGTCGGAATAGCATAAACCTAGATCCATAGTCCCTGCTGGATTCGAGGAGAAATGAGTAGACGTTCTGTAAAGTTCCAGCTACAGATGGATACTCTAGTAGGACTATGAGTAGTCTAGAGGCGGTAAACTTTAAAACATAAAGGCATGTTAGAATTTATGCTATCTTTTTATGGCGCTTTATTTAACCCATAACCTAATCACTTTACCTTACACAGACTGGGGGTGCATAATGAGTGCCAAACTCTTACAAAGCACACACAGGCCGTATTATAGTATACCATTTACTGGCCTTAGTAAACATGAATTAGCACATTAGCATAGGCACGTACTTCTAGCAACCGTACCGTGGTCCGAACCTAGTAGGAGCGGACATGGCCTGATGGATACTGTTGAGGGGATGGAAACCAAGGCAAGCTCTGCTGTGCTCAGGGCCCCAATCATGTACTTACTGATAATAGTTTAAGCCCACATTCACACTCCTTTTTGAGATCAAGGGGTAAGAGCCTCAGCGTTGGCTTTAATCAGCGGTAGCGCTGACAAATGTTGGTACCAGTACTACTAGCACGCAGCTACATTGTTAACTAGTACTTAGAAGTAGAAATAGGAGTAACCGTATCAGTCACGGCCTCTTTGAGCCTGTCTTGACACCTACTAAGGGTGAGCGAGGGTAGGTATTGTGGTAGTACCCACGCAAAGTTCACTCGCACTTAAGACTAAGTTAGACAGTGTTTCTGGCTTACATTGGATAAAGTGGCCAACGCCGCATTTCGTTGGCGCAAACTACGTTTCCTATCACTATAATCTACCCCCTGAGACGTGTCACCTTCTGTACCAAACTGTTGGTGCAATTGGTGGACTTTATCGAAATCGATAGTCGAACACACACACACACAGAGGTCATATGGAACTTCGGCTCTGAAGCCGTTAGTTTACGTGACTCCCGTACTGCCTTGGGGCTCACTTTTGAGCACTGCCAGCAGCCGCATAGTGGCTAGTCCTATGGGCAAAACGACTTTACCAACAAAGGCAAGGGAGACTGGAATGACCATTCTTAGCTTATTAGCCAACATGAGCCAGTCATACCCAACCCCAGGTGGTACACCACCCGAGCATCGAACCCGCGACATGTTGAGTATAAGTTCAACGTTCCAATTCAGTTGGCCATGGGCCTGCATTGGAACTGTTATCCATGGAGTATATGCTGGAAAAGTAGTAGTGTCTAGTCAGTTTACGAAGGTCACTCGGCAAGCACAGAATGCCTCGAGTAAATCATAACTTTAAAATGTGATTATTGGCGCGGATGAAAATTACATGATGCGAATTAAAAGTCGCATGCCTTTTTTAGATTCAAGCAACGATATCATATTATGAGTGGCTTTATAACTGTAAAACATCCATTTTCTTGGCAGAAGAACACTTCCGAATGGTCATTTTGTCTATTTAGTCGTCTCTACTCACTACAATAATACCCACTGTACGGCTGCTGGTTGGGCTCGAAATGCAGCCCACAGACGCCGCAGAAGGAGTGTGTTCTGTGACCGAGCCGTCAGCACCAACCTTCCACGGTCATCTTCATATCCTGATCTGATATAAAATGACCTTATGAAAACGGACCTTATTCTCGGTTAAACTGCCGCTTTTTACACTCTTAAGCTTAAAGCGAGACTTCAAACCAAAACACAAGCGGTCATCTTATCGTGATACACACTGTAGGTAGATCCTGTTGTTGATCCTTGTTGATCCAAACCCGTTTTTGTGGTCGAGGGACTACGCGGAACGGAGACCAAGCACTTGCCGCTCTCTTGAGAACCGGAGACTTTACTCCACGCCAGAAATTGCGGCTTATCTCCAAATGGTGTGACTCGCACTTGCTACTTGTTCTTTTCTTCTTTTTCCTCTTCCTTTGTACAACCTACCTTACAATGCTCCCCCTCGGCTTCTTTGCCTTTTTAACACTGCGCCCACCCCACATCAGGCAACCGATCAGCTAGACGGTGGCCTGTTGCTAGGGCTGGGGGAGAGAGTGACGTCGACTCTCAGCGCATTTCTTTCCTCAGTAAAGACAAACTGGTGCGCTTGAAGCTACCACTGTACGCTAAAGGCCGTGGCTTGGAGGGTTTCCAACTGACGGGATAACTTGGACGCCATACTCAGTCCAGTGTGTGTCTTGTTGTGCGGAGTGGCTTACTGTGGGTTAAGAGTCAGGCTGCAATGGCTCCTTCTTTATGTGGCCTTTATGGCGCTCCCAGGCGGGAGCCTACCTAGCAAGGTGGTGGCGCGTGTTGGAGTGTCTCCTGCACGTCGCCTACGCTCTCACTCATCTCCGGTCTTCTCGACTATTGTCTTTACATCGAATACAGGTGTGGGAGTGGTCAGAGAGTAGAATAGATCCGGCGCTATAAACTAGCCGCAGTCACCGCGTTGCTTCAGCTTGCTGAAGCTCATGGTGGACATATTCGAGAGAAACGATCGAACTGTCCCTTTTTCGCGATAAGAGAGTGAATTGGATTTTTGAGAGAGTGATACACTTTAGTTTGAAAATATCATTCCAAAATTTGCAGCAAAAATTTCCTCTATTCACAAAGAATAAAATAAGTCGTACGAACTCACAACAACGGGATATCAAAAGTTATCCATAATCGCAAGTGACTGCAATTTTCGACATCGTGGATAAATGTCCTTGGAAACTTCGTCAAATATAGATTATATTGGACTGTATTCAAAACGGCGCTAGCCTTATGACCTTGTGACCATCGTACTTCAAGTACACAAAGAGGAATAAAAATCGGTTTATAATGGGTGAATTAGGCCAACCGACGTATATATAGGAAAATTCACATGGAAATAGCGTGAGAAGGAAAATGGAGGCTCAAATTGAAAAGCCCACACGTTATGCTGTGATTATAATCTAACCAAGGTTAAAATCGTCACTGTCTCTTCATGATGGTTTCATGACAATCTGTGCGACGGTCGGGCAAGTGGTAAGAGCGACCAGGATAAAGCTCGCAATAATCGACTTGTGAGTGAAAGTCATGCACTTAAATTTCGTTCCAAGGAAAAAAAGTGTTCAGCGTAATGGATAGAAGTCAGAGTAAAGAAATGTCATCTTCAACAACAACAACAACAACAATAACAACAAAGACAACAAAATCTGCACTCACGTCTTCGCCTGCGGCCTGGGGATCTGCGACTGGGCCTTTGGGGTCTGCCCCAGCTGAGCCCGCTAACTCCGCATCCTTGCGAGATTTGTTGCAACAGTGACTAATCATGGGTTTATGATTGCGTCTGCGGGGAGGCTTGATTTTCGAAGGATCAAGTCCGGACAGGCGATAAATTGTAGTCTGGAAGCACTCCGCGCTGGCGAAGTAAACGGGTCCCTCGAAGCGAATAATCTTTATCTTGTCCACTTCCTCCAACTACACGGCAGATGGTTAAAAAAAAGAGGCAAAACGAACTAAAAAACAGCATACGTCCGTATTTTTCAACAAAATATTCAACTATCTAGAGGCGATTTCGGCTCCATGTGAGCACCGACATAAACCTATGAGTATAAATTTGTCACGCATTTAGAGTACTGAATGTTTGTACTGAGGACTAACGATTTATACACAGGAAAATTGTATGGAAATGATTTGGTGGTTTATGTCGCAGAAGGGTGGTTCGAAATTTGATGCGTTTGTTTTATTGTCTTCAAAATCGAACAAAGCATTTTTATAAACGGTTGATGATATCCGACTGCTGAAAATGTTCACGGAGTCACATCAACCCTTACGCTACCGTTGGGACAACTTTGAAACGAAATCTAAAAGGAAACTGGAAAAAATCATTATGGACTCGTTGACTAACCTTGTTAAACCGATGCAACTCCGAGTAGAGGTCAGTGTCTCCCGCACGGCCAAGTGTGTTTCGGCCACCACACTGACTTCGATAGACGATAGTAATAAGGGAGAAGCCAAACCCACACACGAGACCGAAGGGGATGTCGATTAATAAGGTCGCAAGGAAGACAACCAACCAGATCAACTAAATGTGCAGAAAAGGTCCGGATGAACATAAAGGAGAATAATAAAGTATTTAAGAGAGATCAAGGCAGGACTTGGCAACGTGGCTGAATTTTGGCATTCATACTGAAATCGTTTTGGGAGGCGTATTGGTATTCATAAAAGCTCAATAACAGTAAAACGGGTATTTTTGTTGGTCAAATTCTTACACCACGCCGCAGGATTTAGGATGGGTTTAGGGTCTGCATTGACATTTAAGAAAAGTCGCACGTTTTCAGTACTCGGAAACTGTACGGTGCTACTCATTAGAGTCCGCCCCCTGAAATGAGTGTAGGCTTAGAAGTATTGTTAAGTGGGAGAGGGTAGGGATTGCGTTATAGATTATTGGTGGTTTCGATTACAATCTATTAGTAGTTCCTGACGCTAGGGCTTGTATTCGCCTACTATGTTAGTTGTCGGAGTCAGCAGTCAGGTTTCGTATTCCGGATTAGTAGTTGGAGTCGGGGTTCAGGCCAGTTTCTAGAGTTAGGATTTAGTTAAGGGATTAGTAGGTTGTCCTGCAATCCAATTATTCTAACGAATGAAATCGATGTTTGTATTTGCGGCGTCAGTATGAAAAGAGAAACAGAAGACTACTCGATAAGCACAACTATTTCTTTATTTTTCTGAGCTTAAAATCTTGTGCAGGAATCCACCATCAGCGATAAAAGTGATAAAAGGACACCAACATTCATAAGGGGCAGTAGGCAATCAAACATCAGGAACACACGTCTAAAGATGACTGTGTAGTCAATCGATTTATTGATTTTTCACGGGCAGTGGCTTTGCGCAACCATATCCAGGCCTGCCTCATTGTTGTTTGACTGGCTCATAACCCGCGATACCTATTGGTTGATATGGTGCTACATTTACCTCTAACGTTGGATTCCTGCACGAGTTTGAAAGCTCAGAACATTTTTAAAAAATAGTTCCAGTGGCCGGCCAGTCATCTTCCCTACCTACTTCGCTTCGATCGATGTTTTCAGTGAGCTAATGCAAGTGCAAAAGATTTTAAAAGCCAAGACGGCAATTTTATTCCCTCACCTAGGGGTGATTCTAACGGTGTGAGTTTTAGACTACTTAAGATGATAGGCATTCGGTTCCTCTTTTTTTTTAAATCCCACCAGAACTTCAAAGGCAACGATTCCATAAGCAAAACGCCGGGTTCGGACACTGTATACCTCCATTCTCTCCTCAGAAAAAAACCTAAATACGACAAGGTGGGAAATCTGAAGACCATGAGGCAGACTGAGTGTAATTTATGCATTTTTATACTGAACGTATTACTCACATCTCTAAATCCCAGCCCTCACCAATTCGAAAATAAAGGCAAACTACACCGTGGTTGAATACGTTGCCATGTCTTGTCTTAGCTGTTTTAGTAGAATAAAGAATTCCGATCTTTATTTTCCCCAGAAGAGGAAGAAGAAGTGGAGGCGATTCCTGGGACCT
>JAYGXS010000002.1:47403135-47415635 GCA_036362985.1 Ligula intestinalis
AGGTCCCAGGAATCGCCTCCACTTCTTCTTCCTCTTCTGGGGAAAATGAAGGTAAAATTATCTCTGGACCGCGAATATTTTCGCATATTAATTCCGATCTAACCAACGGAGGAGTGAGAAAACCAGATGAACCAAAAAGCAATGAAACAAAGAAGAAAACGAGGATTCTGGTCAGACTGTCAGTCAGGAATGAAAACGGGTGGCTCCTTTAGAAGGGTACATGAAGTGCTCATGAAGGCGAATATAAGGGTTCTTCGGGCGGCAAGCTGATTACAGCGGTTTAAGAAACAAAATTCTTCCTTACAACACCCTGGATGAGGAAGAAGAAGAAGAGGCGATTTCTGGGACCAAAGTATATTCCGGCTGACCTTCATCCCGCCTACTAAGCGCTCCGCAAAAGGCTAACATCGGCTCAGAATGGAGCAATATGTCGGACGGAGAGAGATAAAGAGGGCCGACAGCCAGCAGCCGCGAGTAAATGGAGTGGAAACGCTCACGAGACACAAAAACGACTTGACACAGCTCAAGCAGACACTCGTGAAGGTGCAAGCAATTCAAACAGCCACAAAAATCGATCGGCGCAATCGATTGACACATGGGCATTAAGCAAGGCGAATGGTCGTTCAAATTTATCGGACGCGAACAGGAGACCAGACACCACGCTTTGACGATGGAAGCGAGCAAGCTTTTGAAAAGTCAGCCGGAATACACTTTGGTCCCAAAACTCACCTCTACTTCTTCTTCCTCTTCCGGGGATAATATAAGGAATATTTTATCTGGACCTCGAATTTTTTCGCATATTTAACAAACTTCTTTCCCGCCAGACACTGCCGATGAGCAGAACTTACGGCATCACAGACGGAAACTTTCCACAATTTTATCAGATCCGTACACTTCATGAAAGTGCTTGTCAGCGCAACCACAATGACAGACGAAAGAACAGCCTAGACAAAGGAAAAACGGAAGTCGAAAATTAGACAACGAATAGCTTTAGTTAACAACAAAATAGGGTGATACAGGTGATGGAACTACAACAACCTTGAACAGAAAGTGGTGGCATAATGTACACGGCGCGGCAGTCCACCGTTTTTTTCGTGTTTTAACAGAGCATCTAACGTTTTAGCAAAAGGGTGGTAACCTAGGGGAGGCTAATTTGCAATTTGGCAGACCCACACTGCATAAAATTCTTTTAACCTTTATGTGAGTGGACAAATACTTAATTAATTCGTACTTCGTCTGATGGGTGTGATGTGTGTGGATAGTACAACTCAAACCGATGACACCCAGGCAGTTGCGTTACCTTGCTACAAGTGGAGCGAATACACAGCTCACTCCTATCACCCTTGCAGAAGACCGTTCAAGATATTTGTTTGAACAACTGGTCATTGAAAAGTTGGCAGTTAATTTCAACAGCAACACCATTTAGAAGAATAAGATGCAACCACTGAGACAAGAGTTTTATTTTCCTGACGTTTTTATTTTCCGTCGGGACTCTTTAATCAAAGATAATCTTAGAAAAGTCTGAGACCGCTTCCAAAGCAGTCAGCCGTCTGCTCATCCCACTTGGAGTTGGAGTGGCGCACAGACCAGAAGCAACCATCAGGCGCCGGGTCATGAGACCGAAAGACCGACTACTACGGCAGGAAACGGCTGAAGTCGTTTCCCGGATCTGGTGCAGTTGTGGAAAATGCAACTACGTCGGAAAAAACGGGAGATTACTCCTGATGCGAATTCCCGAGCATGCAGTGGCGGTGAGGAAGAAAGACGCCAACTCCAAGGTTGCAGCTCACTCGACGGAACCCGGCCATATTTTCAAGTTTAACGAGGCCGAAATCCTCGCAAGAGATGACAACCACGTGAGCTGCGAGCTGCTCGAGTCATGGTTCTCAGGCCCCCAGTCCATCAACAAGCACAACGATTTAGTGTTTCCCTACTGTGTACTTAGACATTGCCTGAGCACGAGAATCAGTCACGTGGGAAGGGCCGGGTCCAGCAACACCTCGGACGACAGCGAGCATAATTTTCGCGCAATTACCAAGCCCGCATCCGACAGGGACAAGGAAATCGCGGCGATTAATGAAACGAACGCGAAGTGTCAAGCCATCACCGCACCAATTAAGGCCCCAAGCAGTGGCTACAGGAGACATACGGGTAATTATAGTACGCACGCGGATGACCACTACGAACTATAAATACCGTGAAATCTGTGCATGTTTCATCCTTATCTGCGCGTGGTTCCGATTATCCTAGCATTACCTATGATTACGGATTCCTGGCGGAATCTGAAACGTCAGGAAAATAAAATTCTTGTTCCAGTGGTTGTATCTTCTTCTGAACTCCTTCCTGTGCTCGCATATTTACTTCTACTAGCAGCACCATTGTCTAGGAATCCGTCCTCTAAGCTCTATATATCGAAATATCGGCATTAAAAAAGGTATATTTTATTAAAAATAAAAGCCCTAGGACAGATATATGTTTATTGTGTGAATTTTCAAATCTGGCGCCCCAGCTCGTCGTCAGACAAACTATAGCTAACTCGAAACTTTGAAGAACACAAGATTCTATGATGGGTTAGAGTGTACGTCAATAATCATCACCTGCATTTAATCATGCGGTCAGTGAGGAAATATTCATCGCCGTATTTAATCGTGCGGTCGGTGGTGGCTGTGTATGTTTCCATCTGATCTTGGGAGGTTTGTAATTGAAATCTAAATTTATGTGTCTGTTAATGCATGCCCCGTCTGAGTGCATTGCCTTTAGTTGGGCAGGCACGAATGATTTGGGTTTGCTCTCATGTAAATGTGTGTCCTGTTTTCAGTGTGCACATGGCAACGTAGGGTAGGTGATCATGTCTCTTCATCGCTAACTGGTGTTCATGTATACGGGTGGATAAGGATTTCCAGGTACGACCACAATAGACTGCATCACAATTTGTGCATGGTATTATGTAGACTACTTCCTTTCTGTGTAAATGACCAACCCTGTCCTTAGGCTGAACAAGCGGGGTGCGCACAGTAATGGCTGGCTTGTGCAAATCTGTATCTGATGCTTTCGTAGCTGTCTTACAAAAAGCTCAGATATATTCTCTACATATGGGAAAGTTTTCCAGTTCTTTGGCATTGGCGCTTTGGTGTTTGCAGTTCTGAAGGTATGCATCGACGAACAAAGTCCGGAGGATATGAATTTCGGGAAAATAGTTAAAGAATATACTTTGTATATGTTCGGTATGCTTCTTCATCCGAACAATGTGTTTTTGCTCGACTGAGCAAGCTGCTAATAGAGCTGCTTTGTAGGATATTTAATGATTACTCCCAAAACGTAAGATGACCTCGGAGTATACATCTTTACGATACACTGAGGTATGGAGTGTCACATCGGTCTTTTTGTGTACGAAGACATCTAAGAATCTAAGTTCTTCGTTTGCCGCTGCTTCGCATGCAAATCCACTCCAGGGAAGGTCGGTTTAAGGGCTTGATGGAGTTATTCCACTTAGTCTCTATGACGATGACAAATGTATTGTCTGCGTGGCACAGCCACGATCTTGGATTAGCTGCGGGAAGGGCTCTAGCTTCTTATTTCTGCATCACAGCTTCCGCCAAAAGCCGGATATTTTCGACCCCATAGGGGCACTTTTTCTGTGTCAGTAGTATTTTCCAGCAAAACAAAAGCTTTTTTCTAGGCAAGGGTTAAAAAGTTCCAGCAGGACACCTACAGGTACATCGTAACGTAAGCCTGTAGGACTTCCGCTGTACAGGTATCTGCTAAGTCTAGAGAGGTGGACGTGAATAAGTAAACAACGTCGAAAGACACCATAATTTCGTCCTTTGCAATTTTAAAGTCTTTTATCTTCTCCGTCAATTTTGGGTGAAAGTATCTGATTCTTCTGAGCTTCCGGCTCCACACCAGAAGCCATCGTCTGAGTTCTTTGTAAGTCGATGGAGTTGATAAAAAATATTTGGAAAGTTTGTAATTTAGTGCACCGGATGGACATGTTAACACAAACACGATCACCAGCCTAGGACGGCAGCTTAGAGCAATTACAGCGGCACAGGCGCCAACAGCAGAACCCGACGGTAATCCGGGCCTTTGTGAGCCCATGATGGATACACACGTAGACGCACCACAACCGTTAAGAGCAATCGTCAGCTTAACCGCTGCATCCGCTCATTCTGCAGGTAGGAAACCAGATGGACGTGCGAACACAAGCAGGATCACAGGCCTAGGACGGCAACTTAGATCAATGACAGCTGCAAAGGCGCGAACAACAGAATCCGATGGGATACCCCTTGACTGAGGTTAATCCGCCTCACGTCGTTGATGATTGAGCATCCCTCTCATGCCCCACCCCTCCCCTTCCTTTGCATTGGCTTAAGCCCTATTGACTATAACTGTCACTTACCATAAATACTGTGAGGCGCGGTACAACCCCCACCTCTGATGACGGAAGCCTGTAAGGAAAGTAAAACTATGGTTCCCGTGATCACCTATTTTTCTCATTTATGCCCGAGGACTCCAATTTTCGCTTCTATTTGCAATATATGGCTAATAGAAGCGAAGAGGCGCGTCCCCGGATATAAATGAGAAGATAAAGCGATCTCGGGATCCGTTGTTTGATCGTCTTGACGTTTCAAAAGCGTACAGGCTTCCGTCATCAGAGGTGGTAATTGTACCGCGTCTCACAGTATTTATAGGTGTTGGCAGCTATAGTCCATAGGGGCTTAGCCAATACCGAGGAGGGGGGAGAAGGAGGTTCGAAGGAATGCTCAATCATCGTACCCTGTGAAGCGTAATAACCTCAGTCAAGGGGTCTCCCGTCGGCTTCCGGTGTTCTCGCTTGTGTAGCTGTCATTGACTGAGCTGTCATTGGAGTGAAACCGAAGAATACAAGGAACACCAGATTAGAAATTTATGGCTTATTAGACGTTATCAGGCAGGCATACCCAATCCCAGGTATGCAGGACCTGAAATTCGAACCCGCGACTCCTCGGTCACGGAGTGTAACACCCTACTATTGGGCCCATTGTTTTTGGCGATTGCGATCGGGAACATGCTCGTTCCCTAACCAGATCGGTGAGCGCCCTATTATCATTCATAGAAGTGACGAATTTCCTTATATAATTAGTCATTATTAGCTAGACACTCGGCTGAAAAGGCGTCATAAACATGCATTTCAGATTTCCAATCGCAAACTTTAGCAGACGCAATTACCTTTGGAAGGCTTTGTAGATAGGGACCAATAACGTACAGAATGACGAGTAGGAGGATGCAGGAGATCAACGAAGCAATCTAAAATGCGAGGCAGGTAAAAGAAAAAAGATGTTTATTCGGACAGGACAGAGTCTTCGGAGGCGTAAAAGTTAGAATGGCAATATAGACCGGGTACAGTCTCCAAAACAGACGTTCGCACGGAGACTGCCAATCGCTTTTTGTCAGCAAAATGCGTAAACACTCTCAGCTTTGATTGCGAGCAATCCTGATTGCAGTTGATAGAATAAAAAAAATCTGCAACTCGGGGATAGAACGTTTGATTTATTGTTCAATTTCGGTCCCAGACCTTCGCTCCCTCCTCCCAGACTGGGATAGATCTGAGTGAAGACCATTGATTTTTAAACGTTCCCTCCAACCTCCTTTCTCTTTGTTGTTAACACTTATAGTTATCTCCCAACCGGAGTCTGTGGGAAGGTCACTAGTCGGAATAAACGTGCAGAAGCATATTTTTGAATTCCAAACAGTCTCTGCAACACATCTGATGTACTACAGAAAAGGAGGTTTTTTAACCTAAGGAGCATTTAAAGGCATTGCCTATTCATGTATTCTTGTAGTCAACTGGGACAAGAGGTATGATTCAGTGAATAAATGCAAAAAAGGATCTAGTCAACAAATATTCCTCTTCCGACTAAGTGTTTAAATAAACTCTGATGGGACCCGTTCACACCTTCAGGTTTCATGAAGGTGAAATTCTCACAAAGCCTGAGAACCGCGTGAGCGGTGGGCTGCTTGAATCATGGTTCTTTGGCCCGCAGTCGATAAGTTGGCGGCTCCATATTCCGTGATGCCATCTTGCATGGGCGAAATTACCAGTCGAGCGAGAAGAGGATGCAGGTGATCAGCCGTCCCGGTGACAGCAAGCCAACTTGCAAAGTAATTGTTACGCCACAAACAAACAACGGTTATGTTATTATAGAAATTAACGACTCGAAAACGGACCAAAAAGTAATCACCGTATTAACGACGATTCCTAGCGATGAACCCGAGGACTGTCAACTACAGTAGGAGTATTGTGGCCTGAAAACCGCGTTCTATGAATACGGCGCCAGTTGTGCCCCCTAGTACTCCTTTCTACAAATGTCTCTGATTATAGGTTCGAGAAAGACCTCGAAACGTCCAGTCAATAAACGCCATGTTTCAGTGATCGCACATTCTTCTGAATTGCTTCCTGGAACTCGCCTGTTCGCTTCTATCAGTCATCTTCTTCTTCTGGGTCACTGTAACCGTCCGTTTTCAATAACACCTCCGGCGCTAATGATGCCACTAGTCTGTAGATCCCTATCCCACCCCACACTGGACGCATAGGTATCATAAAGTGGGTGTTTTTCAGCAATTGCTGACTTGTTATTGTTTTAAATGTATGGCTTCCAATTCATCTATGTGCCGAAGGATAGCCGTTTTTAAAAAACTTCCTTACTCACATGACCCATCCTGATGGTGGGTGGTCCGTTTAAACTAACTTGTGCTTCATTGTCACGTTCCTATCACTATTCTGTCAAATGACGCACGTGACCCGAGATTCTACCCCAGGCCTCAGGGCAACTAGACCCTTTGAAATCCCGAATGACTCTGCCAACAGAAGTGAACAGTTCAGAAGCGGAAGATGCGATCACTGGAACAAGAGGTGTATATGCCTGACGTTTCGAATTCTGTCTTGGACCCGTCATCAGACAAAACTGCAAAATAGGGTGAAACATGCACAAATTATGCAGTATTTATAATTTTTAGCGGCCACGCGACTGCACGCCCACTAAAATTATCAGCTCCCGTGACCACCGCTGGGGGTCGTAATTGGGTCGACAGTCCGCTTCCGAGGCCGCGATTTGGTCTTTCGTGTTGGATACGAGCTTGATAATTATGCGACAATCATGCCCACTGTCGTTGGAGTTGTTAGTGGGCCCGGCCCTTCCAACGTGACTGATTCCCCTGTTCAGACAATGTCTTCGCACGGAGTATGAGAATGGCAAGTCGTTGTCCTCGTTGACTGACTGTGGGCCTGAGAAGCATGACTCGAGCAGCCCGCACCTCACGTGGTCGTTACCTCTTGCGAGGAATTTAGGTTCGTTAAACCTAAAAATATGGACAGGTCCCGTCGAGTGAGCTGCAACCTGAGAGTTGGTATCTTTCCTCCTCACTGCTGCTGTGCGCTCGGCCATTCGCTTCCGAAGTAATCTTCCGGTTTCTTCTGCACCAGACCCAATAAACGACATTACCCGTGTCCTGCCATGGCGGTAGGTCTTGCGGTCTCATGACCCGGTGCCTGACGGTTGCTTCTGGCCTGTGTGCAACTCCAACTCCAAGTTGAGGCCAATACCAAGTTACTCCCTTTGTATAGTGTCTTTAGAGAATAAAGATGCTTCACAATGGTAGGTGAGTGCTCAGTGGTCGGCTAAAGGACTCAGTCGCCCCGATGTCTTTCTGCCTATATCCCCTAATTGATCGGTGAGCGTTTATCTGCCAGCGTCTTGATCGAACCCGACAATTCAACAAGCCCGTGGCGCATTAATTAGAGCGTTGGACCTCTAACCGACGGATCGGCGGTTCGAACTCACTTACCGCAACCGTGTACTTTTTCTATTAGGTCTTGGCAGCCGCGCTATTTACTACTCATTGTACAGTACATCTTTTTCGGCGTTCTCCCTAGCCCGAATTCAAGTGCTCACTAAATTTCTGTGCAAATATCATCAATTTAAGATTCCTTTACAGTTCTATTGTACGAAACACAACTCTAGTCATAACATGTTTAAGTACTTGCTGTAACTTTAGAGAAAGAGTGTCGGCGAATGTCCTCAAAATCGGATGTCTAGCTTAAAACACTGAGCGGTTGGCAATATTTAAAAAAAAAGCCGCATTTTGTTTGCTGACGTTTTGAATCTCCACATTCACTCCGAGACAGCTGGATGTAATACGTGTGTGAATATCAGAAATAGTTGAGGGGTTTGCTTCTGTATGTATCTTGTCAGGCACTAGCTGTTAGCTCATTGGAGGAAAAAATACTTAATTAATCCCAATAAATGTCCAAAAATATTTTGTTCATATGTTGATGGTTTTCATTGCCATGGCTCATAATTTAAGCTTTACTTGTTGACATCTGCGCGTTCTGTGTGTTTCTGATTACAGATTGAAGTCAGGGGTAGGATTAACTAAAGGAAGTTAAAATTAAATCCCAAATAGATGTTATCTTAGGCCGCTCTATCTGTTCCGTTTTTTGTCCATGAAGCAGGAGCCTTCTGATAAGGATGTTGCAGGCACGATATTTTCCACTGCTAGCTAAAAAAGCCCGTCGGCTTTTGAATAAGGTTTAATCTCACCAATATTCTGGTCAAGCAAAATCACTTTACTCTCCGCCGCCAATGAGCAAAACGCTTGAGAAATTTTATATATTCAGAGAACATAGAATCAGAACGGGGGAAAATGTGTTACCTGGGAAACCATGCCCACGGACACAACAACAGCACTCCGAGCAAGAGCGCCACAGGCTGTAACGCACTGAAAGAAGGAGCCAAATATGTTGGATAGACCAAGCGCTATGAGTTCCTGAAAAACAGATTCATTAAATAGGCACTTTTTTTCATAAAGTCGGCGAAAAGGCATAACAGGTCAAATGAAAAAAATTGCATTCAGTAAAAGTGTGTGGCATTGCGAGTGTTGCACCTACCGAGACAGCTCGAACTGGTGATCTTTTTATCAGAAGTCTAGTGCTTTAACCATTTAGCCATGAGCTCGTTGCCTTACTGGTTTAGATCGGCATAGATTGACACTCGTTGTTATTTCAGTCGCTTTTTTCTTCTCCAGCAATAATATCTGCCTAGACTACTAGCCGGCTACTGTGCGGCTGCTGTTAGGGCCCGGGGAATGAGTCCCAAGACAGAGCGGGACAAGTGCGTTCCGCTAGGGGTCGGTAAACTTTTATCAATGAGTGTCAGTATCTCTCGATCTAAGCTGGAAAGGCTCGATGGGTAGAGAGTTAAACTCTGATCAGAAGAGGTCGCGAGTTCGAGCCTCGGCTGATGCACCACTTCGGGGTCGAGTATGACTGGTTGATGACAGTTACTTAACCAGAAATGACCATCTCCAGTCTCCCTTGTCTTTCTCAGCAATGGTATCTACCGGGTTACTTCCTACATAAAAGGGTGTTGTTGCTTACACGGTTAATGGAAATCCCAAAAACCAAGTTTTTGCCAAACTAGAACGTTGGTTTGCGTAAACAGCCTCCATCCTATGCGGGTTCAAATCCCGCCGAATGCCACGAGTTTTTTCACAATTGGGTCAACTAAAATAGATTACTATAAGTTAACTATGACTATGAAATGAGAGAGTCGTACGGTTGGCAACCATGAGTTTTCAGGTGGTCCCGAACCGCCGAGTTCCCGAATTCGTGTGAAGTGCTCTACAAATTAAGCTATGAATAATATGTCTGCCAGTTGTGTTAATTGGCCCATACTCAACTCCTGAATCGTAAGTAGAGTCCATATGTCAGTCTGAAAGACTGTATTTGTCGAAAACCCACGTTCTAAGCCGTCAGGTGTCTGCTCGCCTGACGTCTGCACATGAAATGGTATCAGTTCTTTTTCAGTGTACTCTACATTGCTGCATGCCATCATTGAATGTTAAAATCTAAAGGGGTGGCGACAGAAAAGGGCACCACGAACACTCCTGCCTCATCTAACGGCTAAAAACAACTATTAAGTACAACGAGTTAAAAACAAATTAATCAACTGCTGATAATAGGCTGCGTGTCCCACAAAATGCATTATTTTCCTCAATTATATCGGTTTTCAAAATGAGGCCATGTAACCAAGTGAGGGGAGAGATCAGGGCTCCGAAGAGATCGCATTCACCCCGTATTGTGTGTCACCCCTTCACTATACCTAAAACTTCTGATGTCCGATTGGACCCCTTAATCCAATTGCTTCCAGGTTGTCCTTCGGATAATGAAGTTCGCTGTGTATGTTCAACAGAGCGTTTGGAGGTCGTCTCAGAAGAAACGAGGAACACAGCATCAGTACTTCGGGTTTTTACTGTCCTGCGCTATTCTTTCTCATAAGTACAGGTCTAAGTACGGACAAGACAAGAGCCGATGAAGGACCTTGCAATTTCTACCGAATCAAACTCTTTTTACTGCTTCTGTCTACTAGCTTTACCTCTATATTTTGCCTTGTTCGGGATTTGGCGTCCGCAAAGAGACCTTCCTCAGTAATAGCTTGTTGGAGTCATGGCCTATTGGCACCAGGTGCAATTGAAATTGTGTTTATTATATTATTTTATCTCAGCTTGTTTCGCGATTCAACGTTGTTTACAAATTATATTTGACTTAAGCTTATACTAAAATTTCATATAATTAGTATATACATATATTCCAAATAATACTTCCAAGTCGAAAAATATCAACGTTTCTTGCATTTTACCCGTCGTTGTGTGTTTTCATCGATTTTCTAATCTTTGACAACGCAAAATAACTCCATCTACTCGAAAATTCAGACAATAAAACCGTTTATTCGGAAACAGGACTGCCCTCGGCCATCAGTAAAGGCATCAGAGATACGAACGAGGCAGTGTGACTGCATTAGATCAGTGAGTTATTTGCTGGAGTAAGTCGTGTATAAACCACATTAATTATGGCTATAATTCACTGCGGCAGTGCTGGTAAATACAGTCTTGACAATGCGTCACAATTAGGTGGCTAGCTTTCTTGCTAAAAGATTATCTGATTGGGACTAGAGTTCATCCAACATTTTCCACGAATGCTGCCGCTTGCAGTACATACCGCGGTTGCTGACACAAGTGACCCTTACTTAGCAAACGTCACCTCTGGAAGGTGAGTTTAAAATATCTCAAATTAGATCAGTTTCGCTTAAACAAAATATCATACCTGGTTGTAGAGGACATCATATCCAAATTCCGTAGCGTACAATTTCACCAATGATGCAGAGATAGCAAAAGATACTATAGCAATCACAAAGACATCTCCGATGACGTCGCTGAACAGGTTGAAGGTGGGTACCATTGGAGGTGGCAGTCTAGAAAAAGCATTTTAGTAATAATGTCATGCTAATTTACCCTCTAGGAATTTCGCCGACAATTTTAACCCCAAAATTTTCCTTGAGATGAGCGAATTCTGAGACGAGTGTGGCTACTGCAACCTGAAAAGAAATACACCAAGTGATAAAAGATGAAAATGCTGTAAACGTCACGGATGAAAGAGAAAATTCGCGTTCCAGATATTTCTATCGGTAAAGAAGACGTATGATCAAACACCGGAACGAATAGTATTTTATTCTAAGCTTTCGGGCCCCTGCAGGAGTCCATCTTCAGATATGGAAAAACGGCAACAAATTGGGTGGCTACTTGTGATGTGTGTAGACCGAGGATATGGCACGCTCTGCCATACATAAAGGGCGTCTCAGAAACGACTGAGCGCATCACTGCTGGACTAGGTGTTGGAATTGCACACAGACCCAAAGCTACAATGCGCAGCAGGGTGATGAAAATAAACGACCGGCTTACGCAGAATGAACAATCTGGAGTAGTGTATAGCATCCTATGCCTAAACTGTCCCTGTAATTACACTGTTCAAACTGAACGCATGCTCGGATCGTGCATACATGAAAACAAGCAGGCCAGGCGACGAGGCGGCGATTTATCACAAGTTGCAGCTCACACCTACGAAACAGGCCATGAGTTCAACTTGGCTGCCGTCAAGCTACTCGCCCACGCAGGAAACAAGACGAGCAGAGAATTTATCGAAGCCTGGTCCACGGATGAGAATGCTGTCAACAGATGTGTCGAAGTGGCACCGGCGTACAGGGCCTTACGCTATTACAAACGATCACATAAAGACGCCCAGCATAATCAGTTGGCCCAACATCCTCCATAATCACCCCATTTTCGGTGCTGACGTAGCCATTTGGCGCCCAAGCCTATCAGTTATCAATTTTTACACAACCTCTCCCCTCTTCCCCTCTCCTATGACTTTGCATTGTCCCTTCCCTTGTTTTCGTTGAAGATTTCATTCCCATGAATATTCCCACCCAACATGCCAATCTCGCCTACTGACACAGGCTAACATGGTCCACAGCGGCGAGTCGGCGGCGCAAACACACAATTATTGATTTTCTACACGTTCAAATTTTAGGTATTGTACACACCACAAGTAGCCACCCCATTTGCTTCTGTTTTTCCATCTCTGACGATGGACTCCTGCAGGAGCCCGAAAGCTTCGAATAAGACAC
>JAYGXS010000002.1:47417087-47494110 GCA_036362985.1 Ligula intestinalis
ATGATGATGATGATGATGATGATGATGATGATGATGATGATGATGATGATGATGATGATGATGATGATGATGATGATGATGATGATGATGATGATGATGATGATGATGATGATGATGATGATGATGATGATGATGATGATGATGATGATGATGATGATGATGATGATGATGATGATGATGATGATGATGATGATGATGGTGGTGGTGATGATGATGATGATGATGATGATGATGATGATGATGATGATGATGATGATGATGATGATGATGATGATGATGATGATGATGATGATGATGATGATGATGATGATGATGATGATGTAATTGATGGCGTTTATTGACAGGATGTTTCAGGATCTCTCTCGAACCCAATATAAGAGACACTTGCAGAAGAGGATAACAGGGAAGGCATTTGTGACGCAGTATTTATAGGATGCAGTTGCCAGACGACCACATGCCTGCTGTAGTTGAGTCTTCGTGTTTATTGCTAGAGTTTGCATATGATGCGAAGATTGTTTTTGGTCCGTTTCCGAGTCGTTAAGTATCATGATTATGCATCACCGTTGTCGGTCCGTGGCGTGAAAATCACTTGGAAAGTTGGCTTCCTGTCCTCGGGACTGCTGGTCACCCGCACCTTATCCGCGTGACAGGGAACTTTGTCATGACCTCGCGGTTCCATATTCTCCGCTGCAACTTTGCTTGAACAAAATGATCAGTCACGCGAGGGAGGAGGGGGTGAGGCAGATGACCAGCAGTCATGGTGGCGCGTGCGAAACACAATATGGGTTACGTATTTCAGTCTGCATTGAAGAGGAAGGGCAAGGGTACCTCAGTGAAGAGTGTGATCCTTGCGGTCTGCTCCCGTTTTTTTCAAGAACGAATCTGACAGTTGGCAGTCTTCGGCGTGTCGTAGAGAGTGCAGTTTTATTGTACTGCGCGCCCAAAGAAAACGTGACAACGAAAATCCGAATATCCCATTTCGGCGCAACTCAAACGTTGTACGTTGTTCCTATTCATCTAGTGCGCCGGAGAAAGTTTTTTGCAATAAACATGTTTCAAATTGATTGTATCGAGCAAACGGCACATAGTCAGTCGACGATACAATAGAATTTTCTAGGTTACTAACTGCCCTAGACCACAGTTGTGCAGCAAAGAGTTTTTTATCAGATGGCATCAAGCCCAACGGTGAAGATTTGCCAACACAACCTTCATCCTCTGGAAAATTGATTGTTTGTTTCGCATGAGTCGGCTAAAGCAAGAAACCAGAACTCCCTTTCACTAAAAATGGTCGGAAATACGGAAGTAGAAAACCGTCGTAATATACAGGACCTTGTAGTAAATTCAAGGAAGGTCAAGTATACCCATGCGCTAACACGGAAAAGAGTGGCATATAGTGTGCGCTATGAACTGGAGTATTCATCCTCTGAAGATGGGTAGACGTAATTAGCATCCGAAATTTCAGACACACTCTCCCGGCGAATGCTCTTCCCTCTTCTGACCCACCCAACCGTTAAACTCAACCCGCAACCTTAATTTCTCTGGGGTTTAGCGCAAGGGCATCGGTATTACGGGTGGTTTCTGCTCCCGTGTCCGGGCGGATAGATAAGCTTTCCCTATATGAGAAGTTTCTATGTTGTACCTTTTTTAATTGTATGCCTTTTCTTTCTAGCGTCCCCCCTCCCCTTTTCCTGACACATGGAAAACTTCGATAAGCAGCCCTGGAAAAGCTCACAATTAGGCGGATTATCGGGATTGAATGTTGTGATAATATCAATTAGCGCAATCTCAATATCAGACTGCGTGTCGAACGCAATGTGCGCAACAAGAGATTATGGGAGTGTGGGCGACTTTCGAGAAATTTTTGAATAATACTATAGTAACAAGTGTAGGGTATATTTGAGAATAAAAAAAAGTAAGTTCGTTCGTGCTGAAAAGGATGGACGGGCCTTCCACAAAACCACCTGCTTATCGCCTCGAACTTTCAGATTTCTTATAAGTGGCCCCCAATGATGAGAAAAACGTAAAGGCAGAACGAGACTGTATGAAAACAAGTCAATCAGACCAGTCTCGTGCTCGCTCGAATCCCGTTAAAGGTAAGAGGGTGTTGTTTTTGATCGATCCGTGGCCTGATCCCCGTGTTTTTCAAAAATTTCCCTTCCTGTATGACCTCCGGCTTTTTATCGATTTTAATCGAAATATATACAGTTCTGTGAGTGCTCCAAGTAAATTTCCTTAATTTGTAAATGTTTGATTATTTCTCCCATACCAGAAAAAACCTATTAACGAAAACTTATAACTAATAATGAGCAACATTAGGCATATTAAGTACTCAAAAGAACTATAAGAAGTACTGAGTGTTTGTTAAGAAAAATAAAATTTTCTTGATAATTTTCAGCTTGTGGAGACGTCAAAAATAGCTATAAATTACAACAATAAATTTAAATAGTTTGTTAAGTATAAAACCACTTTCTTTATACAAAAAGAACTTGCCTTTAGTCGACATATTTTGTATATTTGAGAATGATAACATTCGTAGTAATTGAATATCGTTTAAAAAATTCTCGCTTCATTTCGGTATTTTTCGGTATATTCATGGATCACTTTACTAATTGTCCGTTTGTTCAACGTTTACATCAAACCCTTTAAAATAAGATATAACTAAACAGCGTTTACTGAAAAAACGAGCTTTAGGATATTATCTCCTATGCAGATGGTTATGTTGGTCAAATTCGGAAATGCTTCAAAACAGCAAACCAAATTTTCGAGCATACAACATGTCTGCTAGATACCACACATATTGTTATTCCTAAGATTAATAAAAAAGTTTCCATAATAGGTTACCTCTTTAAAGAGTGCCTTTATTGGATATTTAGCTGACGAACTTCTGCATATATTAACTTTTTCCAAGATAATCTCACAGGTGAATTGCAGACTTTCGACAATTTCTTTAAACTATCTGAAGGAAAACTATTAAATTTGACTGAAAATGTAAGAACATACCTTTCTCTTCATAACGGATTATTTTTCACTGAAGGAGATTTATTATAAGAGCCATAATAAACGTGCGAATGCAAAAATACAGGCACCGTCTATTAACATTTTTTGAAATAATTATTAATCTTCTGTCTGTTCCGTTTCTAAATAACGCTTGAGCGCAACCTATTGTTTACAAAAGAATATTTCTACATGACTAACATTCAATAAGGCCTTCTATTGGCTGTCTGCGCGGTTACGTGTAGAAACTATGTTTACGCGCACGACCAGCTGTGCGGTAAAAGGAAATTTTCTACCAAGAACTTTTGTTACTGCATTTTTTGCAAAAAACTTCACAAAATAGCTTAATATAATTTTTTAAACTTCTATTGCTGCTAGTTTCTGAACATAAATGCGATTCCTTAAACTTCGCACAAAATTTTCCAGTACTAGAAGGGATTATTATTCCACCTTTTTTACTATTTATGGAATTCTTCCACACCACAATGTATATTAGGAGAAAGTTTCGTTCTGTCTTTCCTTATAGCTTACGGAATTCCTTTAATGTAAACATACTCATGATTTAGTTAAAGTGAGGGCCTATTTTTCCCAATAACTTGCAATAAGAGGGAAGTTTTCCAGACCAAGCCCTTCATATTATTAAATCCACTCAGTTGATCAAAATAACCTGTCCAGATATACGCTAAAGTACACAGTTAAATTTCGCCCTGAAATTTGTTTACAGGATTTGCAGAACTGTAGTTGAAGGTGGATTTTGATTAATACTATTTATAGCCACGAGATCCGACGGGTAAAGCCGATGGAAACAACGACATATGGAACGCTGAAGAAAACGCCACAATGGTGACATCTGAAGTCAGTGCGTCGGTCTTGTCTGTGCGTTGTAATCAGCCACCAACATAGGACGACGACGATATTAAAGTTGCCCATGATGATTTCCATAGCTTTACAAACAATGTTGACGTTGGACGACGCATACCAAAGCCTTGCTCCGCGCTAGCTGGCACTTATCACAGCGAAATAGCGGACATCTGGTGCCGAATGATCCTAACTGTCAGTCATTTTTGTAACAGATGGCGAATTGCGCCCATATTTACCCATTGAGTTCTGCCTTCGTTGTGCAAACTTGCAAACAAAATTCGCAACTTTATTGCTATTAAGGCTGACTATTGCAATAGCAATTGCTGCTTGCTTGCATGCATGCATGTCATTGTTTTTTGGTTCGCGATTTTTTGGGACGAGGTGTTCAAGAAATGGGAAATTCTATCTTGCCACTTCTTTTTTTGACCAATAGTTGTCGCGGAAAATAAACTTAAACAAAGCAACAAAAGCTTATACGTATATATGACAACCCTAGATAATTATAAATAGGTCACAACATTGTCGTCCAAAGGTAGGAAGACTCAAACTCCACCTTCGGCGACGCACGTCTGGTGCTCAGTCCAACGATTGAAGGATCCCTAGAAGTTCTCCTAATCTGACCAACGAACTAGCCTGACAAAGTTATGAACATGCATCATCACAACCGGAAAAGCGGTTGTGCGCGTTCTGGTTCAACATTACGCTCACATTCGACGGAACTGTCTTCCAATACCGCCTACCATGTTGCAAACACGAACTTTATGGGTATTCTCAGAGCGTTGAGTTAAACTGGCGGATGTTCAAACGACCCACTCACATGGTTACACTAGAAGTGTTTTTTTCGTCATTATTACTACTGGTCTGACTAGGGGTTAGATGATGGGAGGCATGCACTTTTGCAAATGCTGGACTGGTGAACAGCAATTTTCTGCGCTATTGAACAATAAGCATTTGCTTTTTAAGGAATTGAAAGTCCCAACCAATAGGATCTACCTAACTAAGCATGCCTGTCCACTATGATGCAGTAGTATGAAGGTAGTCGACGGCAAATGTATTTCTAGTAGTGCACCTCATATATCCCTAGTCCCAGCATTAAGTCCTACAAAAACGACGGTCACAGGGGTATTGGGGGTGGGTAAATAAGCTAGACAATGAACGAAGTATGTGGAAAGTGGAAAAATGTTGTCTAACTTTTTTTCCGCAGTCACTGGGGGTAAGTTGTTCCGCATGTAAATAGAAGATGTGAGCGGCGCTTTCGCGCCGCGGACTATACTAATCTAACTTTAGAAGGGTAAGTTGGACTTCAAGAAAGTTGAAGTAGACGAGCATTTCTATTTTTACAGGAATTTCAAGAATTCTGCATTTTGATAATAGGGTTTTTCTGCAATACGCTAAACGATAATACAGGTTAGGAAAATCTACAGATATAAATCAACAACATTTCTCAATACAATAAAATACATATAGCAGGACAAATGTTGGGGCTAGGGTATATGAGGTGCACTACTTAAACTACTGTTGCCCAGTCGACGCCCGCTATCAATATCGCAGCAATTGCAGATGGAAACGTATTTACTACAGAATTTGCTAATGCTAACGATAAGCATGCAGCTGTTCGGGTGCAAAGAACAGCAAACAGCAATGAGTAAGAAAGTTGGTCCTCGACTGCCACACTAAACAGAGCCATGGACATTCATCCCGCCTACCAAGCGCTCCGCAAAAGGCTAACATCAGCTCAGAACGGAGCAATAGGTCAGGCGGAGAGAGATAAGCATGGCCGACAGCCGGCAGTCGCAAGCAAAGAGGTGAAAACGCTCACGGGACACAAAAACGACTTGACACAGCTCATCAAGACGCTCGGGAGGGCGCGAGCAATTCAAACAGCCACGAAAATCGATCGGTGCAATCGACTGACGCATGGGTATTAGGCGAAGCTACTGGTCGGCGCATTCATTTGACGCGAACAGGAGTACAGACAACACACTCTGACGATGGAAGTGAGCACGCTTTTTAAACGTCAGCCAAAATACACATCGGGCCCAGAAATCGTCTCTTCTTCCTCCTCTTCTGGAGAGGATGAAAGTAATATTTTATCTGGACCTCGAATTTTTTCACATATAAATACTAAGCAATTTATACAAAAAGCACGGGACTCTAAACAGTAAAAGGCCATCGATTAGTTTTATTGTTTCCTCACACAGAGGGGACAAGCAGCTTAGTAGGCAATAGAAACACTTTAACAACTTCGCTGGCAAGATACCGTCGGAAGGGAACTTTCCGCGCTCCCTGGCTGATGGTTATTGGACGATGACAAGCACTCTTACGCTTAGGCAGCATGAAACCCGCTTGCGCCATACTGTCTGTTTCGAAAAGACTACAATTAACCTAATCAAAACTTTGCTAAACCTACAGAAAACAGGAAATTCTGCCAAAGGCATGAGCTACTTTTGTACGGTCAGCGCTAACTCAATGGAACAAAAAAGTTTTCACAAAAAAACATCCCAAATATATGGCCTCTATCGCACATAGGTCCTGTGAAAATTGGCCTAATATCACGACAGTTAAATCGTCGATTCCGACTATTTGCACCTTGTGCTGCACAGCAGGGACGGTGACGTACGCTTGGAGCAGTTTTAAGTGATTTTAGACCTGCGCTGCAGCTACCGCACTTTCTCTCTCTCTCTTCTCAACCATCTGTGCCCGGAGTCAAGACAAAGTCAAGAAGACCGGAGGCACGATCGAGCACCGGTGGCAGGCGTGTTCGGTGCCACCACCCCACCTGGCGCAGACCCCACGAAGTGTGAGTGCCATAAAGGTCACGGCTATCTGGTGCGGTGTGATTCTGCACTTACGCGTGCCAATAACGCCCCCTCCCCCCAGGCGTGGCATTTGTTATGGGAACGCAACTCGAATAACGCCCGCCACGCCCCTATCTGACTCCCCCCCGTGTTGGTCCAGCGCATCTACCTTGCAACCCATTTGGGGGGGTAGGACTTAATGACATGAAGTGTGTGGATGTTCCAAGGTACTGGAGGTGTAGCGGGCCAAATGCTCATTAAAGTCTCCTAACAGAAATGTGATTTTTATGTCAACAGTCAGCGGTAATTAGATGTAGCACAAGAAGACGACATGCAGACGTGTACAACGGTCAACCATAAATGTATACTGTATAAGGTATCAAATTACCACCGTTCTCGGGCACTGTCAGCAAGGTTTTTGGGTAAGGTTGTCTCTAGCTGTCTTTTTAGGTCCTTGTGTACTATACCTACCTACTTAAGTTTTTAAGTAGTTTGAATTACCTGTAAACTTCTGGTTTTATACGCGCCATCCATCGATTTAGCAGGGATTTTCAGATGGCATTGGAATTTAGAACGGTTTTCCGAAGGCAAACACATTCCTTAACTGCTAAAATCGGCAAACTAAGCAAAATTGGCCTTTTGAACTACCCACGGGAACTAATGCTTACTTACAAATTTTAAGTAAGGTGATTTGCCTAATCTCCCTGTCTTTGGTTCTTTGGTAAGCTTTTTTCTAGTTGATTTTGGTGATACCACTGGGAAATGTCTCTCAGTGATCTCGCCCGAGGTTTGGGCACACACCCCTATATGCACGCGTTCGCCGTTGGTCAGGCGGGGGGTTAGCGATGATATTAAAGCTACCTTCAGTGTCTTCTCCCAAGTTTTGAGTACGCGACCCAACGTGCCCTCATAACGTTTTTATTGGGCATTCGAATTGGGTTCTTATCTCTTCCCTGGCATGCCCCGCCCGTCCTCTCCCTGAAAATCACTCGTTCGTATGCCTGCGGGGCGCGCTTCACACTTTCCCCAGACGACCCCATGACACAATCCTACCGCTTTTTGTTGAACGGGCCCAGGGCGGGATTGGCAAATCAGAAGTTATTAGATGCGTTTCAAAAAGATCGTGACAGCTAGCCTAGAATTAAACCTGGTGGTCATCATAAAAACGCACGAAATGACAAATTTGGGGGTAGGTGAATTGTCACCCACACCAATTCCAATCCAGCATGATCGCTTGCAAGGACAGATCAAATACTTTTTCAGTTGCCCTCCTGGTAATGGCAAATTATATAGGCTCCTTAAACAGGGCATGAGAAGAGGAACCTCCGGCAGCAGAGGTGCCTTCGCACCATATTCCATGGACAATAGGGTTGTGATCTTGATTAGGATAAGAATCAAGTTGAGGGTTATCTTTCAGGTAAAGTTTGACGTTAGCTTCAAGGAAAGTGAGGTTTCAGTTGATGCTTAAGGTTGGCATTAACTATACCTTCGTGGTTTAAGGTACTATTGAAAATAAACTTAAGGATACGGTTTAGATTTAGGGCTAGTAATGTGACAAGGACATGGATCTCCGTAAGGCTGCCTCTATCACTTTGGCGGATGTTCCTATTCCCGTGTCCTGTTTAGGGTAGGTGGAGGTGTTTGGGGTATAAGCAATCCTGAACGTTGCGTCCACCGGTCTGTCTTCCCACTGTTTGGCCTAAACGCTCGATGACTAACTGAACCACTTTCGAGTCTCAGATCTATCGGGGCGAGTAAGGCAGAATCGTTCATTCGGATTCCTTTTTGTCTTAATAGTGTCACTGCCACAGTCCCCTCATGAGGATGGGGAAACAAAACTCCTTTACAAAATATATGTGAAGCATGAGTTCAGAGTAACTGTGAGCAGCGGCTACGTAGCCAGTGCTTGGATTGACCTATGTGGTTGTGAACCGTGCGGGAGATTGCACTGACTGAGGACGCGGCTTCATTAGACGCGGAGTCTGTAAACTCTGAGCACAGAAAGACTCCAGAAAGCAATTTCCTAAAATGGGCTGAAGGTGTGAATATTCTTTTTGGTGGGAGTTTTACCTCCGCCCTGCTTCCCGTCCAAGCTCCCCCCTCCCTTACAGGAAAGGCAATTGCAATGTCCTCTTAATACAGGTGAAATTCCTGAAATTTCAAGAAGTGTCTCTATTCTTGTGTCTTAAACATAAACCCATTTTCAACCTTAATTCTAATTTTTGTCCTAATTCCTAGTTCACGGCAGCGTAGAAGAAAAAGCACCTGTAAAACGGGACGTTCCTATTGCTCTGTTTGGGGCCACATAAACCATCCCTAGCCTCCTCTTATTTCATTAGACAGTGTGGTAAATTTTCTAAGCATGATCCCTTTCCTATCAACAAAGACATCACAAGCAGGTTTTCCCAAGCACAGTTGCTTTAAGAACAGTTCATGACAAATTTCCGTGGTCCAAATCTATTAAAACATAAGCGCGAAAAGGCTTATTATTGAAATTACGATAGATCACCTAGATGCGTTCAAAACGGCTGAAGGGACTTGGTCTGTGTTCCAAACGAAGAAAGCAGCTAGATTGCATATAAAATTCAGCGTTATCTAATTTTGAGAAGCATAGGTGTATATTATACTCTGTATAACAAGGCCAAGGACTACAAAGGATGTGCACCAAACTCAGTTTCTCGATCATCGATTGTAAAGCACATCGGCACCGCATACAGTCAGCAGTTATAAGTATTTACACATGTCGCTATGATTGAAAAAAGATAAAAACAGAAAGTGCAATTAGATATGCTAAATTTATGTTGTCTTTTGCTAGGAAAACTCGAACTTCTGGGCCGCCAATAACAGTGTCAGCTGTTTAGGTTCTGCAAGAAGAGAACTTGACATTATTTTGAAGCATCACATGAAATTAAACGATAGACGTATATCGGCTCCGGAAGGAGAACAAAATAAGGTAACACTGGGTCATGTTATCGCGCCCTTAGAGTTTTCTCCCCTAAGGTAAAACGGATAGAAATGATGAACATGAAAACAGAGGTAATATCCCGTTTTTAAGTACTTCGAAAAGACCATCGATTCTGAGCTACATCTTGCCTATGTTTAACGAGCTCACTAATTTTAAAAAAAAACACGATTATTTGAATGCACGTTAGCCTCTGTTATAGTCTTTATAACTCATCTCCCTACGAACAGTAACAAAGCCTTTTCGAAGCCTGTGTTATTCGTAATTAGTTTATGGTTCATTGCTCGATTGTTAAATTCCCCCGAGTACCTGCGCGTTCTCGCTAATTCATAATGTTTTGAAGTGGTAACCCCTCCCCCCCCCGCTCCCAGCAAGAGCCTGAGGGAATTTCAGCCAGCAAATGAGATAATCGTGGTTGTGTCTTTGGAGGTACAGGCTAGCTGCTTCTGTCCACCGTTCGAACGTCGATTCCGATGAGATCCACGGCGTAGTTAAGCAGGCTAAAGGTAAATGTGGGGACTTGCGCTGCATCTACCGCACTCTCTCTCTCCCTCTTCCCTCACGCGCCTCTGCCGAGAAACATAACGGAATCAAAATACGGAGGCGCGCGGCCGGGACGTACCGCCACGATCCATGGTCCACAGTACACATCTGACCGGGGTTTTAACACGACAACAAGAGGATGTAAACACTGCCGTGGATCCCAGTTCGCACAACCTGGGCCTCCGTGCCACACACACACACCCCATTCCAGTTCGAGGGCGTCTCCAGTAACGGCATCAGATACGGGTGATTCGTACACAGGGAGCTGCCGTACCTATAGGATGCAGTTGCTCTGTTAATGCATAACTGGACATAATAACGCCTCTTCCCTTCATCGATGATGATGATGATAATGATGATTGCTCCATGGTGCGCTAATGGCTTGATGGTTGGCATGCGAGCCTTAAACTGCTGTATTTCCATCACCTCTGTAGGAGGTTGGCGTGATGATTGCTCGGCCATTTGGCTCACCGGCATTCGCGTTAGAAAAAAATGTTTGCCTGCGCGCTTCCGAGGGGCTAACTGTTTGGGCCAAACTAAATCTCAGCACTATCATTGCACTCGTTAACCGACTGGGGGGAGGGGTGGCGCAAAACATCACTCAAGCAACTCGTAGCTAACGCGTCAAGGGTAGGCATTAGGATAACGACTGCATCCTGTACATATTGAAACTCTCTGTTTACTAATTACCCGCAGTTAATGTTGTCTCTGAAGCTGAATTCGAGCTAGAATCCGGAACGAAGTTCTTGTCACAACGATCAAGAAACTGCCCTGAGACTCGCATTTGTGCTTGAAACGAGCAGGTAAGTCAGGTTTCAAAGAGGATTCTTAGTCCCTTCATCAAATTAGCCTGCTATAAGAGCCTTATGGCGGAAAAGTCACTGCAAACCTTATAAGATGTTAAGGCTTAGTCTATTAAACGCTGGATAACCCACACACTCTCTCTCTCTATTTTTGCTTCCTTCAGTCTATAACTAACAAGTCCTAGTCGGACCAGTTGGGAACTAGAAGTTGAACATGCCAATTTCAGTGGCTTTTCAGAGTTGACGGCCCTCTGTGGGGGCTTTTAGCTAAAGAGACTGCCTCTCGCTTATAGTGAATAAGATTAGGTGGAATAGTATCCCCACGCATGGAAGGGCACGGGTCGAGTACCCATACCAAATTCGCAGACCGAAGAGGTAAAAGGATATGACAAACAGTGGCTTGCCATTTAATATGACTCCACCCGCTAACATCCTCTTACAGTTCAGACCTCTAGCCAGTCACGTGATAGATGGGACCAGTTCTTGAAAAAATCTACTGAATCTCCATGATGTTGTTTAAATTAGCGGATGATGCTAGGGCGCCTGGTGGAACTGACGCGCCCTGACCCTCACGTAAAGCATGTAAACTGGTATTGTCTAAGTTCCGTAAATATTCCCATGGTTAATATTAAAAGTCAGTTTATGGCAAACAATTTTTTTCAGCAACTCGTCATCAGGCCAAAAGTTTGCAAGGGAACTGAACGCTGTACATAACAATTAAAGTTTGAACATGTAGAAAAATCAATAACTGTCTAACATGGGCGCTGATTGGCTACCGCGGACTATGTCAGTTTGCGCATGTAGGCCATGTCAGCGTGTTGGTTGAGACTGCCGCTAGTTGATAGGGGGCGAAATGCTATCGCCACCTGGTGTCGGTTTAGGCCGTGGAAGTTTAAGGGCTTGTGTCAGAATCTTCTGACAACACAGCACTGGATTTGCTAGCCTTACAGCTACTGTTTCGGCTGTTGCGAGCATTCGTTGGCGTAGGCCATCGGAAAAGTTAGATGGTGTCTGTTAGACAACCTGAAAGGCTTCGTTAGTATCGACTTGATGGTAGGTATCGGCAAGATGTACGAGAATAGAACTCGAGAGCGAGCTAGTTTCACCTGAACTTAGCCAGACCGGTATGTGCTCACGTATCCTCTTTTCCAGACGCCTCGTTGTTCGGCCGATGTATCCCGCTCCACAGGAGCAAGTTAAAGAGTAAATGCACATTTGTGTGGCCTTCAAAGGGAGTCGATCTTTACCTCCAAATCGTAGAAGGGGAGAGCTCGTGAAGAGCACCCGTAAGTTCGCCGCTAGGAAAGCGATTGTGATTGCCGTCCTCAAGCGTCGTCTGACCAGCTCGCTGGTTAAATAGTCTAAGAAAGGCAGTCTTATGAACACGTCTTTCTTTTCTGCGGTTAAGGTGGCCGGCTTTTTGGCGCGCTCGCCCATATTCCTGAGGATGAACCTTTCCGGCTATCCATTTTCAATAAGTGTATGCTGCAGCTGTTGGAGTTCTGCTTCGACAGTTTCAGGAGAACAGATCTGTCGTATTCTAGCTGCTAATCCCTGGACCGGATTTCATTTTATATTGAGGGGAACAAAACTATGAGAGTTAGTGTATTGTCCCCTCCAGGATAGATACATCCTCTTGCCTTCGCAGAAGGACGAGTTGCTGAAAACAATTGTTTGCCATAAACTGACTTTTAAACTGGTATTGTTTGTCGAAAAGAGGAAATCCGTGTTGCCTATCAGGGCGTGCAGCACAATACCAAAGACCTAAGCCAGCAACTCCCGACGTCTGTCTGTTGGGAATTTAGTATATGAACAATATATTGACATAGTCTGCCACATATAGTTCAGCGGTTTATGACGAATCGGGGGGCTGTGGTATCGTACTCAAGCTAGCTTACAAGTTGAATGTAGCGTTCATGGATAAGGGCTATTTTTTTGTTTCTTGAATCGTCCCACGTGGCTAAGAACTCAAATAAGTAAATAGCGTAAGGTTTCTGTCTACACCCCCAGGATAAACGCGGAAGACAGACGAGAAGGTGACTCCTAGGACTAGCTTCACACACGCGAAGGCACGACTTAGACTTAGAACCTAATTTACAGATTTAATTAGTTACTTGCATAGATACCTAAACTCTAATGTGAAAAATTCCCGTGACTTATGTAGACGTATGTACTTACAATGCTGGCTTAAAGTTAACGCTCAAACGTATGTCTAGCCCTCCGGAGTTAGTCGTTCTTGCCACAGTGCTCCCCTCCCCACACTTCCTATTTTGCTTTAAAGTCACTTTAGAATGGCCGCATTGTTTAGTCTGGAGGTGGTCTAGTAGACAAGCTCACCTCTGCGTGAATAAGCTGAATGAACAGATGGAGGTTATCACGCCTTTTTCAGCGGCAATTCGCAGCGACTAAAAAAAAAGCCTGCCAACAATAAGATTGACCAATCGGAAGAAAAAAGGGGTTGAAAATGTACGAAGAAGCAAGATTTTCATAAATTCCAAGAAGTTGCGAGTGTTAAAGCGGCAACTGCTTGCAACATTGCAGTGCAACTGAGTGCATCCCATCTCGTGGGTGCAACCATGTAAAATATCGAAGTGGTTAAAAAGTAAATGTCTTTTTACTAAACCCACATTGGAAACCAAGTCCTAAGCGACAAATGATTTTTTTGGATTAACCATTTGGCCCAGTCCAGAAATTTCGGTCGCCGGCAAACATTAGAGAATCACAGTGAGGAAGCCTTTCAACCAGTTCCAGCGACTGCGACCGGAAACTGGAACAAGAGATGTGTTTGTTTGTTCGCCTGACCTTTCGAACTCTTATCGGGGTCCATCGACAGAGATAAAATTGGTAACAAAATAAAGAACAGTTAAACTAATTAGGAGTTAATCAAATACTAGTAAAGCCAGTCCGGATTTAAATATAAGGGCTCACCGGAATTGGCTAGATTGTTTGTTCGAGGATGCCTGGCTTAACGCTCTGCATCTAAAACCTGGCTATAAGGTAACGCTGCTAAGCTAATTTCGTGGCAGTTAACGATCGTCATGCAACAATGGTGTCATCAGGCTTTACGATATTTTATAAGGCAGTCTACGTGTCAGACCTGAGTCTCCAAAGCTTGCTTATTTAGCAGTCAATCTTCGAAAAAACGCTTTTCCTGTATCCTCCACTCCTGAGCGCTTAAAATATTCAGCATTCAGGACAACAGCGAAACACTTCACAACTTAGTTTGATGTTAGCATGAGCGTTAAAGCTTAGAATAAATGTCTAAAACAGAGGCTGCGGACAAATTCTTCAGTAAACTTTAGAAAATTGAGTGGAGGATTATGTATTATACCCAGCAGAGCTCCAGAAGTTGATCAGTTTGTTACGGAACGAAAGAATTCACGGGCAAGGACCGCCCAATGGGGAGGTTTGCTAGTGTAATATGAAAGTTCCGCGAAGACACGAAAAATGAGCAGTATTAAGAGTAAAATTCAAACTTATCGACAAGGATGGCCTTTCCTGAGTTTGTAAATCCCCCTTTGGAAAGACTAAATTTAGGAAAAAACAACTATCTGAATAAAATTTCTATCTATCAGCGTGTAGACTGACAAGCTAGCGTGCGGCCTGACCATGTGTGCGTGACTGGGGGTGAGGGAGTACCGGTCCTATGCACCAGGCAGACTTTCATCGAGGACTAAAATTGCACCGTAGTATAAAAATAAACAAAAAGCAACTCTCAATATAAAAAAGGTATCTGAATACCGAAGATCGCGATAAAACAACCTTGTGAATGCCATCATGTGAATGTAGGAGTTCAGATGAATTAATAGACCAAAGCGGTCCTGCTAAAACACATATAGTATTTAGCCAGGCATGTTAAACCCAGGGAGTTTACATAGCCCATCCTTATCCACTTTGACTACTGCATTGGATAGGACAAGTTCTGTAGGCTAACGGGTCATTTTACTAACCCACCATCTTATTGTCTGATCCCATGGACAAAGAAGTTGTCGCATAAAAATAAAAAGAGCACTTTATGAGAACAAGACGTACAATCAGAAGTTCGGTCGGTATTGGGAACTTGAATCTCTTCCTGAAACGAGGATTTATGAGGTTGCGAAAGAGGTATAGCACGAAGATGCAGATAATGGAGATGACCACTGTAGCAATGTTTGTCTGTGCGAGTCTGGACAGGACCGCGTAGTACGACTAAAAGTAAAAAGACACGGTTTAGTAGGATATGTGCAGAGTAAATGCACGTCCCCCGTAGTTTATAAAAAGGTCGAACTAACAGGTATCATTAATATAAATTCTCTTGAGACCGAAGTCCTCCGCGTAAAACCAGATTCAATTTTGACTGCTACTTTCATTAATGACTCAAACGAAAAAAAAACAAATTTGATTCAATGTTTTTTTCAGTTTTTTGAATATTTTAGCCGGGATTAGTGAGGTATCCAATCTCTTTACGCTTAAAAAACAACGGATTTTCCTTAAAAATTAAGGCGAGAGAAAAGGGTTGAGCTCCAGCGTACGCTACTAGGACCCTACCCAGACCCCGTATCTGATGCCGTCGCTGATGATGGGTTCGAGTTTGAATCCGAAACGCCATGCGAATGAAGTTCTAGTGCAAGGGATCACATCTAGATCTTCTCAACTATCCAGGTGTTTATCCCGATATCCACAGTCATGAATGATACAACTGTTTCCAATTTACTCATGCCGTACCAGCAGCCAACTAGTTCGACTCCTATTTTAATATGTCTACATTTAAGGTCTAGGACCGCCCGAAAACGGAACAAAGCTTCATCTTATGGCAAATTAGCAAGCAGTTTGTGCCATATTAAATAGTTTAAGGTTAGCCAGTCCGTTGCAATAGTGAATTAACTTCGGCCATAATCAACAAACAGACTTTCTTAATCCAGCCTAGACCCACCACGTGACCTCGATTTCGGTTAAATTAAGGTCGCAATAAACAAATCACAACCAATAAAACTCCCTCACCTATTGGGACACCAAGCGAATGGAAGAGAAACATCACTTTTTGAGCTGTCGCCTAGACAACAAGTCTCTGGGCGTGCTTTAGTGGAGAAAATATAGAATTGATATGTGCCTTCACAACACTCTTTCCAAAATCGCTAGAACGTTTGCACAAAAACTTCAAGAAAAAGGTAACTACACTCACTCCGATTCACTCGAAAAACCCGTTTCCATTGAAATCGGATGCATGTGAGTGTAAGTATCACTAACCACCGTTAGGACTGTGCCGGGCACAAGGACTGTTTAGCTGGAAATATGTCATACTCCCAAAACAAGCCCAGCTCAAATGTGCGAAAGTGTTTCTCGACCACGATGAGCCGTTCATAGACGTTTGACTGATGTTTTGTAGGAGGAGGAGGAGGAGGAGGAGGAGGAGGAGGAGGAGGAGGAGGAGGAGGGGGAGGAGGGGGAGGAGGAGGCTTTTCGTTCCCCAGAAGTATGGCTTGATTGGTCTGAACTGAAATTAGCATAAGCTGGCTGTGAGACAGGGTGACAGATTATCACAAGTGGCTGCTCACAGCTAAGAAACGGGTCCTGAGTTCAACCTCACGGCCACGACGATAATCGTCCACGCTAGAAGCAAAACAAGCCGGGAATTGGTTGATGGCTGGACCTCTGATGAGAACTCAATGAATCGATTTATCGATCTGGTACCAGCGTATATAGCCCTGTGCAATTACCTCAAAACTGACGTTACTGGACCCTGTCTCCTATAACTCTTGCTTGCTTTTCGTTGCCACTTTTATTTCTGCAGATGGACTCCGGTAAGCGTTCATAAGCTCACAGGGATAAAGCCCTAATTTCGGCGATCGAGGAGCCTTCTGCTTCTTCGTTACTTAGATATTAATCGCTGTAAAAAAATTCACGGGAAAACGGAAGCCTCTGTCAAAGTAATTGGATATAACCCTTCAAGGTTCGTTAATACTCGCAAATCGAGGTATATCACGCGGCCGACAAAGAGATTTCGGAGGATGGAGTTGGCCTACCGGTTTATTCGGTGTCATTGGCCGACCAGTGGCAAAACCACATAAGTAGCGGTTCCCGTCTGGCCAGTCAGCCAGCCATACAACAGGCGGACACAGACGGCCCTTGTAGCTTTTTAATCATCGCTGGTTCCCATCCAACCACCTTTCTGAGTCGCAGATGAGAACTCAAAGGCGACAGGCAAGTCCATAATTCGTTCTGCAGTCGAGACACATCACTGTGGCTCACTTCTACCAGTGCCGGACTTGGAACCTTATGAGAACAGTTACTAATAATAGTAAGGATGATTTACATGGCTGCGTAAACAGGACATGGTAACAGGAGTGGCCCATAAGACATGTGGCTTTATGCCAAATTTCGAGAACTTAGATTTGGGATCAATGTGAAGGTAAGGGTCAAGCTTAGGGCTACCTTTTACGTTGGGGTTAAGGCCAGAGTTGACATTAGGATCAGGAGTATCTTAAAGGTTAAGGTTTGCATTCAGTTTAACCTTGGGATTTATGATAAAGGTAGGGCTAGAAATAAAATAAAGGTTACAATTTAGTTTCATGTTATGGAAGAGGCGCGTTCTAGGAAGCAGTTCAGCAGGGTTCATGTTTGGACTAAGACACGAGAATATTTACCTTTCCGCTGCTTTTTTCATGTGGACAGGCCGCTCCTATTCCCGTGCACTGTTTATGTGACCATATAAGTCATCATTGCCCTATCGCTACTAATTAGCGATCTATTTTGACGGTATGATGAGGTCGAAATACTCTGGTAAAGCCTACAGCTGCGTGTCCCGAAGGCTTTAGGTTTGTAAAGCAAATTTAGCTGAAATTACATAATTAACACGGGTAGCAATTTTTTTACCCTTACACACTTTCAGAGACAAGATAGTAACCCTCGAGCGGCAAGTACAGGTGTTCATATTTATTTCTTATCTCAGACTAATGTAGACCATAAATCGAATCACATGTCATAGGTGATTCTTCACCCTGAAGTCGAAACAAGCGTATGGAATACCCTGGTAGCATAGGAGAGCCTTTAAGTGCCTTTTCGACGGGTGTTTAGAGCAAATGGCTACCGGCGCAACTTCGTCAACCGGTGCTTGCGCAAACGAGATGGCCAACAAAATCGCACCAACCCCAAACTTTGGCGAGCGATCCCGTACGTCAAAAACGTATCGGAGACTGTCGGCCGCCTTTTCGCACCGCTTGGAGTTGGAGTCGCACACAGGCCGGAGGCAGCCATAAGGCGTCAGATAATGAAACCGAAAGACCCACTGCCACGGCAAGAAACATCTGGGGTCGTCTACTGGATCTGGTGCAGTTGCGGTCAAAGCAACTATGTCGGGGAAACTGGCAGACTTATCAAGACGCGAATTGCCGAACACGTGGCAGCAGTGCGGCAAAACGATGCCAATTCTCAAGTTGCGGATCATTCGACGAGACCCGGCCACACATTCAAATTTGATGAGGCCGAAATTCTCGCAACAGGTGACAAGTGGATGAGCCGAGAATTACTTAAGTCATGGGTCACGGGCCCCCAATCCATAAATAAGTGCGATGATTTGCCCAATCCATACTTGTTGCTGAGACTCAATTTGGCCAAAGCAAGTCGCCACTTGGAGAACGGACAGGCCACCACGTCAGCCTACGCTAACACCGGAGGGCCAGATGGCCGAGCAATCACCACGCCCGAGTCCGCCGCGCGTGATGAAAGTTCCACAGGTCAGAGCCCACATGCCGTCCAGAAAACTATCCACAAGCAAGAAGGCAGTTAACGTTAATTGTCGCTGTACGTTTGCAGTAATGACTGTATCCTATAAATACTGCAAACTCCTGTGCGTGTATTACCCTTTTCTGCTACCGTTTTATGCTTATGTCTCTGACGATGAAACCGCGACAGATGTCGAAACGTAAGACGAATAAAAGTATTGTCCCAGCGATCGATTTGTCGTTTTCTCAAGCATACAATTATTTAGAATGATCACGCAAATAAGGCACTGAGGTTGTTTTCTCCCATTTTGGTTCTAAACTGCAAATATTTCCGACTTAGACACCTTATATTGATTACTCTAGTTCAGTAAGCAATATTTCCCTTCAAATATTTTGCCTTATTGGATTCAACAAACTTGGTTGTTTCGCATTAGGATGATGTAAGTCAGAAAGGTTCCTTCCTGAGCGGCTATTCGCCATGCTGTGTGAGGGCTGTGTGTGGGATACCACGCATGTCATGCAGCATTCAGATGGAAAGCATGAATTAATTCGGCCAGCTACCTGTCTACGTACGCACGCCTCTATCGCTAGGTTTGGATGATTTTACTATAAGCAAATTATTGTTGGCACTGGTGACACAAAACTCGGACTACGACATGCATTTTGTGACACTGCAATGTCAGAAAAGGCATACCCTTTTAAGGGCGTCAAAAACTGATCAGTGTCCGCAATGAGTGACCAAAGCCTGTGCAACAAAGGCCGACTAAGCAAAAGCGATCGGCTTTCTGTTATCTATCACACTCGCCGTGCGATGACATTCCAGCAATTATACAGAAGATTGTATATTTAATGAAATGTGACGATCAAAATTTGAGTGAGAGAGTTAACACACATTTGAAGTTGTTTATTTTGTTCATTGGGTTGACTTGAGTCGCAAAATGCTGTTTACTAGAAATGAGTTCCATTCAGATCAGTATACTGGGGAAAAATAGGGGCGGAAATGGGCGAAATCCAGCGTTTGTTGATATCCAAGGAATTTCCTACGCCCGGATCTGATTAACATCGAAAATATTTTTGCAGTTGTCAATAGACATTGGTAAAAAGGCACGGAAGAATCTTTCCGTGCATTAAAATCTAAATTTTTTACTCAATACTCATATTGCGCAAAAAACTTTATTAGGCATTACCGACAAACATAAGGAACATTCACGAAAGGTACTTCTGACTCATTAGGCATTATCAGGTGCAATTACATAACTCCAGTGTAGCCGCCGAAATTGCCGCCACACTCGAGTTTCGAACCCGCGTATATCCGGTGTACGCACACATAAAAAACTTCATATAAGTTGGCCACATCTGAAATACATAATGCTCTTTTAAATATTGATTGAAATTATTTAACGCATACAAATTTTGTATTTGTACCTATTCTGTATTAATTGGCCATTTTTTGCACTCCCATGCCTTAAACACATTTACATTTGGATGAGTGAAGTAAATTGCATTCCAAGATGATATAATGAAAAAAGAGCTTCGGAAAATCGAGTTGTACTCTTGAATTTTCGAACGAGTATCACGTGTTTGTCGTCAGACTAAGTGAAAAGTGAGGGCTGGCATTGTCGCACTAGAGGTTTTGGGGTAGATATTTTATATTTATGTGAAAATATTCGAGGTCCAGATGTAAAATTGCTTTCATCATCCCGGAAGAGGAAGAAGAAAAAGAAGGGGCAATTCCTGTTAATACATTAATTTTAAGTTTTTTTGTGAAAATTAAGTATTTTATGTTAATAAGTAGTAATTCGTCAACTAACCTATGTCCTTTTTTGCTTATGGTACCTAATTTGCTGCTATAATATTTGGAGGGACGCCGCCTGCGCTATTTTCGCACAACAGAAAATGTCGTGTCCATACCACGGCATCTCATCAGATACACAATCCACTGTAGGTGTCAAATGGAATGAAGATTAAGGACTGGGCCGCGCGAAAATAAAGTGATCCGTCGATGGAGCGAGGGAGGAAGGGAAAGACTCATCATCTTCTGTGGCTGCTCAACCCAGGTCAATTCACACCTCCAACTTTTCTGGTACGCACAAGCCGAGTTGGAAACAACGGTGTGAAAGACGAAGGCAGACAGAACAGGACAGGACGCATCGAACATCCTACTCCCATCCCAGGTATATGACTAATGGATTAAAACCAAGCCTGGGATTAGCAAGGTCTAAGAAGGTCAACATATCCCCTCACAGCAGCAAACTTTTATTATTATTATTATCAAGTCTCCACGTTGCAATTACATTTTCAGTTGTTCTTCTTTCACTTCTTGTCAATAAACTTTACAGAAGCAGGCAAATGAATACATTTACGTAGAGGTAGGCTCGGCTATCAGTTCGCTATTTCTTTCTCTGTATAGAATGGAAGCAGTCGAGAACAGTACATGGCCATCGGTTGATGGAAAGGGACCTGATAAAATTTGACTTGGACGCCTTTGTTAAAGCTCATTTCCGTTAACACCGGGGGCTTTGATGGTCTGTTGACCATATTCTTAACAATAAATCGATTTGGATACCCAGTCTGTCGAAAAAACACTCTGCCATCTTAAGCTCTTCTTCAATGTTATCGGTCGAGCAGATCCTTTGCGTCCTTTGTGTCAAACAGTGCACTAATTTACCCGAACAGTTAACCAGTACGAAACTCGCAAAATTGTTATATCGTCCAGACCACGATAGACAGATTATACGTCGAATAATCCCGTCAAACCTTCTTTTCAGAGGCACATCCGTTACCGCCATTTGTTATCCGAGGCCACAACAAGAAACTTTGCATTTTTCATCCCATATGCTCTTAGAAGTTATTTATTTGGGCCTATTACGAAGCACTTGACAACTGTTTGAAAATAACTGGCAGGTTGACCGGCGATATTCACGGCATGCCCTACGGAACGAACATGGCACAGATGAGGTGAACGTGCTATTAGTTTATAGTAAGGCCGACTTGCTCAGCATCGACTGTACTCTCGCCCAGACTCTGATGACAATATGTATCAAGACGGCCGGAAGTGTGATTGAACGCGCCGGTTGACGAAGCTGAACAGTTCATGTACGCTTACCGCACATGTGTTGGACCCCGCACAGTGTGTCAGGCGTTTAAATGGGACGGTTCGGACCTCCTATCGGGTAGTGCCATAAGGATCACATTAAAAGGGAGCCAACGAGTCTGACTGCCAGTCCTCTATTCAGTCATTCTACACGTACCCATTACCAGAACCAAGTTACCTCGTGACTTCGCAACCTTCCAAGTCATGAATTGCACCGTGTTGTGCTAGATTCCAACGCGTCGGATTTAATCCAGTGATGAATGTATGGATCTGCAGTGGAGAGAGGGGTTCAGCAGTGTCGGCCTTACTCACCCTCTCTTCCCCCTCCCGAGTGCTAGGCTGCTATCAGGGTCCAGGAAATATCTGGCGCAGGGGTTAAACTAAAACCAGGCAGCTACCTAGTCACTGAATACGACCAGAATACATTAAAAAAACACGATATCTGCCTTCATTACAGGTGCATGCTCATCAATACAGTGATCGCCTCGGGGCTCACCTACCCGAGATTGCCATAAAAGCCATTTTAAATAAGCAAGCTTAGCTAACACGTTTTCAGTTTGGGGATTGAAGTTGCACGATCACTTCCAGTTTCAGTAAACGACTGCTCCTAATTGAACATAAATATTATTACTATATGCATCATGAATGCACTTTCAGGAAATCCACGAGTTTTTACACAAAGTCTGCAACATTATTCAGGCAGATTTTTTGATAACTCGTGAAAAGTAGGAAATTTTTTATTCCTCCGAGCACGTTGGAGAGGCTACATACACATTGCAAGGGAAAGGATGAAATTTTTCGTCAACCCACTTACCTTTATCAAATTTCCGGGACCGTAGTACCTGGGTCTTTCTATACCAAAAAGGCCACTCATCTGACTTCCAAGTATATGAAACGCCGAGGCGCATGTAAATCCGCTGATAAGAGGTCCTGAGAGGTAGGAAACAAGAAACCCCAACTGCAGAAGACCCATTGTTACCTAAAACCCAGTATTATGAGATCAAGGGCACGGCAAAGACCTAATAAAAGATTAGTCAAAAGTACACTTTTTATGAGTGAAAGGGTAGGTTAGCGGGTGATGAAAAGAAATACTGTCCTCGAGTTGCATTTAAAAAATATGTACAATCCGGTCAAAATAAGACCGATCAAGGGAGAGCGGGCCCTGCCCTTTAAAAAAACACAAGATAACAAGGACAAACCTGGACTAGACCAATTGATAGCGTAAGCATAATGGCAACTTGGACACGAAAAGCAGTTTCTTCTTCCGAAATTACTCGAGAAGTACCATTTTCCTGTTGATTGAAAATACTTGCAAGCCGATTCACGGGTGAGGAAAATAACAGGGAGGACAAGGAGAACGTGCCTTAAATGACAATAAAAAGGTGTGTTTAAGATAAATTTAAAATAAGGGTATATTTCAGTTAATCAGAATGGCAGCGTCTGGGGCAGTGAGACGAATGGTAATCAAAAAATCGGAGGTGGAGCTAAAATTTTATATTTTAAATATGTACTTAAATGCGACATTTGGGGCTGCGAATGCGACAAATATGTATTTTGAAATGCAGGCGATATTTCTCTTGTTATTTATTTGAGGCGTAAAACCGTCAGGGAAAAGTGCACTGTAAGCAAAAATCTGTTGGTTTCGATGTGAAGATGCAAACGTTTGCAGGGAATGTCAAGCCTACTACTTAAAAGACTCTCTGAGGTGTGTTTAAGACATTTTCCATTATAGGGGGCCACTGGGACATAAGCAGACGATATTATCCAAATCAAACTTGTCATAAGAAGCGATGCTTAGGGAAGTTGTGAAGAGGCAGCTTTCTTCTTCATGACCTGTTTCTTCTACAAAGTCCTATAACCTACTCAAATTATCTTCGGATAAGAAGCCTCGTACGACAACGCAAAATCAAATTCAGAATACGGGTCTGCCTAAAACAAGAACATGCGATTCCGGAAAAAAGAATTTAACTAGTTTTGCTTTTTGGATTTTCAGTCAAAGTGATGATGATTATTATTGGTAGCTTGCGTTGTCTCTTAAGAGAAAGCACAAACTACAATAATTATACTCATAGTCTGGCAACTAAGAGGTTGCACAGAGACGGTGGCATTGTTATCGGACGAAAAATGGCAAGATCACACTGTAAATTATGATCAACCCGGATGGCAACATGCGAACGTGACAACCGGAAACAGTGAATAAAAGTATTCCCTTACCACAGACTTCTTCTGCTTACGTTCTAAAGAAATAAACGCTTGAGGCAATAAGGTGAAAGAGCAATTTAAGAGGCTGCTGAGGCCACGTTTTCACTTGGGATTCTCAAATTATGTATTTCATGAAATTTGAGCTGGGGTAAATCAAATTCATTTGGAATCTGTAAAATAACTGAGTCCAGAAATGTGTATTTCAATAGTGTTTGAAAATGCATGATTCCTTACTTCAACTGAAAATTATCACCTTTTGGTTAGGGTTAACCGAGTACGAGTTTGGCTTAAAACGTCTCCTACTCAATGCACAGACAGGAAATTGTAGCAACTTCGATAATGAATTTTTAGTGGTTGCATGTCATTATTATTTTTCCACAAGCACCAGACTGGATAAGACTATTTAATAGATTACGAAACTATAAACCGCTGCAGTTCATACCTTGTGATTGGCAATTTATCTCTCGGTAATTTTGTCAAAAAGATTTCCCTAAACGCAGAAATCTAGCAGGTTTTGCATCCACTGTTTCTAGAAACTGCGTTGCTTACATCTGTCTGCAATTTATCTAGTCTCCGGGGTGGGTAAGTTAACTAGAAAAACTTTCCATCTGAGATAATGAAAGTGTGTCAACAGTAGCCGCAACTCAGAGCCAACAGGGGTCCAGATCCAAAACTGGACTAATCCCTGCAGAATAAACTTTTGTTCAACAAAACCTTTCAAATTCTGCGGCAGAACGGATCTGAACGCACATTCTTATATCAAAAGGCACACGAATATCTAATAGTTTTAATATCTGAACGCGCATTCTAATATTTGCTTACTCTTACAGGCATTTTCGGAGCCAGCGAACCACGCAACACTAGTTCATCTGGTGATGACACTTCCTCAAAAATGCCTTAAGCAGGTCTGTCCATTCTGTGAACTCGTGATCCTTATCTATGTAAGAGGACTGGTTGTTTACTCCCCGTTTTCTTCTGCCGTTTATATCTCCCTTTTGTGCGCTCTCAAAAGTTGTCTTAAGTTAACTTAAGACAAAAATTGTTGCTTAGAACTTAATCCTGCGAAAACCAAATAAACCGTACTTGGGAATCATTAAGTCCTAGAATTATTAATCCGGGATCTGCAGGTTATTTTCTATCTATTTTATTGATGTACGAATTGAGGTCATTTCTTTCTTAGCCGAAAGGATAGCTCGCTACTTGATCTCAAGTTTGTCAACGGGGCGTTCCAATAAACCATGAGCATTTCTCGTTGGCATGTTCACCTTAAAACGAAAATAAAAATAACTATCGAACTGAGTTGGTAAACGGTGGTTGAATTAAATATTATTCAACGACATAGTTTGACATCTGTCAGTAAACGACGAGTGCCTAAAAGATTTGTTTTCATTCTATCGAACATACAGGGCTCGCATCTCAGGCGTCCTTACGCTTGCACTGATTAGTAAAGATACTTGTAACAGGTACTTGTTAAAAAAGTTACCGATAGATATATGGCGTGATGTCCCGAAGAAGAGGTAGGCCAGGACAGGAAAAAATGAGGTATATAGTCCATTAACTGGGCTCAATCCGGCCAAACTACCGTACGCCATTCCTAAAATTATAGGATTTAACAAAAAGGTTTACCTTGCGGGATGTGAAATATAGCCATAGTAATTCCACTCACAATGTCCAAAAGGAAGTCGCTCAGCGTATAAAACGAGCGTAAAGAAGTGAATGCTGGACATATAGCAAAACCAAAGTTTTTTAGACGGAGTTTTAGGCAAGCCTTTTTCATGCTCAAAAAAGTGAGCTGCTTTTTTGGGAGAATTTCGAATTCGTCGCAAAATTCGGGTTGAGAAAATGTCAGTCGGTTGATTTTATAAACCACCCTGTGGCCATCCATTGGATTTCCGTCCATCATCGATGACGTTAGCCGAGGCCACAAATGTCTATAAATGCAGTATAAAGGTTAATAAGGATTCCTTATAACACTTTGAAAGCACTCAAATATGCAAAAAAAACATTCAAAAGAAACAACCTAAAGGTATAAAAGTGGCTTTCTTAAATAGTGCATGGTTATGTGAAATAGAATTCATCTACTAACGAAAAAGACGGATCGGAGGATATGCTACAAGTGAATACATTGTCAAACGTAGGGGTCGGTGGTGTCTGTTCGACTAAAGATACGATAATGAGCGAGTAAAAGATAGGGAGGATAATCCTAGGATTATCTCTATTATAAATGTTAAGGCATATTCAAAACAGATCTTGTGCCATTTTCAGTTTTGTGTGCAAGGTGTTTGGGATCGTGCATTTGTCAGAATTAAGGGGATCTTTTTGGATCGCATCGCACACCAGCACGGATGGTCGGGAACGAAAATATGTAGTTCCTCACAGATAATATGTGTTTAAAGGTTGCGAGCAGCTGAAGGTAGAGTAGATCTGAAACCAATCGAAGAATAAATACATATTACAGCCGCACTACTCAATCCGCTTTTTCAGGATGACATGCGATGAAAATAGGAAAATTGCGGCCTGTTTTGATAGTAAGGGCCAGCTGGGTAACCTCCATACGTTTTGGACCCTTACAAGCGATTTTATAACATATACCGGTATACCGTGGTACGCCAGTACCAATTTGACGGTTCTTCGACTCCATATTTCTGGTTGACAACCATATAGGCCTGTATACGTTTTTAATGCAGAAACGAGCAGTTTCTTTTATATCGCCTCATCCTTACTATACTTTGCTAGTACATAGCTGTTCCCGTGCACATTAAGGCGACTTAAATATATCTGCAAGGATTGCTTAGGATTCCACTTCCCTCTATCCTCATTAAAAAGACAATAGATTCGTGTATATGTGGGTCTCCTGGCCTTCCAGCACTACGGCGAATTTTGTGGTCCGATTTACGTTATCTATGTGAGACATAAGGCCTCGTTCAGCCGATATCAAAACTTGCACACTTGTCCAATGAGGTCACGCTGACCAGATAAGATGTGTTTGACACAGTTTAAGTCACTGTAGTAAGGGAAGAAGGCTTTCGCCCTTGAGCTCCCTATTCATAACCAAAATCGCATAATAGGTCCACCGTAACAATAGTACATTATACAAATGTACAAATGTAGGCTTAACATCAGCGATTAGTGTGAGCCAGTTGCAAGGTGCTGCTACTGACACTTTGTTCATTATATCTGCCACAGTTTCTCAGCAAATGAGAATCAAGTTTGTATTTAAAAATTTTAACAGTATTTGAGAGGACCACATCCTCCAGGAGTCCGTTCCACGCTCCAATGACCCTCTGAGAGAAGGCGTTTCGTCGAACGTCGATACGGACCGGTTTCCTCTGTAGTTTAAAAGGATGACCTCGCAGATGGTCAGTCCAAGCCAATTCGAAGAAATCATCAAATTCTAGGGCGCAGTCTCGGTCTCTAACAATAAGGTAGGTTTGTATGAGGTCGCCGCGGAGTTCCCTATAATTGAGAGGGAAAATATCAAGTTCGGTCAGTCTGTCTTCATAAGGAAGATTTCTTGACCATCTTCGTAGCCCTCGCCTGCACTCGTTCCAGGTGCAGGTAATCCTTTTTGAACCACAGACGCCAGACCTGGTAAGCATACTCCAATTGGGACTGAACAAATGCTCCGTAGGTTTTCCTGAAGAGCTCCTTTTCAACGCTGACGAATCCCCGCCCAATCGCAAACAGCACCTGTATCACGCGTTTAGCTGCCTTTACACACTGAGTAGATGATTTAAGTGAGGAATTTTATTAGAACACCGAGGTCCTTTTGTTCGTTCACATTTGAAAGCGGGTGCCCATCGAGGAGGTATTGGAAGGAATCGTTCTCCTCATCAGTCCTTCTAGTACGGAGTCTTAAAACCACACACTTTCTAATGTTGAATTTTAAAAGCCAACGAGCAGACCAGCAGCTAAGTTGATTGAGACTCTCTTGAAGCGCTTTCCTATTGGCGTCAGACCTGATGGCTCTCCAGAGTTTGACGTCGTCGTCAAACATGATAGCGCTGCAACCCAGGTCGTTGACACAGTCGTTGATATATATAAGGAAGAGCAGTGGCCCTAAGACAGAGTCTTGGGGGACGCCACTCAAAAAAGATGTAGAGTTTGACTTCGAGTCATCGATGCACACAGTTTGCGATCGCCCTGTGAGAAAATCTGTGATCCATGCCAGCAGGTTTCCTCTTATGCCAATTTCTGACAATTTATACATTAGACGCTTTTGTGGGACGCTGTCGAATGCCTTCTTGAAATCCGTATAGATGACGTCAACCTTACCATCTTCATCCAGTGCGCGAGTCCACTGCTCAGTGGAGAGTAGAAGGCTGGAAAGGCAAGAATGGTTCTTTCTGAAGCCGTGTTGGAGCCCTGACAGTAGGTTGTTCTCCTCAAAGAACTCCATTGTCGTCTTCTTAATTATCGTTTCCATCACCTTACAGCAAATGCAAGTTAGGCTGACGGGCCGATAATTGTTGACCTTCGTTCGGGCTCCGCCCTTGTATATCGGGTAAATATTTGCCATTTTCCATTCAGATGGCAGTTTTCCTAGTTCAAATGAAGAACGAAAGATATGTGCTAGGGACTCTGAGAGTTCGCTTGCCAATTCTTTCAAGAACTTGGCTGGTATATTGTCTGGACCGGATGACTTTGCTTCTTTGAGGCTCTGCAGCTCCCTCTTAACTGCAGATGTTGGAAATAGTAGAGAATGAAGTGCTGGACCGGCGTTTACAACAGCACTGTTGGCATTATCAAAATGAAGCTCGGTATCCCTAGTGAATACCGAGGCAAAGAACCGGCTACAGTACTCGGCTTTCTCGTCATTCTCAACGACTTCTCCGCCATCATCATTCTTAAGTACTGCGACAGGATGCTTGTTTTTTAATCTACTGTTAATATAGCGGAATAGAATTTTGGGCTTTCCTTCGGCCTGTTGGAGGATTCTTGATTCATAGTTTTTCCTGGCCTGCCGAATTGATTTTTTACTGCATTTCTTTGGTGTCGGATTCCTCGAGGTGTACTGGCGACCCAGTGTTCCTGAATAACTTCCATTTCCTATTCTTCTTCTTCAGTTGCCTGTTAAGGTCTCTCGTCAACTAGGCAGTTTAAGAACTTAATCAACAACGTTCGTGATTCGTCTTAAATTATTTGGAAATGCACTGGTTTTTAGAACTCTTTTTTGTTGCTTTCGTATTTTAGTCGTCCATTACGCGTATGCAAAGCACCTCGCCATCAGAACCTATCTACAAAGTAATTTCCTATGTACATTATTCGGTCGCTTCAATTGTTTCGTTTTTAAAGGAACTGCGATTAAATTCTCTCAATTTTTTATTGTCTTTATGTATGTTTTTTATTGTTTGTTTTTATTTTATAATATTGTCTGGCAGTTCTTTTGATGTTTGTGGACTGCACCCTACTTTTTTATTTAGCAAGGCACTCCAGCAAACATTGATGGTATCAGGAGTTATTGCTAGCAGATTTGGAAACTGTGGGACCGCAACTTGACAGATTTGTATGGCTTAGAGTACGCCCTTGAAACACGTGGCTCCGCCGGCTCAGATGGGGCTCAGAAGGGGCCAGGAGGGGATGGCCCCGTCAGAATTTAATGAAGGCCAATTACTATTACCGAAGTTATTTCCTGGTGAACATCTGTATATTTGAGGGATCAAAGAAGAAACGTAAACCAAAATTTAATATATTTGGTGGATAAAAGTGACCTTTAAGCTAATTTTAGTTAATATGGTAAATGAGGCATGGTGGGGCTCAGGCGGGGCAAGTCATCACTTTGGCCCCGGTTGCCCCCCCCCCCCGAACCGCATGCAAAAAAGTTCGCAGGGGACGCCTTTTATCGCGATATTGCGAGCCAGGCCGTACATCTGTATACTTGAGGGATCAGAGACGAAAAGTAAACCAAACTTTATAAGATTCGGTGGATTAAGTTGATCTTTAAGCTAATTTTAGTAATTAAATTGAGTGAAGGGGTTCTGAGTGGGTCAGGTGGTGATTGGCCCGTTAATATTCATGGTAGTCGACTACCATGAATATTCAGTGGCCGCAGCTCGGGAGCCAAAATCGAAAATTATTAAGAAGAGTGCTGAGGCACTATAATGTTTCTATACGTGTATTTTATTGATTATTGAAGCAAATTAATTCAAAATACATAATAGTTACTGAATAAATTTACCTTTGAGGGAAAATTGAATAAGCTTAATAAATGGTTTTGTTTAAATAGGTATATTTCGGCATCCATCTTATTCTATTCTGTTACGTCCATAAATAACGAGGTCTCATCTTCTGTTTATCCGGTACGTTATATGACGCCTTTTTGAAGTATATTACGAATGTTCGTTAGTTAAGGTGATTGCTGTTTTAATTCAAGCTACTTTAGAAGCAGTTATCTACAGCCTCTTTTGCATAAAGGACTCGGTATTCTAGGTCTATGTACAGCCACTTGCATATCTTTTTGTCTATGATAAGCAAACATGAAATTAAAGTACCCTGGCCAACACAGAACCACCGCCTATAAACGCACGATGCGCGCAAAGAGGGCCTATCATGATGCCATGGATCCAGAAATAGCGGGTCCTTCTGATCCCTCTATCGCGCCCATGAGAAGCCCTTCACCGGAACAGAACTTGTCGGAACTTAGGTCTGAAGTTTCCGCTGGTAAATATTTCATAGGTGTAAGTTTACGAAGGGTTTAGAATCTACAGAAGCATCGGAAGTCGTTGCTGAATTCCGAAGCAAATGTTTTTTGACAGATTTGAAGGCTGTCTGCATCAAATCAGGACTAACGGGAAAGGCCATTAATATGTGGCTTGATATGCTGCGCCCATATTATCCAGGAATGCCAAAAACTTCGCGAACGCTCAAGGACGGACCAAGATCTTGCGTTACCAAGTCCCTGGATAATGGGAATTCTGTACACTTAGGTCTTAAAAAACGTCTACTCGACGAGGTGCAGATTCATCTGTCGACAGCTACTACTGAAATTCATATACAGCTGCATATCGATGGAATGGAACTTTCCCGAGAATCTGCCCAATGCCTTTGGCCAATTCTTGCTCGGATGTCTCACCCGTTTTTCGGGCAGCCTTTTGTGGTTGGAACATTTGCTGGATACGGTAAGCCAGAGCCATTGGACAAGTTCTTGGAAGACTGCATTGAAGAGCTTAATGACTCATTGGTTCCTGGTCTACGGACGCCAATAACGGGGAAAGTTTTGAAAGTGAAGCTAACCCATGTGGTCTGCGACGCACCAGCACGCTCTTACGTGCGAAGACTGAAAGGTCATACGGGACACTATGCATGCGTCAGGTAGATAAATGTATTCATATAACCATCCAAGATGCCGTCATAGAGGTGTCTGCAAAGCAGGTCAGATGGTATTACCAACAGGACAGAAGTAACTGTGATTTATAACATTCTACTTTAGCATTCCCACTCAATCTTGCCATGTACCGCGTGCACCCACAAGGACATCCAAGAAGGATGCAGACTATCTGATGTAAGCATTTGCGCAATGTTTTGCCATTCGTTTAGAAAGAAGATTGATTTTATGGCACATGAGATGATAAATCAAAGAACTAAACTGGACAATATCGATGCCTCGCAGAGAAAACGGATGGAGAACATGAACTTTATCATGATCACTTCACAGAACTTACATATCCCGCAAAATGCTGGCCAACCTACGCTACAACTGCCACTCTGCACAGTCGATGCCTACGATGCATTCATCTGTCAGATAGCTGCAGACCCATTGTTTTCTCACGCTGCGGTAGGTTAATATTTTTAATGCAAATCATTGATTATAGAAACAACATTTGGCATGCATTGGTGGAAAACCGAGAAGAAGTTTATCAGTAATCTCCTGTGTTGTCTTCTTGGTCCACCTTTGTGCAACCAGTTCTGCGGGGCAGTATCACGGGTTAAAAAACGGTCCTTTATCGCCTCCCCTATTTTTATGATCGCTATTCGTTATTTTACATTTTGACTGATATAAACAGATGCTATTCGACAAAGTGCATACTGCAGCACTTGCACTATGGAGGCAACTAAGATGTATGCCATTGCCTGGTTTCACGGAGCACGAGAACGGCAGGGTGACAGAACCAAAAGGAGGGAAACTTCATCCCAGGTAATCTGACGCCTTTCAATTATGTTGACATTACCACTCAGATTCCGATCCCTGCGCTACTTGACGCATTGTCTACATGCAGGGATAAAGGACAAGCCAGCACATCTGATGCATATGCGCTATGCATATGGGATGACCGTGAAAATTTAAGTGCATTTAAAAATTTAGTTTAAATAGTTATTACCTGTACGTATAAATAAATGTGTTTTACTTCTGCATTTTCATCCAAATTTACCATCTTTTATAGAAATATATGTAAAAAGTGGTTTTGTTTATACTTTAGGAGCCCGATACGGACAATGAAAGTTCTCCTGCCGATATCACATGAAAAGGATCATTAATTTCTGTAAAAAAATATTTTATCGCAATAAATTATCCACTATCATTTATTTACGACTTGAGTGTTATGTTCTACGAGCTGCTACAGCTGGCTGTCCTGCCACTAGTTCGATTGCCAAATTAAATGGCCAATTTAGGGAAAATAGGCGCCCATTTGCGAAAAAATTTTCACGGTGGGGCCAGCTGGGGCCAAAGTGATGACTTGTCCCGCCTGAGCCCCACCATGCCCAAGGGGCATGGCGGGGCCCGGAGGCGCTGGTGTTTCAAGGGCGTGGTCTACAATTTTCACAATTAAATGCACGTTACGCAGGGCATTACAAGGCAATTGACACATTTATGTTTTTTTAGAATTTTAATTTTCGCATTATCTTTTTCACCCGATCTTTTCTATGCGTTTGGTTGAGTGCGCTAAAAAATAAAACGAAGCCAATCTTGACTTGCGACCGGATGTCTTCTGCTTTAGTTGTTGTGTTTTGTTCGTGCTACATTAATTGTGTTCATCTGCGTCACCTGTTCTGACACATTATGACAATCAATTTTCAGTTCTCGATCGCATTCTGCTGGACGTGAATCCATCTGAGTAAATAAATGGATTATATATTTTTTTATTTTAAGCACCCGGGAAAAGCTATAAAATGTGTCTTAGTACTTAGGAAAAATGATGACAATTTGCATATTTATGCTCCACGTGAGCGGCCAGATATACTGTAACAATTAGTAGTTTAAAGTTCACTTCGGACAGTTCAGTCCAGTTTTAGTGAGAAAAAGATAGCTAATGCCTTAAAGTTTCCTATTTGTTACACAGTGAATGAAAAACGCATCGATATAATAGAAAAAAATCGAACAGTTGTCGTTCGTATGATTGCTTGCAAAAAGTTAGTAGCTTTCAGGTAGGGGAAAAAGGAAACACGCAAGACTACTCACTCATCGCGAGCAGTATTATTGCTTAACTATTGTATCTTGGGGCCGCGATAGATTATATCCACGGATATTCGTCCTTACAGAAGAGAGATAAACATTATTGATAAAAAAAATCGTGAAATAATAAAAAACAGTGAAAAACTCCTGCAACATAAGTGGGGCAGAGTTCAGCGAGCTTCCACTTTCGAAAAAGTCTGTAGGAAAAAGCTTTTTTCGCGAAAATATATGGAGAAGAAGAGTACGTTGATGCTATTGTGGCTTGCTGAGGCAAACGTAACAGCCAAATTCCTATCAGGATATATAGATCGAGGTAAATATCCAAGATAGTACTGGAAAAGCTTACGAAGAAACCATGAAGCCGTTTATATGGCCACATTAAGAAGACATGTGGAAAGTTACCTGGAGACTGTTAACGCCGGAATTCTGGAACTTCAAAGAAACTGGAGTCAGAGAGCAGCGGTTCTCGACCGTCTTGAAACTCTCGAGAGAATAACGTTTGAAGACTATGTACAAACAATCAGAAATAAAAGAATCGAGGCCAAATGGACCAAACTTATTCGAAGTGTCCAACCAATAAAAGCACTGACTACCCTCCCAAACAATCTGGAGTGGTTTGGGCATAACTATTCCTCAATTTGTCCTGACAAAACCCTCATAGAGGTACTATCTCTAGGCCCTTGATTCTGCATTGCAGGAAAAAGGCTGAAGCAAATAGAATTAGAAATTGAATTTGAGAGCCTCTTTAACCAAACTTCCGATCTTAAATCTTCCCTGCCTTAAGAAGTTGATTATCTCAAGTAAACCCTGGTTAACTACCTCCAGCAGTACTTAAGAATGACTCCAATAAACAAAGGCCCCTTAACAAAGACCCACCTTGATAGCCTAAAAGAACTCCAAGTATTGAAAATATCGTGCTTACCAGGCCAGAAAAATGATCTGGAATAGTACTAATGGATAAGGCTTATAACGTCACAAAACTAAAAGCAATCTTAGCAGATCATGCAAAGTTCTCAAAAGCTGAGAAGGACAAAGATTGGACAGATGCCGTCGAGGGTCAGTTGACTAAAATTCGCAAAGACCTCCGTAAAAAAGGTCTTTCGACTGATAAAGAGCTGGAAATACTGAGACCTATAGGAGTGACCATACCTAGAATGTATGGCCTTCCAAAAAATTCACAAGCAGGAGCTACCCTTGCCTCCTATCTTGGATATCAGAAACTCCCCTTATAGCACCATTGCTAAATGGCTGATAGAAAAGCTGAAGCCTCTTGGAAGTTACCTATATCCTCGAAGCCTGAAAGACATAGTTCAGTTTGTCGAAGCTATAAAGAATATGAACGTTGCTGGACGTTAGATGGTCACATTGGCTGTATCATCACTGTTTACCAACGTGCCCGTGGTAGAAACCATAAATTACCTCTGTAACGTTATTCGAGACATTAACTACCAGATAGGTATGTCCGTGCAAACCCTCAAAGAACTACTTTCACGGTGCACGGTACAAGTTCTCTGCAGTGAAAGCTTTTACAGACAGATAGATTGTGTGGCGATGGGCTCACCACTTGGCTCGTTCCTCGCAAATGCCTTTATGAACCTTCTTGAATAAGTGCAACGCAGGGCGACAAAGACAGTCTGTGGTCTCAGGGACTAACCATATCAGGAGAGATTGATCAAGCTTGACATTTTTCCCTTGTCTTATAGGAACGTTCAGTGCAGCCGGCTCTGAGCATTACAGATAATCCGAGGCCACAGTTCCTTCCTGAAATTGGAGGATTTCTTCGAATTAGCCAACACAACTCACTTGTGTGGCCATCCCTACAAGATCACAAACGAATGCATTCGAGTGGACCTCCGAGAATATTTCTTCAGCCAGCGCGTGGTCCGATCTTGGAACTTGCTAACAAGCGAGAAGGTTTCCGCTGACACAAATTTGGAGTGTGAAAGAAGACTCGATGTCATTCTATTTGACAAAAGGCGGCTTTTACAACACGATTTCCTATTGTCAGCATTGTAAACAATTTCTCTGGCTCTAGACTGTTTCCATACTGTTCCGTGACAATTCATTTGAAAGTCTGTTATGGTATCATATGTCTTCCTACAACTTCATTTTAACTGTAAGAATGATATGGTTTGCTTTACATTAATAGGGTCCACAAGGGCATTCCTTGCCTGCAACCCTTCAGACATACATATACAAAAGATCGAGAGAATGAGTCTAAGAGACACCATCAATGACTTTGCATTTCACGGTTGATATTTGGATGATATCATCTGTGCGACAGACCACAACACTGACAGTGAAGCCATGATCAGGACGTTGAATAGCGTACATCCATCTCTAAAGTCTTCTGTAGAGAATGAGGCTGATGATGAAATTGTATTCCTTGATGTCCTTCTGTGAAGGCAAAATGATGGATCGATTCTCCGTAGGGTATTCCGAAAGAAAACCTAGATGGGACAATACAAAAACTTTCACAGTTTTGTTCCCCTCAATATAAAACGAAGTCTTGTCCAGGGATTATCAGAAAGAACAAAACGGATCGGCTCTCCTGAAACTGTTGAAGCAGAACTCAAACAACTGCAGAACACCCTTCTTGAAAACAGATACCTTGAAATGTTCATCCTCAGGAATATTTGCGAACGCACCAAAAAGCCTTCTACCTTAACCACAGAAAAGAGAGACATATTCATAGGACTGCCTTTCTTAGGAGGTGCAACAAGCGAACTGGTAAAACGACGCCTTAACACTGCGATCATAAGCGCTTTCCCTCGGTGAACTTACGCTAGTTATTCACGAACTCTCCCCTTCATGATTGGGAGGTAAAGATGGACTCCTGTTGAAGGCCACATCCATGTGCATATACTCCTTCACTTGTTCCTGTGGAGCAAGATACTTTGGCCGAACAACGAGGCATCTGGCAAAGAGAGTACGTGAAAACGTACCAGCCTAGTTAAGCAAAGGTGAAACTAACTAAATCTCGAGCTCTTTCCTCGCAGGCCTTGTCGATACGAATCATCGAGTCGATACCAATAAAGCCTTTCAGGTTGTCTACCAGACACCATCTAACTTTTCCGATGGCCTACGCCAACGGATGGTCGCAACGGCTGAAGCAGTAGCTATACGGATAGAAAATTCAGTGCTATGATCTTAGAAGACGCTGACACCAGCTCTTACACTTCCATGGCCTACACCGACACCAGGTGACGATAGCATTTCGCCCCTACCAACTAGCGGCAGTCTCTCAACCAACACGCTGACATGGCCTGCATGTGCAAACTGGCATAGTCTGCGGTTTTCAATCAGCACCCATGTTAGAAAGTAATTGATTTTTATACATATTCAAACTTTAATTGTTTTGTATGGCATTCATTTCCCTTGCAAATTTTTGGTCTGATGACGAGTTGCTAAAAACAATTGTTTGCCACAAACTGACTTTTATTGTGGCATTCCAGAATGTAAGTATGAAGCATTAATATCGCGCGGTCGAGAGCGCTAGTCCACATGATGATTCGCGGAAAAGCTTCAGTGGATACGAGGCCTGGAAATCTCAACACCCCGACGGAATTCTGATAATTATTATAGGAAATCTAAACGAGAACGGTTTATAACTTAAGCGTACATATGATACAATTCCATGAAATCCTCCCATTGTTGAATGAAGATAAAAACTTCGCTCGATGACTTTGACAAAGGTGAATTGTTTAATGCAATCTTTGCAAGGCATCTTACAAGAGAATTTGAACCGGTCCTGTCCTTCCAGCCATGCTCAGTCAATATTATCATTATCATTGAGTTCTCCGTATAATTAATTCGTAAGCATATTATTCGTCTTAAATACTTGCACTCTTCGGGAACTGACGCTATTCCAAAGTCAGTTATCAGGAGAGTGTCAAGCTTCTCCTCGATTGCTTAGCCATCTATTTTCAACCTTCCTTTTATTTGGTTTATTTCCTGACTGATGGAAAAATTTATTATACTTTCAGTCTTCAAGACAGGATCTCACTCGGACGTAACTAATTATCGAGGCGTTCACAAAACTCGCCTCTAGTAAAACTTCTTGCAAAAATTTTTGAATCAAATTTTTGCCTTTTGCCTAGGAAATAAGCCATTTATCTCCTTACAGCGTGGTTTTCTATCTGAAAGGTCGTGCGAAGCCTGTCATTATCTTTTCTTAAGCTCGTGACTTCACTTTGTAATGGCAGCAATCACTGTTTGTGGTCTACTTTCACCTTAGCAAAGCTTTTGAAACTTGAAGCCCTCAGCATCCAGTCTCATCTCCTCTATTTCATTGTTTCTAACCTTTTTAACCGCAGCCAAAAGGGCTTAGAAATAATAGATACTCGAAGCCTCAGCCGATCACGAGTAACGTTTTTAAATGCACGGTTTTAGGTCCCCTCCTTTTCATTATTTACATAAATGACATTTAAACAACACTCAGTAACTCAGAAAATAGCATTTCTGCTGATGAACTTGTAGTGAAAATGAACTGCCCTTTTGTTTTACTGAGTTGAAGATGCCTTGCATAGACTGATACAACTTTTAAATAACTTTGAACAAGCACGTGCTTTTATCCACAAGCGACTTTGTTCTTATTTGCTAGTTCGTAACCGTTGGGATAGTCCTTTCTCAGATTCTTGGATAAACTATATCGTATCCCACATTGGTGACCCCGACGCTTCTTTATTCAACACTCGACTCCGACGTTTCTCCAACCTACAAAAACGGCTCCCACGTTCAATTCACTCCACTTAACACTACACTTTCGATTCCGACGTTCTCAACACTATCTCATTGGTGACTCCGATTTTTAATTGCGCTTTTAATTGCTAAAAACTACTACACTGTTTCGCCCTCATTTTCTCGCCGCAACGCGTGTCCGCCGATCCCTAAATTCACACCTCGAATTGTTAACCAATAGACAGACTGCGTTTATTCCCCTACCTCCATTGCTACAGTGACTAATCCTGTCTCGCCCGCACATTTTGTGACCTTTGACATCATGACTGACGGCCAGGGTATTAGCGACGTCCACACATTCGACTTGCCGACTTGCTGGCTGAACGACATAGCCCTTTGACTGCGAACAGTTGAATCTCATTTTGCTCTACGGCAACTCACGAATGAAGAGACCAAATTTCATTATCTGGTGGCCGCATTGCCTTTGGAGATTGCAACAGATCTCCGTGATATACCATAGATAGCCCGCTCACTGAGACTCCCTTTACAACGCTTAAGGAGGCCCTCATCTCTCAAGTATCATTATCCACACAAAAGTGCCTTCAATGTTTTATTTCCGAGGAGGACCTTGGTGACAGGAAGCCAACCTAGCTCCTTCGGTGCCTGGAGCAGCTAGCTGAGGGACAGCAGCTGGATGGCACCATGTTCAAACAACTATTCCTCCAGCGGCTGCCCTCATCCGTGCAAGCTATTCTTGCACCCAATATTCCTTCCTCGTCATTTCAAACGCTGGCTGAGACAGCCGACTGGATTCTCGAATACTATTAACCACCCGTTTCGTTGAATGTTGCTAATCGAGCCATAACAACACCTTCTATCGCAGATGTCGTCCGACGCTTGGATGCCCTCACTCTCGAAGTTTCCCACCTCCGAGCCACCCGTGTTTACAACCCTCGTAGTCAGTCGACTTTTCGTCGCCCAAGATCTCCCACTCCCAACCAAACTTCAACTGATGGTCTTTTTTGGTCTCACCACAATTATGGTCCAAATGCCCGTCAGTGTCGATCCCCGTGCAGGCACAAGAAGTCGGCATCGGAAAACTTCGCCGCCGGCCAGTAAGGGTGACGAACGTGGTTGGCCCACTCTTCCCCAGTCGCCTACTCCAAATCTACGACAGGAGTTCCTGCCGTAACTTCCTCGTCGATACGGGCTCAGAAATTTCCCTTATCCCACCCACTTCGACTGACCGTAAGTCACCAAACTCTTTACTTTTCCTTCAAGCAGCTAACAGTACTCCCATTAAAACTTTTGTTCAACAATCCCTTACTCTAGATTTGGGTCTGCGACGTTCATTTCGTTGGATCTTTACTATTGCTGACGTTCATACCTATATTCTCGGCGCCGATTTTCATTCATTTTTCGGTCTTCTCGTTGACATCAAGTTCCATAAACTAGTTGATCCTAAGACATCTTTATCTTGTAAATGTTCTATTCGTACCCTTTCATCCCCTAATCCATGCATTTCAGCAATCCTTTCGTCTTCTCCCTATCATAGGTTACTTACTGAATTTTCTTCTATCGGACGACCCTCACAATTTAACAAACCCGTTAAACATTTTGTTGTCCACTATATCTCAACTTCCGGACCACCCGTTTTTAGTCGTCCTCGTCGCTGAGCCACCGACAAGTTACCTATCGCTAAGGCCAAATGCAGTCACATGATGGAGCTTGGCATAGTAAGGCCTTCCAGTAGTCCATGGGCTGCATCTTTACATATGGTGTGTAAAAAGTCTCTCGTTGACTGGCGGCCCTGTAGCGATTATCGACGATTGAACACTTGCACTGAACCTGACTGCTACCCCTGCTCTATTTGTACGACTTTTCATCTAGCCTAGCAGGTGCAACAGTGTTTTCCAGCATTCACTTAGTAAAAGCCTTCCATCAGATACCCGTTGCTCCAGAAGACATTTCGAAAACGTCGATTACTACACCGTTTGGTCTGTTCGAGTTTGTTTGGATGCCCTTTGGACTACGTAACTCTGCTCAAACTTTTCAGCGTTTCATCAACGAAGTCCTCCACGATTTACCTTCCGTCTTTGTGTATGTTGATGATGTTCTGGTAGCAATTTCCGACGAAAATGAACACCGTCAACATCTCCGCCTAATTTTTGAGCGATTCAGCCAATTTGGCATTTTCATTGAAGCATCTAAATGCATTTTCGGTGTAACGTTACTGTTTTTCCTAGGACATCGCGTAGATGCTTTTGGTTCTCACCCCATAGATGCCAAAGTTTCAGCTGTTTGGGAGTTCCCTACTCCCACTTTTTTACAACAACTGCGCCGTTTTATAGGCCTTATCAATTTTTATCGACGTTTCATCCCGCATTGCGCCGAATTGATGTTACCACTTACTTACCTTTTGCGCGGAAGCAACCGCGAGATTTCTTTTCCTGACACAGCAGTCGACGCTTTTAATCGTGTCAAAAAGATTTTGGCAGATACAACTGCCCTCATTCACCCTATACCTGATGCACCACTCTCCATTGTTGCTGATGCCTCAAATTGCACTAGAGGTGCCGTCCTTCAACAACAAACATCCACGGGCATGCAGCCCTTGGCTTTTTTCTCTTCCAAATTGACACCACCACAAACTCGCTATAGCACTTTTGGTAGAGAACTCCTTGCCATTTATTGAGCCATTAAACATTTCCGCAACTTTATTGAGGGTAGAGATTTTTGTATCAACACAGACCACAAACCTCTTACTTTTCACTTCCTCTGACAAGTATTCACCCTGGGAGGCCCACCATCTTGATTTTATTGCTCAGTATACCACAGATATTAGATTCATTAAGGGCCTTTATAATCAAGTTGCTGAATGTCTTTCTCGACCTGTAACTAATGCCATCACTCAGCCTTCTATCGAACTAGAGCGTATGGGAGAACTGCAAAACCAGCCATCCTTCACTGAAAGCCTTAAGTATACTAGCCTTCAACTCGAAGCTATTCCTTTATCCACCAACCCCGGTACAATCTCATGTGACGTAACGTGCGGTGCCTCCTGATCTGTAGTGCCAAGCAAGATGAGACGAGACGTTTTTACTGCATTTCACAATCTTGCTCATCCTGGCATCCGCAGTACCCAGTGCCTGGTGAGCAAGCGTTTCGTTTGGCCAAGTAGGAACACTGATATCCGCCAGTAAGTCACTTAAAGTCACTTTATTAAGGGAAGAAGGCTTTCGCCCTTGAGCTCCCTATTCATAACCGAAATCGCATTATAGGTCCACCGTAACAATAGTACATAATACAAATGTACAAATGTAGGCTTAACATCAGCGATTAGTGTGAGCCAGTTGCAAGGTGCTGCTACTGACACTTTGTTCATTATATCTGCCACAGTTTCTCAGCAAATGAGAATCAAGTTTGTATTTAAAATTTTCAACAGTATCTGAGAGGACCACATCCTCCAGGAGTCCGTTCCACGCTCCAATGACCCTCTGAGAGAAGGCGTTTCGTCGAACGTCGATATGGGCCGGTTTCCTCTGTAGTTTAAAGGGATGACCTCGCAGATGGTCAGTCCAAGCCAATTCGAAGAAATCATCAAATTCTAGGGCGCAGTCTCGGTCTCTAACAATAAGGTAGGTTTGTATGAGGTCCCCGTGGAGTTCCCTATAATTGAGAGGGAAAATATCAAGTTCGGTCAGTCTGTCTTCATAAGGAAGATTTCTTGACCATCTTCGTAGCCCTTGCCTGCACTCATTCCAGGTGCAGGTAATCCTTTTTGAACCACGGACGCCAGACCTGGAAAGCATACTCCCATTGGGACTGAACAAACGCTCCGTAGGTTTTCCTGAAGAACTCCTTTTCAACGCTGACGAATCCCCGCCCAATCGCAAACAGCACCTGTGTCGCACGTTTAGCTGCCTTTACACACTGAGTAGATGATTTAAGTGAGGAATTTTATTAGAACACCGAGGTCCTTTTGTTCGTTCACATTTGAAAGTGGGTGCCCATCGAGGAGGTATTGGAAGGAATCGTTCTCCTCATCAGTCCTTCTAGTACGGAGTCTTAAAACCACGCACTTTCTAATGTTGAAGTTTAAAAGGCAACGAGCAGACCAGCAGCTAAGTTGATTGAGACTCTCTTGAAGCGCTTTCCTATTGGCGTCAGACCTGATGGCTCTCCAGAGTTTGACGTCGTCGGCAAACATGATAGCGCTGCAACCCAGGTCGTTGACACAGTCGTTGATATATATAAGGAAGAGCAGTGGCCCTAAGACAGAGCCTTGGGGGACGCCACTCAGAACAGATGTAGAGTTTGACTTCGAGTCATCGATGCACACAGTTTGCGATCGCCCTGTGAGAAAATCTGTGATCCATGCCAGCAGGTTTCCTCTTATGCCAATTTCTGACAATTTATACATTAGACGCTTTTGTGGGACGCGGTCGAATGCCTTCTTGAAATCCGTATAGATGACGTCAACCTTACCATCTTCATCCAGTGCGCGAGTCCACTGCTCAGTGGAGAGTAGAAGGCTGGAAAGGCAAGAATCGTTCTTTCTGAAGCCGTGTTTGAGCCCTGACAGTAGGTTCTTCTCCTCAAAGAACTCCATTGTCGTCTTCTTAATTATCGTTTCCATCACCTTACAGCAAATGCAAGTTAGGCTGACGGGCCGGTAATTGTTGACCTTCGTTCGGGCTCCGCCCTTGTATATCGGGTAAATATTTGCCATTTTCCATTCAAATGGCAGTTTTCCTAGTTCAAATGAAGAACGAAAGATATGTGCTAGGGACTCTGAGAGTTCGCTTGCTAATTCTTTCAAGAACTTGGCTGGTATATTGTCTGGACCGGATGACTTTGCTTCTTTGAGGCTCTGCAGCTCCCTCTCAACTGCAGATGTTGGAAATAGTAGAGAATGAAGTGCTGGACCGGCGTTTACAACAGCACTGTTGGCATTATCAAAATGAAGCTCGGTATCCCTAGTGAATACCGAGGCAAAGAACCGGCTACAGTACTCGGCTTTCTCGTCATTCTCAACGACTTCTCCGCCATCATCATTCTTAAGTACTGCGACAGGATGCTTGTTTTTTAATCTACTGTTAATATAGCGGAATAGAATTTTGGGCTTTCCTTCGGCCTGTTGGAGGATTCTTGATTCATAGTTTTTCCTGGCCTGCCGAATTGATTTTTTACTGCATTTCTTTGGTGTCGGATTCCTCGAGGTGTACTGGCGACCCAGTGTTCCTGAATAACTTCCATTTCCTATTCTTCTTCTTCAGTTGCCTGTTAAGGTCTCTCGTCAACTAGGCAGGATGACTAGTCGTCTTGTGTACCTTGACCGGACAAAAGCGGTTGAGCAGATCTAATGCAACCCTCTTGAGTGATTTCCAATCCTCCTCCGGATCCACCTTGAGTAGGCAGTCCCAATTCACGGACGAAAGTGCATTCTTCGTTGAAGTGAGATCTGCCTTCCATAGGTTTGGCTGGTCCTCCGTTTTCCTCAGCTGTTGAGTATGGAGTGAGTAATCCCACATAAGCGTTGTATGGTCACTCATACCGAGCGGAGCACTTGAATGCACTTCATCTATGTAGGATGAATCCTTCGTGAAAATGAGATCCAAACAAGTAGCCCGCTGGTTTTCTCGAAATCTGGTTATGCCCTTAACGTTATGAACTAGAGATAGGTCAAGCGTGAGATCCATCAATTTGGAACTAAAGGAAGTTGACGCCGCCTCAACTGTCAGGTTGTTCCATTCAATTGCAGGGGCGTTGAAGTCACCAACGATTAGAACCTCCTGGTGGCTAGCAGCTTCTTTCACCAGACCAAGGAGCGAGTCATCGGCTCCACTCAGAATGTTTGGTGGCCGGTAAACGGCCAGGAATTCAAGGTTCTGTGAATTCGCCTTCTTGATCTTTAACCAGACGGACTCATACTCCAGGGCTTCAGTGTGTTATCTTTCTACAACAGAGATTTCAGTTCTGACATACATGACAACCCTACCTCCTTGTCGGTTTTGGCGGTCTTTGCGGAAAAGCTGGTATGCTGGAATCGAAATCTCCGAATTCGCGATTTCTATTTTAGCCATGTTTCCTTTATGGAAACTACATCAGGTTTCCGCTCCGAAAGTACTGCCTTGAGTTCATCAATTTTGAGGGAAGACTTTGGGCATTAGTGTAAAGAAAGGTCAATTTAGACTTATTCACCACTTTATGCAGGCGGTTGCCTCTTGCGTGAGATTGCATGCAGGGAGCTGTCGATGCTGATGGAGACGAACTGTTGTCCATCCCGACTAGGCTGTTAGTGTTATCGGCTTTCTCCAGAGGAGTGACCTCGGGACATGGACGATCTCCCCGGTCAGAATGCGAAGATTGCTCTCGCCGAGTTCGCATCTCCTGTGGAGTTCTACTTTTAGCAATCTCCATTTCTCACGCTCCGCGGGGGGAAAATCCCGCTGAAAAAAACCGTCGGGTGTGAGTATCTAAGTATTGGTTTCCTGCTTAACAATAGCTGGACCTCAGCCTCACTCTTCAGAACAACCTTCAACGGTCTTGGTTGGCGTTGTTCATCTTTTGAGTCTGTTATACGGCCCATTCGGAATGCCTTTAGAAATTCGACTTTCTCCTCACCCTTTAGGATTAATTTCAGATATTCTTTAAATAACTTCCTGTCCTCTTCTAATCTTGATTTCGGGGTATCGGAAGTACCTTCTATCATGCCTTTTATGACTATGCAGTTTATACGAGTGGTACTCACCTTCCGCCTGTCGTCCCCTTCTGCTTCTGTAGGTTTTTTTAAGACAGATACGCTTCGATGTTCAGCGCTCCTGTTCGTTTTGGCCTGCGAAAGTGCCCTTTATGTTTGGCTCGTGCTCAAGCTCGGCCAACTTATATTAGCACTTGGGCTTGGTTGGCCTTTTTTGGGAGCCCGAGAGCGCTTCTTCGCTCTCTTGGAAGCCAGTGGGTTGACCGTTTCCCCTGTCAATGGCAAACTACCAACTCCATCAAGCATCCTGGCTGCCGGATCATTTTTGTGCTTAGACACTTCGACGAGGGATTTTGCTTCTCCGTACGTTAGGTTTCCTCGCTCAAGTTCACGCATCGCCGGTTTCTCCTCACGAGGGAAAAATAGAGAAAAAAAATTCAGCTCCTCCATCTCCACTCCAAGACTATTAACTACCTTCTCAAGGTTTGTAAATTTGTTCAAAAGGGTAAAATATGATACGGAGGCTTCATCTTCATGAGTTACATCCCTTAAACTTTTACGACTTTTAGTTCGCTTGGCAGGAGGAGAGTTCAAAGAACTTCTAGATCGAGTTTCCGTAGTTAGTAAGGGAATTCGGAAACTACCGCAGCATCTCGTGATGGCAAAGAGAGGTAGGCGTTCGACTTCTACGCGGGGGGTCCAGGGTTCGAATCCGGACGGTGGCGTGACCTTTTTTCCTTGTTGCGATGATGTCGGGATTTTGAATGCAGGCACTGGCGAACATTCCTTCCCGTCTTCCAAAGCTGTATCGCACATAGTTTCAATTTTTTCTGTCACCATCTTTTCACAATAGACTGTTAATGAATCAAATAGTAAAGTGGATTGCTTTTTGACTATTAATAACCGATTTTGATTACTGTCATCCTGTGTCTTCGTGGAGGAGTTGATTAGACGCTCAACTTGTTGTTCGTAAATTAAGTCTAGTGAACTCGAGAGACTTTTAGCCCTTTTAGAGGGGTGTGATTTCGTTGCATCAATCGTTCATGTTTGGCTTGTCAGAAGGCCAAGGTCGGGTGACACAACAAAGCCCCAATTGGCACATTTCTTGCACCCGATGCACGTTTTGCACATGTCCATATCGATTTGGTAAGTCCTTTGCCAACATCACACGGTTGCAAATATTTACTTACTGTCATTGACCGATTCACTCGTTGGCCCATTGCAACCCCCATGATTGATATAACTGCAGATTCGGTTGCTCACGCCTTCTTGGAACACTGGATCTCCCATTATGGCCTCCCCTCAACTATCACCACCGATCGAGGCCAACAGTTCGAATCCTGACTTTTTAATGGCCTTACCGACTTACTCGGATGTTCCCGCATACGCACGACAGCCTACCACCCCTCATCAAATGGCTTAGTTGAACGTTTCCATCGTCAAGTCAAATCCTCGCTCCGAGCTGACGACAATCCTTCCAGTTGGAACGAGCACCTTCCTTTGGTCATGCTTGACATTCGTACTGCCCTAAAGCCTGACTTGGAGTGCTCCTCTGCCGAGCTTTTTTACGGTACTTCCCTACGGATCCTTGGCAATTTTGTCGGGCACTCTTAAAGCTCAGCCGATCTGGATTCCACAGATTATGTGAAAAGACTGCGCCAAGCCATGTCTCATCTGCGTGCAATTCCTCCACGTACTTCAACAAGTAAGTCATACATCGAGCCTAGCTTACTTACATGTGCCTTTGTATTTGTTCGCGTAGATGGTGTTCGCCGACCGCTACAAAAACCCTACGACGGACTATATAAGGTACTATCTCACACGGACAAGCATTTTACAATTGCCCGGGGCGGCCGTACCGACGTGGTCTTAGTCGATCGTCTGAAGGCGGCTTATACCAATCCTCCTTCGACAGCCTCAACCAAAAAACCACCACCCGGCACATTGCGAACTCCTTTATCCACGACTCCACATGCACTTGCAAATCCCGGGCTTTCCTTCGCCCCAAATCCCCCTCTCCTGACACGCAGCGTACTTCATGTCAGTTTCCCCGACCGTTACCAACTTACAACATATGCTTAACACTCCCATATTATTCACACATGAACATTTTCTTTTTCTGAACTCCTTTCTCCTAGGAGAGGGAGTATTGCAGTGAAACTGAACTGCCCTTTTTGGCAAGCATGATTATAGAGGGCAAAAACTCCCGTCGAATTCAATAAAAATCTACTTCCAAAGGCTCGGTAGCTTAACTTGAAATGTTTTCGTTACATTTCACCTATAGGAGGACTAATTTTCATTTTTTTTAAATTCTGCCTGCGTACGATCAAATATCCCTCGACTACATTTCGTATTCTATGCAATAGAGGTTAATGTTGGTTGAATTTAATTCTTAGTTTACATAAACAAGCATAATCTTATTTAATTGAAATTTGTTGATGAATTCCACCACAAATACATATTAATTAACGTTCCCTAGCCAAGTAGTAAATGTTTAATCACTTTATACTTGAAGCAGTTGGGCAGGGGAATAGATATAGCCTTGGTCTCACTAATCATTCTCACCCCTTTTGTTTTACTGAGTTAAAGATGCCTTGCATAGACTGACACAACTTTTAAAAAACTTTGAACAAGCACGTGCTTTTATCCACAAGCGACTTTGTTCTTATTTACGATTTCGTAACTGTTGGGATAGTCCTATCTAAGATTCTTGGATGGAGTTTATCGTATCCCAGAACCTTAAGTGCATTTACCCCTTTTCTGATTTCACTCCCTAATTAACACAGACATGCGTACGCTCTCACATTGGAGCGCAACCTGGCGGATGGTTTTTTCTCCCTCCAAATGTAATTTCATTTGTTTTGGTCCCACAATGGTTCTTGAACCCATCATCTTCCAAAATATTTCACTACTAGGACGATCTATAATAAAATATTTAAGTCTAACTTAGACGAATAAGCTAGCACTATCGCCTCATGTGGATCGAATTTCTGCCATGGCCACACAGATACGTGGTTATATATCACGTAATTTTTCCCTCCGGAAATAAAGTCAAAATTTTACCGCAGATTTGTTCTCCCTATCCTAGAATACGGTTGCCCTTTTTGGTCTTATGAACGCGTCTGGCCACAGTAAGATGGAAAAGGTTCAGCGAGTCTCACTCGAAAAAAACTTTCGCTTCTGGATCGAGTATTTCCTATACGGATAGATTTCAGCTAGCGAAAATTATATTTCTCTGGGCTAAAAGAATCGAAGTCGATATATGCCTTCTACGGTAAACCGACCTTACGCCACTGATAACCCCTCCATGGTAATTTCACCACCCCTAAGATTCAAATCTAACCATTCTCGTTTTTTACCTCCAACCATGCTTTCATTTGGAATAATCTTCCACTCAAAATCAGGCTGTTGTTTACATTATCGATGTTCACAGGGAAATAACGTAAACATTTAAAGAATGTACCATGGTCGCATCTCCGGCACTACAGCAATGACGTCGTTACGTCTGCACTTCCCTTCTCGTTGCGACCCCTATTATACTGGTGGTGGGCTTTCCTTGTCTGGCCTCACACATACGCACCAGCAGGACGATCATATATCGGGTACATGTTTCTTCCATGAGGGACAATTTTTCAATCCTTAAAACCCTTCAACTAGCATTCAAACTTGTGTTAATTTATTTATGGGCAGTTTACAGGCAAAGTCAAAAGATTTGTACAGTACAGGTTAATGAAAAAACACTCCTACTGTTATTTTTGGGTCAGTCATGGAAGAAACTGACTTAATGTTTTGAAACATGATGCTCCCCACGAAAAATCTATTGAGCACCGGGTACAATTTTGGCATTCATTACGTCGGGCTATAACCAGGTGTTTGTAACGTAGCTGACACCCGGCTGCAGGTCAGCTACACATACTTGAAGCTCATCCATCTTCTGAAACAAACTCTGTGCATTCGTATAAATAAAGCGGAGCTTCGCTGGGATAGATTTTTGAGCGGGTTGTGGGTCAATGTAGCCGGAAATTTTGTGCAGATTATTTACTCTGCTGTCTGATTTTGAGTCTAGTGGTTCTTGTAAAACTCGGCGTCATTGGCTCTCTCCAGACGAATGACATCTGAGTGGCGAGGATTTCTCCCTTTAATTTTCGCAGGTTTCTCCCGCCCTCACTGGATCTCCTGTGGAGTTCTGTTTTCAAATCCCTTCTGTTCTCCAGCTCGACTGGTGAATAATTCCGCTGGAAAAAGAACCGTCGGTAAACGTTCCGGGGTGCCGAATTTCTGTTCAACGGTCCAAATGCTTTTAAAATGGGGATTTCCAGTTCCTCCTTTTCATTTAGTAGAGCTTTGAAGTAGTTTCGGAAAAATGTCATGTCATGACGTATTCTGCACTTAGGAGCATCTGAAGCAGGTTCACACATGTCCTTCCTGACGATGCACTGACTGCGGTTATAGTCTTGGGACGCCAAATTTGACGAATTTCGATAGCAATTACAGAAAACTAAATGAAAATTGAACATATGCCATATATACAAAGGACCAAGTTCAACCTGGTGTTGCAGTGTCAGTACTGTCATTAGTAGCACCAGGTTTCCTGCCTTCAAGCTGCCAGCATCCTACCTGCTATTTTGTAATCCTGTGAGAAGCAATGTAATGATTGTCGTACGTAGATATAAACAGAAGTGTAGCAAAACATTTGGGGTCTTAGACTCCAAGAAAGGTATTGGATTTTCAACTAACAGGGAAAGAGGAGGATGGGTTTTCAAATGCTCATAGTTATTAAAACTTCTTTTCTTAGTCATACCAGTCATTAAGTAGAAAAAATCGAACATTAAGCATATCAAAATAAACATAAAATTCCAATGATTTAGTTGACCTGCTGTATCTGGGCTTCGGGTTTGTTTGAATGGGTGTATACCGTTTCGATTGCAATGCGTGATTGGGACGGCACACGCGGAGTTTGCTGCACGCTACCCGAGGGTAGGTGTCTCGTCCCTCTGTGATGACTTATTTTTCGTCTCTTAGATTCTCGTGCAGACATGTAACTCTGACAATAGTTCTGTTTTAATGGTCTTGCGGTCCTTTCCACAGGTTTTCTCGGCTAACAGTATCGAAATGCTCACGTGCTCGTACGGCTGTCAGCCTCCATCGACGCTGGCCTAGCTTCGGCTGCCTAGTTCATCTGGCATGAGTGGTGTCTGGCAATCGAAACTCGCTTGCGACTGAGAGTGCCACAGTAACCACCGAAGTATTTGGCCCCATGAAAAGTGTGAAGCGGTCTCGGAGTCCATTTCAAAGAATGCAGTGGCGGTCAGGGCACTTGTCCGGTTGATCTGCATGAGGCATTTAAACCAACCAGGAACGTCCAATACTCGGAAGCTTATAAGGTAACTCACAGAAAGATTTGTTTATAAGGCTCCACAGTATCAAATGCACGCTTAGCTAGTTGTGTATGCCGTACTCGTGGTAGATCAAACTTACGTCTTTGTCTCGGCTTAAAACATCGATTTATCCTGTCTGAAGTTTGCCCTGTTCTGGGGCAGTCGCCACAGTATCAAATGCGCACATTACCTAGTTGCGTATGCCGTACTCGTGGTAGATTGATTTTACTCTTGGGATCCGTCTCGGTGTAAAACACCATTAGTTAGCACCTACGTTTTTCTCTTGTTGAATTTAGACTTTGACGCCTAGTCAATTTATCAGCATCCTTGAGAGCTACCAGTTCTTTGTGTATCCTAAGCTTGTTATTTTATTTTTAGGTCTCAAGTGACCGGCATACAAATGCGAGAGATTGTTTCCTATCTAGGTCAGTGATGACCATTTTTCGTCACCTGAGCCTTGATGATTTGTTGTCTGATTTTTTTTCTGAATGTGCGTCAGATATTTTCAAAAGCGTTCTCATTACAGGTGCAACGTCGTGGGCCCGGGAATAATCTCAACGTTGTTTTCCGAATGGTTGTTTTCAATAAAATGTCGCACCAAACTAGTGCATTCTTTGATTACACCAGGACAGTATCTCACTGTCAGTTGTGGGCCAGGGCGTTTATGCTATGTTGGAATAAAGGGCTTGGTTGAAAAGGCATAGTTCATAGAGGCATTGCTAATTATACTTTTCTGTTGCTTGCAAACAACCTCTGACTTGCGTGAGTGTCGCGAGTTGGACTATTTACTGCCTGTTGAACAAAGTATTGGCCTCCAGCAGTGGATGTCATGAAGTCGGTACCAAAGAACGATCGAGCGTTCTGTCGCAGCGTGACTTCCATGGGGTCTTTCAGTTACAGAAAGGCGATTACATCCTGCCACTGCTGCAGGTGAACACGTTCAAGAGTGTTGTTTACTTGTGTTGTCAAGTGATTGCGTGGTTGGTCTGTCTATGCTCTTGTTTTGCGTCTTTTGCTTATTGTCTTAGTGCCACTCGAAGCAGTGAGGCAGGGGCGTATCGCATTAATAGATATCGTTCGACTGGACGTGCAACCACCGCCTGCTCATTAACTGTTGAAATAAAGTGGCTTTGCCGTGACACCGGCGTTCTGGACTTGGGAGTTGATTGAGCAGGCTTGGGGGCTGTTTGTGGTCTTGTTGGGATCTGTCGCTCCTTTGTCCGACTTCCAAAAGTGGTTGAGGACGACACAAGCCTAACTGATATTGATGCAAGGCTTTGTCAGACAGCCCGAGATAAAGCTTACGTGAATAAAAATTTCACCAATCCGGGTTTCGCGTAAGGGCGTATATGTGTCACGCGCATACATTTTCTGAAGGGGTCTTGAATTCCATCGTGACCGGGCTACTTCCTGTTTTTCGCCGTGCAGATTTAAACGCAGCACTGGATTTCGTTCATCACGAAGTCGTCTTTCAGGTGATAACGTTGCCAAGTTCGGATCCTGCCATCGTTCTACAAGGACATGTTTTTTAGTTCTGAAGTTTCTCTGCTTCTATTCCGTCTGTGACCCGTTAAGGTTGCATTCAATCATTCTGATTGAGTAAACTATTGACCGGATCTTCGGCTAGTTTCTGTCGGGCTTCAACCTCAGCTGAGTGACTTCGACTAAGATCAATTTTTTAAGTTGTGAGCTGCGATGGCCTGCTAAATGGCATCCTTAACCCAGTTGCTTTATTCACAGGCCGTTTTAAGGTTTTCTGCCTAGAGAGAGAGAGCGAGATAGTACTTATTTCGATTACTGGCAATCAACTTTGAGTTTCAAATACTTTGGAGGGGAGCCGCTGCCACATGGACAGAATAAGGAAGGCATCGTCATCCGAGTAGATCCTGCTTGCAGGGTTTTAGTAGGCTTAAGAGGGTTGTGGGGGTCCGTACACAATATCGGCCTTAAAAAAACCGCATGCACCGAGTATAAGTGCAATGCTAAAGTCGGTCGGGCTTTTCAGTTAAGGTGAAGACTATCTTCATACATCGAAATATACAATTAGTAAAAGTGAAAAAAGTTAGATCGGGAATCTTTGTGGTCTGCACCAAATGCAAGTATTAAGTACGTTCGCTGTAGACCAGCAGATTCCAACTAATTTGGCCAAAAAGTATTTTGTAAGAAGCAGGCGAAGTTCTCTAATTCCCACAGCTTGGTTAGACTAACATCAACAACATCGACTAGACTGTTGCTGTGCATTGATAGACTTAAATGATTACTATGACATCTGCCAAACCAGGACCCAACGAAACTACAGTCTGTGCGCGAAGTAAAACAGAGGGTAATGACCTTATTGTCATTATTAGAAAACTCCCTCCAAATTGTAAAATCTAATGACCCAGCCTTGCCCGTTATCGTGAATCATAGCAATCTAGAGCGTACAAGACCAGCACCACAGGCTGTGTGCAGCTGAAAAGCAACTTCATTAGGCTCGGCCATTTTCAATCCATCACCAAGATATTTCTTTTTGGTATTCATAGCAACAGTTCGATCGCGTTCACTTTAATCGTGTGGTATAATGAACGAAACAAGGACTTCTTGCGAAGGCACAATTTTTTATCGCTCTTATATTGTAAAACAATACAAAGGTAGTTTGCAGATCGTGGCGGGACTTGTCCTTCATGATGTGGGCACTTGACATTCTTGGAGAGTAAGCGCTAGCAATGGTGCCGCATTATTTATCGTAAAGTGGGGCCATACTATGCCCCTGTTCCTACGTAAAAGGCGAAGTAGCTGACTGACTGTATTGATTATGGTTGCTGGGGCGGTATTAACAGTCCACTGTTCATCCTTCAGACGATCAGAGTAAGAAGGGAATTCGGCTACCCGTTCTGATCAGTCTGATCTCACCGAGGGAAACGGTATTTGTATCTGGCGAGTTCATTAGTGATCCAGGCTGTCCTGTTCTGGCTTTTGAATTACCTGAGAAGGAACTGGTACCCCCAGGCTGTGAGTGTGCACAGACGAGAGGAGAATGGTGGAATATCCGCGTTATTCATGTTCACGAGGCATGTCGGCCTACAAGCGGCGCGATGAACAGCCTTATATGGTATCTATTCCAGACCTTTCCAATGAGATCATAACCCTAAGTAGGTCGTTTAGACAACGCAACTGTCTGTTATAATTTACGACTTATAGTTGAGAAGCAAACAGCTGGAAGCGGTTTATACCGCCTGTGAAACCGCATGTCGCTCTTGCTGTGGTCCTGATGGCTGGGTGCAAGGGGTCAGAGGCTATGGTGATTAGCGGAACTTTAGTCGCAGGTTAGGTGTAGCAGAAAACGCTGTCTCAGCATCGGTGCCTCTGTTTCCAGTCTACCTGTCATTCAGTAGCAGCGCAAAGACACTACGGCTGCCATTGAAAAGGGGTTCAGTGACTGGCTTGACAGATAACCAATGGAAATGCGTACCACAACATGGCTGACTCTTCTTTTCTGACTAAATCAGGTTTCATATAAAGTGTAACTAGGTTTGTAGTGCCATCCATCTCCAGTGACGCCACACAAGTGATCGCAGTTATCGACCTGTCTCTAGGACAGCCGATCACAGGCTGCCATCGGCCAATCAAGGGGCCAGTGACTCAATCACCGTCCACATCACAACAGAAAGACGCGCGCGCAGGCCCAAGGGCCGCCGCGTTGTAGTGCTACTTAGACCACCACGGATTATCCGGCATGTCCGACATCTTAACGCCGGTCTAATTGGTTGTCAGGATGTGGCCGCTGTACAGAGCAAAACTTTGTGGACCCCAAAGCTTAGGCCTGAAGGTTAATTACTTAGCACATCAGCGGGGCTATCTTACCTGGGCACCCCATCTTCACTGAAGACAGTGGGATACAGTCCGGGACACACTAGAGTGTCGGTCGGTGTGTCCTCGAAATAGACCGGACTTGGCACGGAGCCCGTCGAATTCAGATGCAAGAAGGAAGGTTCCCGGGTTCTTGTACCAGGCTGATAGCCGGATTGCCTCTTCAGACTAATCTGAAGTGAATTTTGATGATCCTAAATGCTGGATTGGTATAAATGTATCATTTCCAGAACTGGGAGCAAAGTTAGGATGTCCGACGGAAACAAAAGGCTTAGTCGATTTCATATTTAGACTCCGTCAGCATCATTTGTGCTTTTGCCAGCGGGGCAGTCTTGCAGTAAACTATGTTTTTTTTTACCTTGGAGCTAGATCTCACGGAGTATTACATACTTTTCATTTGAGATGTCAACATGCTAGTAAACTCTACTACACACCTGTGATCCCTTCTGTCTCAAAGTTAGGCAAGATAGGCGCAAAACAATTCTTTCCAAACTGTGGATGGTGAGCTTGGGTCAGATACATCACAGGCGGCAAACCTTTGGAGCTACAGGACAAATTCTACTACCTTGGGTAAAGCGGACCAAGTGAGGCATCTGACTAGTCTGACGCGCACAGTCTTCAACTAACTCTACCGAGACCTCTGAAATTGGCGCGATCATCCGAAACACTGAAATTACATGTGTGCATTTTTTGGCCAGGACAATCCTCTTGTAGGCTGCATCTAATTAATATGGAGTTGATAGCTGGGATTAATACTGCACTGGATACCACATTTTCATGTTCGATCAGGAACGCATCTAGTCCGCCGCGTTCCTCCGAAGCGCTGATCCAAGTGCATGGACTGCGTACTGCAATGGTCTGAACCCGAAATCTCCCCCCCCCCCCAACGAGAACGTCTTTTAGTCTTCCGCTGCCACATAAAGGTAGCAGCCAGCACAGGAGGCAGTAGCCTACTGCATTAGCTGCTCAAAACGCATGCTACAAAATGTGTCGCAAAGGGCTCTTGCTTTTCAAATAGGATGTACTAGATGCCTTGAAAAAGTCTGGGTGTTTAAAGCATGTCAGTAAGTTTACGCGAACCAAATGACACACACACACACACTGGTCCATCCAAATAAGCCCAACAACCGTCGTAGAGTTAGTGCAAAAATAAGATTGTGCAATTGGCTACCATTGTACATTAAATCACAAGGGAAAGCTTGGCACACTGTAGAAGGCTTGACCGTGCATTCTTGAAGAGGATCACCTTGAAGCGCTCGGGAAAGGGTTCATGCAAGGAGTGTGAACTGATCGTTCGGGCAGAGTTAACCGAGGCAACTGCCGCAAGGCTGAGGAACCCTAGTCCGATGCTTACACCATGTGAAAAGGAGTAGGCGCCCTCGTCCACATAGCCCAGCGCCAAGAAGTCCCCGCCGGGTGATTCAGTTTTCGTCAGTGTCAGGTTGCCAGCCCGAGCTTCCTCCACATCTTTCTTCGATCGAGGAGTGTAGAGGACCGACCTGGGTTCAGGAATACCCCTACCCAAGACCTCCAATTTCACCTTTAATTTAGAAGAATAAAACAAACGAACAGCTGTACTGAAAAAATTTGCGGCATGGTGCTTGACACAACTTGACATGATGAATTGGTGTATGTAATTCAGGTTGGATGAGCACGCTTGACAAAAGGGTCACGTGAGGTTTGTAATACATTACTCTCCTACCTGGGAAAATAAAAGAATTCGCCATGGCGAATATGACACGGACCAACTGTGAGCGCAGGGCAATTAAGCAGTCCATTTGAAGATTTAATAACTCCTCGTGCAAGCCACAACCGAAAAAAACTGAGGACAGGTTATTTTTCAGTATTTATCAATATCCGCAGAAATCATATCCTTCCTCACGAAACAATAATAATATAGAATAAAAATAGCGATGCATAAATAAACCAAACAGACCTATCGGGAAGTTGGCGTGTTAAGGTTTGCGAGCCGAACGTTAGAAATAGTAGTATATTCGCTCGAGATTTCTAATCGGCTCACTCTTCAAATTTCAGATATGAAACAATCAATAAAACAAACAATTTAAATGTTGAGGCCAACCGTAGGATTGACGACTGACATGAAGATCAATGCAGTCTTTTCGCATTGGCATAGAGCTGAACTGATTTGCCAGTTAACATGGTAAACTGCTTGTTTTTTGATCTTCTCCTGCCTCGAGATCGTGAGATCCGTTCCGAAAAGCCAACACTCATACTCAGTTCATAGAACACTATGCACTAATCAGCGTACTAGGAGCGAGGGGGGATAGCTTCGGTCCTCAAGAGGTTCACGACCACAAGGCTTGTTGAAATGCACGGGCAAGACTTGGGAATAGGAACTCCCCCAGGAATACAGGTGGGCGCCTATTATTGTGTTTTAATGCTAACCCCCTAAGATTAACCCTTACGGAAACCTTAGCTTGAATTCTAGACTTAACGTCAACCCTCATCCTAATCACCATAGGGTTTAGTGCGAGGCCACCTGAATTGCAGAGTGGGAGAGGGTTCCCACTCCCGTTTCTTACAAATTCTTGCACAGTCAACCACTCAAGCTACTCCGTAGTTATGTTGGTATGCTCACAGCGTGCGTGAAATGCTTCAAATTTAATGCAATATATTGAGATATATAGGATACGACAATTTCCATCACAGAAATTCGAGGAGCAATTGACGATCATACGTATACACAGACCACCTCCATGTACATCTACTCTTTTACTTGCTCCCGTGGAGCAGGTTATACTGGTCGCACGAGTCGGCGCCTATCCAAAAGAATAAATGAACACCTTTGAGCAATGGCTAAGTTAAGGTGAAGTCAATACCATTAGGACCATCAAAAACTCTATTCTAGCGCACAAGGTAGATTCCGGACATCGGGTGGACCCCAACGAAGCCTTCAGGGTGATCTACAAGGTCCCACCAAACTAACATAAGTTACTGCGTCAGTGCCTGCTAGCAACAGCAGAAGCAACCGCTATCTGGTTGAGGAAGCCGGTTTTGTGTGCGTTAAAGGACCTGCTGCAAGCTCCAAGCTTAGCATGGCCAACGGCCACCTTGCCACCGGTATCTTCCCGCACCTCCTCTCTTCCTTTCCCCCCTCTCTCTAATTGCCGTTTAATTAGCCGCATGTTACAACCTCCAACCCCTCCCCTAGTTGCTTGTAACATTGAAATTAATTTACCTACAATTTTACACTTGACCTTCCTTCCATATAAGTGTAACGGCCTAATGAGAATTTATTGAAAGTATACGTATGCTCGCCAATTTCTCTTCGGATATATAGGATACACAAAGTTGATTCATCAAGGGCTCCACCCGTAGCTCTTAAAACAGACATATATCAAACGCTAGGAGGTTTGTAAGTGACAGGATAAAGGGAATAAAATTGGCGGTGCTTCAACATAGACAGACATAAATGAACTGTAGGAATACATTAACCGCAAAGACAAACGAGACTGGAATGGCTATTTCTGGCTTATTAGCCGTCATCAACCATTCACACCCAACCTCAGGTGTTACGGCACCGAAGCTCAAAGCTGCTAATCAGCCAGAAAATTTCATTCGTATAATCGCAAGTCGACATATTCATGAGGTTTCTTAGGGATTTTGAATACAGGCGGGTCCCCAACAGTCACCCGGATTCTTTGTTCGAGGTTGTCTCCTCTAGCACGTTGACTCAATAACCTAACCACAAGGCAGTGGTGGCAAGTAAACCTATTTAATAGTGGTTCACGCTCGCCATGTCACAGTGTCGTCATTGGGACTTGCGGACTTTCATAAGGCAGTCAGTGCACCAGACCTCAGCCCTCAGCGCCCTGGTAACACTGTCGCTGCTGCGTCAGCGACTGCTTTTTCGCCAGACCCTAGAGCCTGCTTATTCCGCAGCTAACCTTCATTGAAAGCAGTGTCACTATCCACCACCTGCGGACGCACCAGGTAGCCAGCAGCTAGGCTAACGGGTAACCCTCCTCTCCTGGGTAACCCACCGTCCGTGACACCACTGAGGCCGGCTAGATCAGGCATGATCACAGCCGTAACAAGTACAAATACAGAAATTGTCTTTCCAATCTCTCCTGTCTTTGCCGCCAATGTCCATCTGCCTATACTACTAGCCGCTGTGCGGTTGGCGACGGTGCTCAAAGGCAGAATGGAGCGAATGAGTGCTGTTGATGATACGCGAGCTGTCATTGACGGAAATCCCACTCAGCCAGGGGCTGGTCGCCATGTCTGTCGGAAAGAGAACGCTGTAAAGTGCAGGCTTCAACCTAGGAGGAGGTTTACCGCTAGATTTTTAGGTTTTGGGATGTCTCGTCTGGAATTAAAATCTCAGACAACTTTGGGAAAAAATCAACAAAAAAGGGCGGCTTTCAATGCACACCTCATTTTTGCATACCGTCTTCCTCCTCCTGGCAGACGTATGCGTCGAGAATCTGCTACTTTGTCTCCTCAGGAGAAACTTGGTCCGTCTAGTCGTTAAAAAAAAACAAATCCAGACCACATTGGCGTGTAGAAATGCAAATAAGTGCTACTGGTGATACGCAGCGTAGAGGAAGGAGTTGGTTGACCATGTAATGGTTTAGGATGTGAGATGCACTTTAAGCACACACACTAATTTCGTTCCATCTAGTAGTAGAGGTAAATCATTTATGAGGAGCAATCTATTCGTTCCACAGGGAGGTTGCCACGAGACATCTGTTTGCCCGTGTGGCTAAACAAAGTGTCCGTTCGGTAGCCTGTGAGTAACGTTGTGTTGTTTACGCCCTTATGAATGCTTGTGTGTACCCCCTAAACGGGCCACGTGAGAGATTCGCTGGGCCAACAGGGGAGCTGTTTAGGTTGCGCCGATAAAAATGTCAAACAGGGGTGGGGGGGAGGAGCGTTGGTGGCACGCGCAGGGGCGGCTTTGGCCGCACCAGCCGCCTGTGCCCGATCTGGCCCTCGGTCTTCTCGACTGTGTGAGGGAAGGGCTAGTGCGATAGATGCTGCGAAAGTCTACGATCACTTAAAAATAATTCACGCGCAAGTCCTCGTCTCTGCACTACCCTGTTGTGGAGTATACGGTGGACACTATCAAAACCGATGGTCGAACTGACGTGTATGTTTGTGTCAGCACAGGGGGGGGGGGATGTTGGGCGCGTGATTGGGTAAGCAAAGGACTGAGCCCGGAGCGTGTGATAGCAAGATCACCTGGACGCCAAAGCAAGCTGGCTGATGCGCGAGAAGGCAGCCCCCAGGTGCAAGTGCTACCGTGATTAAGCTCAGCTCAATCGCGGGAGCTGCCGTGCCATGGAGGTGCGCCTGTTAGTTAGCAAGCTTGTCGAGACGCCAGCGGAGGTGGCACTGGAGCGGCTGCTACAACCTAACCAGCCACCAAGGGGTGGGGGAGGGGTGACTGTCAGCATCCACAGGGACCGACTAAGTGATTTAGGCTAGCAAAAGGCGAAAATTGTTGATTTCGGTTAATGTGGTAAGACGAGGAGTGATAGAGTGTTTACCAGAAAGAGGGCCCTGGGGAGTTTGGGATGGTAGCGTGCGAGGTGGTCCACAGTCAGACGTGCGCGTGGATCACCTTCGAGGAGGCGCTTCACAACCAACACCAGCATGGCCTTGTCGCGAAGCACGAAGAAGTCATTGTCATTTGCCGCGGGAATGGGATCACCGCCACCAACAGTAACGGACGCGGCGATTAACTTTTTCCAATCCGTGGCAGTTGGCACCACCGCTCTGAATCGCGTTCGGGATCGACGTTTGGTATCGCTGGTTAAGAGGTACCAGGTGAAAAAGACAGTTTTCATGTCATAGCAGAGCTGGCAGTGTGTTACAGGTAACAGCATATTTACTTTAGATTATGCATCCAAAAAGCATAGGAAACGGAAGGATTGGCAGAAAGGGCATGGAGAGCAAAACAATGCTTGCGTTTCAGAGAAGGTTTCAAAGGGTGTCTTGAATAAAGAATACCGTAGTGTAACCAGAGAATGGGCAAAAATAAAATCGTGTAGTATATAAACATCCAAAGAAAGGTTAACGCGAGAAGGAATAGGATATGTAAAGTCCAATTTGAGGAACAAGAGCTCTATGAATAACGTTGTCATGTACCGTGGCAATTTAATTTACAAGGTATAGGTCGCTACAAAACGCTATATCGGATCTAAGACGTAGGTATCTGTTTTTGGAACCAATGTCAGGTTTCTGAAGAATATTGGTGCGATGAATATTCACAGAGGTGATTTTCGATGGCTTTTGCATTATGTAAAACTAGGGATGTAATGAGCGAGACAAGGGAAATAAAAAAAACCCATCAAATTAGCTTAGATAGAGGGAGGACCTACAGCTGCTTTATACACATTTTTAACGAAATTGAAGCTTGAGTCGTTAACATTTGCCACGGTACACAACTTTGGCTACTATCCATTGCCCTGTCCTGCCATGGCAATCCAGTCTAATTTAGTCAAAATGTAATCAACATACTGTAAAATTCCTCTAAATCTGCAAAACACTGCACATATTGCAGAGGTACACACCTTAATTTCCCTCAGATAAACTTAACTGAATATTCCTTCTTCATAATTAGGTCGGGCAATTTTTTTGTTAGCGAACGTACCTGTAAGGAATTTATAGTTTTGAGTAAATGTGCCTAGAAGGCGTTATATTCGCCGCTACATTTCCATTAAGCATGCGCGCAATTAGAGATACAACAAATCCCTAAGCGCCGAACTCATCTACAAATTAAGTAGGCACTTTCTTGTATTGAAACATAACAAGGGCTCTTTCAAACGACTATCTCTGAGAGCGTCCCTCTATTTTGAAGCAAATTTCAACGTGACAGATTTTACATACAATGGCCTCAAACTTTGAAAGCACGTTTTTTTAAAAATTACAATAAATATTGGCTCAACGAAGTCACGGAAATAATAATAATAACAATTGTATATTCAAGGTCCAGGGGCCCGTCATTAAATTGTGTCACATGACAATAGAGGATGACGCAAAAATCGGGAGCCATAAAAAGTCGCTTAATAGTTAACGACAACATCGAGGGTGATTTGGATTTTTCAATGGGATAAGCCATTTAGCAAACCCTATGAAATCGATGTAACTAAAATAGCATTATGTTTTTTGTGTTGCATTTTTCAAAGCATTGGGAATGTTTCCATTTTCAAGACAAGCCAGTCTTACAGAAGAGCACATGCGTGCACCTCCCACGCTAACTGCCATGACAGTAAACTCGACAGCGTCCCGCCATGGCTGCGGCCACAGAGCTCTTGTCAGCTATGATTGGTTTATGTCTGCGAGATTTCGGCTATTTTAGAGCCTTCTCTCCAAGCGGATTGGTCAGAATACAACCAATCTGAACGGGAGCCTATAAGTACACACAGCCTTTTAGTGAGAATGACTTGGGTTACTTCCTTGCCGAGGCGCCAGCCAGCAACTGCGCATGTACGCAACTCTTTGGTTTTGGAAGTTGCCGAATATTTAAAGACTGTATGTAGAGTGAAAATAACACATTTACATTAGTACCCTCGATGCTGCTGCGGACTGTAAAATGGAAATAGTAGAGTTAAGCGTGACATACGATAAATATTTCTATTTGATACTATGACTTAAAGTAGTTTTCTTCTGACCAGACATATATTATTAAAAACGCCAATAAGGATAGGCGTCGGCGAAGCTGAGGTGGAGTCCAGTGATATCGACAAACAAGTCGTGCGTAGAAACCCAAAGAAAAACCACGCAATCATGAACGAAGAAAGGATTAACACGGAAAGAAACCGAACCATTCATCCGGTGTTTCAGTAGTCGTTACAAGCAGCATGCGTCTTAACGCCCTACAGATTCCATCAGGCTCACTATTAGTCTGGTAATGGGCTTCTTGGTAGTGTGAAAGGAATATTGATAAAGTCACCAGGCGGAGCACACGGCCGTCACAGCTCAGTTGAGACAACGTCTTTAGGTAAATTGAGAGTGGCTAGTAGACATGGCCTATATGTCAGCAGCCCAATTTTAACCATCTGCAGCAATTTCTCTTGGATTTCGACGAGGTTGGATGCAGGAGGCGATTTAATTTTTGCCTTTTTGAACAGCCGACATTCGTTCTTTGTATTCAGGCAGAAGTGGCACATCTAAATCCAAAGCTGATCATCCAAAACGCAGATTTATTGACATGAGAAGTGCAGATGTTGTGGTGAAAGAAACCAGGTGCCAGTTTGAATCCTGAGCAATAGAGCGGTGGGATATTGCAGGATATGACTAGTAGCAAAACCGCCTCCCAAATGCAGTGCCTAAGAAGGCTACGTCATTGGGTAGAAGTGTCCCTAATTTCTAACTTTCTCGCCGGTAAAGATGGTTAAGGTGGTCAGAAGAGTTGGATTTAGATCGGAGTTTTGGGAGTAAAACAAGTAATTTATAAATTGAGGCTAAAAGATACACTATACGGATAGCACGGAGACTAGTTAAAAGCAGTCGGCTCATTAGTGGGTTTCCTCGAAGCTGTGTCGTGCAGCAGCAGCATATCGGCGAAATATGTGTCTGGGCTTTTAGTTAGTGCCTCTGAACCTTAGTTGAGGCTGAGTTGCTCCAAGTTAGCGATTTACCTCTGAGCAAAGAAAAAGGCAAAAAGGCATTCATAACCACAGTCGTAAGTGCACTGACGCAAGGCTTGTTCAAAAAAACACGCCAGGTATACGACACAGTACTGCTATTGTGACTGACAGAAGACGAAGAGAGGGACGTGTACTTTATTCAGCTGTTAGCACACGGACGTTGCCTATCGATAATTCCTCACATAAACCTGCCTGGCGAAAAGTTGACTATTCTGCTGCGCCACGCACATAATTTTTTACTGCATGCGGTAACCATTAATCAGTACCGTTCATGCAACCAGTATGCAATGTTACTGCCGTGCGTGGCACGCATAGAGTAGCTGTTTACCCGTGCCAGCCAGTGCGTCACCGAGCTCACCCCCGGTGGTACTAGCATTGTTTTGTCTCCCGGAAGAAGGCGGATGAGGGCGGAGAGAGCGTATGTTGTTTGCAAGTCTGCCTCATTATAAACTAGTTCACGCGCAACTCATGGCTCCGCACTCACTCCGTGGTGCACACACAGTGAACATCTTGGCTTGCAGTAGTCGAACTACCACAGCATAGAGGATTGCGAAATCGCACGATACTTCAGCTCTACTCCTAAGAGTAGACCTATTAATGATAATTCTCGATTGAGTGGAATGCCAGACCCCGCATTGAAGCGCAACGCATATGAAAATAGGGGCACGAATCAACTACTGTTTAAACTTTTTGGATCCTACACCAATGGCTAAATCCCAGTCGCACTTCCTTCATCCTGTCAATGAAAAAAAATCTGTGTGAGATACAATCTACAATAAATGTAACACTTGTGATTCCTTATGAATATTTCAACACCCTCTTTGAAGACAGTGGTGGACCTCGTTGTTTGCCATTAAAAAACTTATCACAGTATCTTTTTGCCTGCCATGATAGTCTTGCACCTCTTGCCTTGGCGAGTCCTCTAAAATGTTAGAAAGATAATGGGAGAAGGGGGAGGGGTGATTTTACTCAGATCTATCGAAACATGATGTGTCAGTCGGGCCATACTTGACAACAAAAACGAGTGGATGGGAGGTTCACGAAGATAAAATAGCATTGTTACACGGGCAGGGGTGGGAGAGGATTTACCTGGACGAAGAAGGTCCTTTGAGGTGAGCTCCCTCAGCTACTAAACGACCGGCAGGGGTGTCAGGCCAGAGGAGGTAAGGGAAGGCATCGAAGCGCCCACCTGCTTCGGTGGTGAGGCTGGCCCAACGCAGCTGATCCCGTACTCCGCCCACCCGAGTACCCCGGTAGAAACAGGCAACGACTAGGTCTCTTGCCGAACTGGTAACAGGAAGATTCTCCCATTCTTCAGTCTGGCTGGACCCGGAACACATCGCCTGCGTGGGCTCAGCAGAAAGAGTACGACTGGGTTTGCGTACAATCTGACGGGGAAGAATCACATCCCAGCCAACGCACAGCGGCTTGCTGGAAATCAGTGAAGGCGTTGCGTTCTGCACAAGGAGAACGGGAATTTCGTCCTGGAGAGAGAGAGAGAAAAAGAGAGAGAGAAAGGGTACAGAGATGGGTAAGCAGCTGTAATTGTGAGATATTTCAGTGAATCCATCCACAACGTCACCTTTATGTCCCACTCTGCTGTGGGCTTCGACAGAGGCTCTGACAGCCGTACCAGCCGGTATTAGTAGGAAGATAGTATTGCCGGCGAAGACAAGGGAGACTGGAATGACCGTTTCTGGCTTATAAGCCATCGTCAGCCAGTCATACCCAGACCGAGGTGATGCCCCATTCGAGCCTCGAACTGGCGATCGCCTTGATCAGAATCAAACGCCTTAGCCATTGAACCACGAATTCATTGTCTACCTACGTTGTCTATCTCGTTGTCTACTATCTGCATACTACCAGATGTTACGGCTGTCAGAGCTTCTGCCGGGGCCCAAGGCAGAGCGGGGCCGATGAGTTCCGTTAGAGGTCAGGTGAACGTTCATCAGTATCCCCTGACCTAAACCGGCGAGACAACGAGCTCGTGGCCCAATGGTTAGGGAGTTTGACTGTGACCAAGGCGGTCGCGAGCTCGAGGATCAGCTGGTGCACCACTTGGGTCTGAGTATGACTGGCTGCCAACGGCTAATAATCCAGAAATGGTCATTCCAGTATCCATTGTCTTTGCCGGCAACACTATCCGTCATACTTGTCTTCATAAAACACGCAGAGGAATTCACCGCGAGCAGAGCATCGACAACGCACTACTTTGGCAGCTAGCGCCATCCATACTGAAGGCGTCATACCAAATGAAAATAAAACAACAGTCTAGTGAATTAACCCTCCCCATAAACATCCTTACTCAACCAAGAAGATTCCAATATACCTGCCGTTAATGGTTAAGCTGGTTCGTTTAGGAAAGGAGGGGTGGCACTCTGTCCATTGTAGTCAATAAGACCACCAGTAACCGAAGAGAGAGCGATGACCTGCGAGTGACTTGGCTTATAGTTAGGAAGAACTGCACAACAGCTAGCTCATCATTTAATATTCATCATTTTTTTCGGAGAGACGGCTGGAGATGGGCGTGGGCTCAGCGACAGAAGTCTGCGCATGCCACACACACACGACGAAAAGTACTTCACTATATGTATGAGGCTTGGAGTCAAGACAGTTGTCATAAAATTCACAATAAAGAGCCTTTAAAGTTAGACACCAACGGATGATCTAACGATTCCGTTAGTTGGTAGAATTCATGCCCATGACTTTTGTAGATGATAGAGATAATACACGCATGCCTCCGTTTAGTATAAAGAAAAAAAACAACTGCCGGATTAGCATGAGGAAAGTACAGTAGTCACCAAGGGCCATGCAACGTTCATAATGAAATTTGATCAGGTGATTTAGCGTATATTTAGTAACACTATCTTGATTCATTCAGTTTATTGAATGCTGCGAAAGCCTTTTACTTAGTTAAATCGTCATTTGAGTTCGATTTATTAAAAGAAATGGCCATTAGTTTTGGGGAAACCGGGAGCAGTCTCATGTGGAAGGAATTTCCTCTGCTATTACGAAAAAGAGAGCCAAACTACACTTAAATGTTGATAATACTAAGAAGGAACCCCAAAATAAGTAAAATAGGTATAGAAAATATCCCTTCCAGAACTGGAAAAGTTTATCCAAAATTGTTCAGATTGAAGTAAAGTCAAGTTAAAGGGACCAAATTTGTTTGCAGTAACATTGAATATTTGTATTTAAAAAATTATGTTTAGCTATTCTGTGAAGTCGTTTTGCACAAAATGCGGTAACAGAAGAGTATTTGTTTGAATGCACCAATAAACCTCGAATGTCCTTCAATAAAAATCAAATATCTTACATTTTCTCGCAAATTTAAGACGAAGAAGGCCTTTTTGAATATAAGTCGTGAAGAAAGAATAATAAGTATTTCAAAACATGGCAATGTTTATGCCTAGATTTTTGAATTCGCCAGTTTACAACTAAATGTGGAATTAATCTACTCATGCGGAAGGTAATCTTTTATAAAGAGAAAAGAAAGTTCTTTCATCTTCAGTTAAATTGAATCGTTTATCTTCAGGAAACTTAAATAAATTCTCAAAAGTATCAAATTTAATTGTGAAATTACGTTGGAAAAAGCTAATATACGCAGAAGTTCGTCAGCCGAATATCTAATCAAAGCAATTTATAAGAGGTAACCTTTTATGGAAAGTGTTTTTTAATCTTAGGAATAGTAGTTTCACAACTCCAGTGCGGACAAGATTTACCCTCGACAATGTGTTTTACTATTTTGAGACATTTCTGGATATCAAAAACGTTGCCATCTTCATTAAAACTAATATCGGAAAACAATTTATGTCGGTAAATGCTCTTTATATCTATATTATTGAAAACGCTTTGGTGTAAACGTCGAACAAATGCAGAATTTATCAATTTATCAAAGAAGACAGTAAAAACAAGGAGAATTATGACGCATTTTTGTTGATGACATTCAAAAAATACTTATCCAGTACGACTAAAGTTAACAGAATGTCTTGATATAATAAAAGTTATTTCTATATATAGAAAGTGGTGCCTTAAAGTTTTGAATTTAACGCAATATCTAAATTTATTGTTCTAAGTTATAGCGCTTTTTTGCGCCTCCAAAATCACGGGGTTATGGAGAAAATTTTATTTTTCTTTACAAACACTTAGTAATTCCTATAGTTCTTTTAAGTACCTAATATGCCTGATGCAGTTCATTATTATTTCTAAATCTTGCTAAATGCATTCACATTGGTGTCCACGTAATGATCAAACTTATGCAAAGTTATGAAAATTGCATGGGCTGTGGCGACTACTGTAGTTACTTCGGGAGTTGTCGCAGTCAAGTAAAACAGACAGAAGATGAGGTCTGACTGCAAATCACGTCTAGCAGACGTGACATCTGTCTGACTGACGTAAGGAAACGTGACAGCATGACAGCATACCTTCCAGTGTGACATTAAAGGGAAAAGCAGAATTTGGCAAGCGGTTACTCTGAGATCGACAACAAAGAAATGGGTTGAAAGGTTAAAAAATGCGCTACAGGAAGCGCAGTGCAAACACAGAGAGATGTAAAGGGTATACGAAGGGTTTGGCAAATTTGAATAATTCTGTTGACCCAATTGTGAAAAAACTTGCGGCCTCGAAGGCAGCCTGGAAGTCATTCTGGTGAATTCAAAATGATTGCTTAGAAAATGCCGCCTGAGCAGTCAGCTTACTGTATCCGTAATGGTGGATTCCATACAGGTATTAAGTTGGGCGGATAAAATCGATCCGTGTGAGTAAATTCACGGCTGACTGTGAGTCTCATACCTCAATGGTAGAGCGTTGGGTGCACAAAATTCCTCCCTGCTGTGTGGGTTCGACTCCCACCAAGGCCGCAAAGTTTTCACAATTGGGTCAACTGAATACCTAGAGTACTTGAGTACTACTGGACACTGCCGTCCCGGTCTCCTCCGAAGAAACTATTCGCACTTGACAAGCGTGTTTAAAAAAAGAGGTAAAGGACCCGGAGTTTGTACATATACAGTAGTTTATAGTTAAAATCCGGGTAGTCGAGGTTATATAGTCCAGCTGTCCGAATCCCTTACGGTACGGACCTTTCACAGATGATAAGCAGTGGAATGGCATTTATTAGGAGCTCCCGTTTTCGACAAACATATAACCAATCACCATGCAGCACTGATACCTTCAGGTAGGACTGGGCACGATTCTGGAAAAATTGGTTACTAGTCAAAGCGAGACTGCAGAGCGAACATTCCCGTCAACCAATAAGGTTTGCCTATCATCGTTTTTCCTAATTCACAGACTGAACGGAACCAGGGAAGTCGTTAATACCGAAAACCCACAAGCAGTCAGGAGTTAAGACATGGACTCTGGAAGCGGCTAAGACAATGGTAGCGCCAGTCGAAGCATGAACAGAGCATGGGAGAGGGACTGTGCTGCCTGTAGGATAGACAGGCACATAGTTAAACCGAGGCTGCTCAAGCGCGTACCACCTAGTGCTGTGAGACGGTGCAGACAGAGCTTAAAGCTCTGACATTCAAAGCTCAGATAGGCGGGGCGGAGATAGGACTAACAAAGGTTATTCCGACAGAAAAAAGGCACAAACTCACGTCTGGCAGCTGGCACACCGACTGGCTGTCAAAAATTTGCGCCAGTCGAGAGTAGAAAGCAGCAGACTGCGACTGAAGATGTGCGAAATCGGCGCTGGCAAGGGGAACAGACTTGTAGGCCTTCGAGGGAGCATCATCGGTGGGAAGGCTGACAAGCCAATTTCGGTTGTGCAGTTTGAGTCGAGGGCTGGAGGGGAAAAAAGGAGAAGGCATAAGACATTTGTGCGCATGCCAATCAGGAGAGGGGTGACGAGGATGCTAGTTGGAAAGAGAAACGCTACGTGCGACACTTGACACCGGTGTTAATGAGGCTGATTAAGCGAGGTGTGTTTAGGCTGCGAAACCGAGGCAGCGTAAAACTACCACCGAAGAGTTTAAGAATGTTGGAAACGAGAAAAGGCTGGGTCGGGATTCTGAATGTCGCGGAAAGAAGTGGCGGTTCCGCGTTTTAAAGCTGATTAGCAAATTTGCAGGCAGAAATTAAGGAAATGTGCTAGAAGCCGGGAGAAAGAGGGTAGATTCCTGTGACTGTGATACCAAAATCCTCTAAGATGCAAGTACTCTTATCAACAAGAAATAAATATTCAGAGATACGTACAGTATTGCGATTGCAGACTAATTGACGAAAATGGCGAGGGTCAGGCTGCAAAATATAAGCAGACCAAATTCACTGGTACATACTGTTAGGAGTCAGCCTAACCGACTGCCAGCATAACCTTGCAGCCTGTCCTGACGAATCGCTCCGGTGGCCGACAGCCAACAATGATCCCTTGTTCAGTGCGAGCGAACTCAAGGTCATGTGTCTACCTTGGTAACTGTCCCACTCGATGCCCTTAAACCGCTGGACGGATATTCAATCGCACACACAAGTGCGCACAGGCACGCAAGCACACGTGAGTGCGCCACCCTGCGGCCACGCAGCAGGTGACCTCAATACTCTACACCCCTCCAGTAATCCAACGCACCAATTATGCAAAGCTTGAACTCGCTTCACAATCACTTATAAGCAACTGTCACATCTCACCCAGGGACTTGCTGACACCCTCAGGCGTGACTGACGCAGTGCACACATCAGCTCGGGCTTCGCTCGCGGTCACTGCCTTCGAGACAGCCAATCCAGGTTCTGTATAAAATAAAAACCGTCAATCAGGTGGCTTCCAATTTTACGTCCTTGTTGTTGTGTTCTCCCTTGGGGTTTAAAAAAGGGCGTACTCAGACGGGGACATCTCAGCTTGTCACCGTTACAACGCATATCAGTCAGTCAGTATCAGTCAGCATATTTGTAGTAAATGACCGAAACCCTTTTGAAACACCATTGAAATGGCACAGGATTGCTTAAATTTTTTTGAAATATGCAAACATTGTTACAGATCGCTTTGGTGTGCAAAAGTGCATAGAAATAATTTGGAAATATGAATTGTTGAAAGGATGAGGCGTTTGCGGAATGGCAGCGTACAAATGTTCACTGCATATCCAGCCTCGTGTGATCTTCTAGTGTAAATAAATACGCTATTGAAATCAAACGAGTAGTATGTTTGTTTGTAGTGTTATGTCAAGGGGCTGTTGGGTTTTAACAGATGATTATCCAAACGTCTCTTGAAGACGTTCACAGGGGGTGAATGCACAATAGACTCGGGCAAGGAGTTCCACTGTCGAATGACCCTTTGAGAGAAGAAGGATGAACGTTGGTTTGTTCGGCTTAGTTCCTTCTTCAACTGGCAGTCATGTCTTCTGAGGTTCCTTCTTGTACAGTCCATGGCCGATTGCATGAAGTGTTCAGCAAATCTGGCAAGCATTTTAGATTCAGAAGCGGGGGAGGGGAGGTTACTTACGCGAGACTGCACTATTTATCATTTTGGAGCACAATCTTAGGGTGTTTCAGTCGCGTCGGGATGTCGGCTATTGAATACCTTTCGTTTTGGCCGCCGCGAAAAGCTCACCCGATAAAAAATGACAACTTAAGCAGCACGCATTTTACCTATTAATTTCAGTGCATTTATACATTTAAATGCATTTTAATAAAAACCGTTTATACCCTTTATTGCACTAGGTTGATCGATAATCACGTCTTTTTTGAATTGTATACCCGACGGAATGGTATGATTAAGTTTAAAAAAAGTTTCACGATTCCCGAATAATTGTGAGTCGAAGCTGCTGTTGCATTTGCGTTCGGGGTCTTCAATCTACAAGCGGTATGTGTTCCGCGTAGGGAATAGCACACACTACTCTGGGCGACTTTAAGAATATACCATATAGAGTCCATAACGTTTTGTTATGGATGTGGATTATATATGAGGGGCAGTACAAAGCTGACGGATACGATGCAGTTTAAAATAACATTGAACAGTCTTAAAAATCTCCCAATTAGGAACTTCTACAAAACGGAAAGATGGTCCTTCTTCGGGCAACATGTTTGAACAAGACTTAATTGGCTATCAAATGAGTACAAGAAATAATATTTTACCCATTTGCAAAATAGTTGAATTTGTAAGGACATCGACAGGCAATAAAATACATCATTTTTTAAAATCATATGCTGCATTTTCAGATAGCCGAAGACATCCATTCAAAAGCCGACATCTTGCCGTCTCCGAAATAGCACGGAGTTATGCCATGCGATGATCGATTTTACAACCGCGTGGAAGTTATCCTTCCTGGGCGAAAACGTATTTCAGAATTTCGGTTAATATTTCGTGACTGACTGTAAGTATCCAGAAACATATCTCACTTATCCTTGTTAGTTGCACTGGGGATACATGGCTTTCATGTACATAAAACATTTGTCCACAATTATCGTAGTGAGAAGAAGAAGAAGAAGAAGAAGAAGAAGCGTCAGACCGTCCAAAGAGCACATGCGAAACCGGGCAATTATCCCGCCAGCCACCATCCCTTCCAAAATCAATGCATGAACAAGTTACCAAAAGTCGCTCTTATTAGTCTGTCGCACAACCTAGCCTTCAGGGTAGCTAGAAAAGCATTACTGAAGCACCACATACGCTTGGTTGCAGTAAGGAGGAAACATCGTCCACATAAACTGCCTTCCTCGTGGGGCAATAATTCTTCGCCATTGAGAGCCATTCTTCTGCTTACTAAATTTAACCACAATGGAAAGCTACTGGTGATAACGCATCTTCCAAATAAAACTTCGTCCATGGAAGCGAAAGGTTTGTGTGCCAACACGCACAGCCGCAACTTTAAACTTGCTGATCGATAAAGTCAGCATTCGCATCGAGAAAGGACAGCCGACCCAGCTGTCCGTACCGTCAGCAAACCTACAGATTTATTCCGGTGAGCAGAAGATGAACTTTAAAACTAATTTGACCCCTCTTTATTAATTCGAACTAAGACCAATGAGGTCATTAGCGTACGGCGCTAGCACCGTTTTAAAGGAAGTCCAATTTCGCGACTCATTCAATGAAGACTTGTTATGAGGTGCAGTGTTTGTGAACTTCCGGTAGTGTGTGGGTTGTTTGCCTAAGCTTATTCACGGTATAATGAAGATGTTTTTGCTGAAGGTTTTGGAATAATACTTCCCAAATAAAGCATCTCTCTCATTTTTCCATTAAAGACAGCCACAATGCAACTTGATTTGAAATTCCGGGCTTCATCACCGACACGGTTCTCGATAGATTGGGAGGACTTATTCTGGTTGGCTGACACGAACCACTCACTGGTTCATCCGCGCATGGCCAAAGAAGAGAAGAGAGGTTTTATTTCAGCTAACGAGTATTTCAAGCGTGGAACTTGTAATCAAGCGGAACGTTGCATGTGAATTGCATCGACGTATTTAAAGGAAAAGTCCATGGTGTTTTTTGAAAATAATCGACTTTCGCGACATGATGAACTACGGTCAGTACTGAAACAAACCTTCGAGGTCCCGTTAGGGGGAAAACAACAAGAGGAATCAGTCATATGGGGAGGGTGCGCGGGCGGCCAACAACTCCGGGGACAACGAGCCAAATGGTCGAATAATGCTCACGCAAATACCCAAACTAGGGATGCTGAAATCGCGCCGATTAACGACTCGAACGTGGAGTGAAAAGCAATAATCTCAACAATTATGATCCCAAGTGGTGAAAGCGAGCGCTGCTAATTTTAGTACATATGTGGTCGCACGGCAAATAACTACCATACTACTACTACTACTACTACTACTACTACTACTACTACTACTACTACTACTTCTACTACTACTACTATTACTACTACTACTTCTACTACTACTACTACTACTACTACTACTACTACTTCTAATACTACTACTACTACTACTATTTCTACTGCATCTACTACAGCTGCACCTACTAATACCACGACTACTACCTGCGGCTGTCTCTAATTATGATTTCGAATGAGAATCCGCGGCGTAAGGCCAATAAACTTCTTGTTCGAGTTATCGCATCTTATTATTGTAAGTATTATCGCTGAACTTATTGTAAGTTGCCTCCTGGAACTCAATTTTTTCTTCTATAGGCAAGAACGCCAGGTATCGACCGTACCCTAAGTGGTTACATTTCCAGCTAAATACACGTATCCGATTATCGATTGTAAACGGATAACCAGAGTGTTTTGACATCACACATGGGGTGAAAGTTTCACGAATGTCGCACTAGGAAACAGAAATGCAGAAGGCGTTTCGATCACCGGCAGCGCAGTATTACTTGCCAGAGCTTTCAGGCTCTTTCTGGAATCCATCGTCAGAGATAAAAGGCGTCAACGGAATACAAGCAACAGTTATAGGAGGCAGAGGCCAATCAACCGTTCTTAATTTTCACAGCAACCATCCGGTGGTTCCAAAACAAAGCTGCGTGAAAACGCTATTCAAAAGAATTCAGACTCATTGCAGTAACCCGGAAGAAAAAGCACATGAGGCTCGATAGCTCCGCGACCAGTTTACGCGGAATGGCTATCCGAAGGCCTTTATAAGCCGATGCCTACGTGCTCGCCCTCCGAGGACCCAACCAAGACCAACCCGTACGATATGGCATGCACTGCCATACATCAAGGATGTGTCGGAAGCGACCGAGCGCATTGCTGCGGGACTAGGCGTCGGAGTTGTACACTGCCCCAAGGCTACCATGCGCAGCCGGGTCATGCGAATCAAGGACCGTTTGAATCCTAGTGAGCATCCGGGAGTAATGTATCGCATACCATGTATAAACTGTCCTGCAAATCACACAAAACCGACAGGACATATGCTTGGTTCGCGAATACACGAAAATAAGCTGGTGGTACGACGGGGTGACGCATTATCACAAGGGGTTGCACATACCTACGAGACCGGTCACGAGTTCAATTTCGCAGCTGCGAGGGTAGTCGCGCACGCCGGCAACAAAACAGGCCGCGAATTGATTGAAGCCTGGGCCTCGGATGAAAACCCAGTAAATCAATTTATCGATCTGGCGCCGGTATACATAACCCTGCGCAGATATCTCCAGACTGATAGTACCGGCGGTTGACTGCCCCCTCCCCTCCATAACGGTTGTTTGGCCCCTGCCTCCTATAACTGTTGCTTGTCTTTCGTTGATGGCTTTTTATCTCTGACGGTGGACTCCAGAAAGAGCCCGAAAGCTCAGACAAGTAAAACTGTGATTCCGGCGATCAAAACGCCTTCGACTTCTCTATCTACACACATGCCTGGGATGCGAACAGTTGCCTCAACTAGGAAACAGCCACTGCAGTATGCTTCTAAGACCTGAATAGGATCGACTCACCTTTGTAAAGTGTGACTGCCACGAATGAAGACGTTCATCATGTACCCTACATCAAGGTTCGTGCGGGACGGTGAGTCGCGCGCGAACTAGTTTATAGTGATTTCAGACTTGTACACTGTCGGCCGAACTCTGCCCTCCCCCGCAACCACCTGCGCCCGGTGGCAAGACAGAGTCAGGCGGACCAGAGGTGGGTTCGAACCCAGTGGCCCACAAACCGAAACAGTCCATCTACACATGTCACACACAGACAATTAGGATCCCGCATAATGGAACAGATTTTCAAAAAAGTGAGCTGCTCGAATCTCATTTGAATGAGAAAGTGCTATAGAGACTAAACTCAGAAGGGCTCGCATTGCAGACTAACTTTCCATCCTGAAAGATTTGACTTATTCCACCCCCTGGCAGTTTTCCAAGACAAGACACTTGTGGCGCGTCACAGGGTTGATGGTAATAAATGCGAGGAACAGCCACGGGAGAGGATTCCGCAGGGTTGACCTCACTTGCTCTTACCCCTGCCACACACCAGTCCGCCGCGCGACGGGGTGAAAATGGTTAGTAAGTACTAGGAACCGCGCCTGGATGTGGCATTTATTCTGACATTCGCGAAATCTGTGCAGCCTGGTTAACGTAGGTCCTGCCTTAATGTGGCTCCCGTTTTGATCCGGTAGATATCCAGCGCAGCCCGTTATGAGAGTGCTTCCCGAGGACAGTTCGACCGTCGATTTGGAGGATGTCCACCGTATGCCTCTCAATAGGGGCGCTGCAAGGACGGTGATTTGTGCAGGAATTAGTTTTAAGTGATGGTAGACTTGCGCGGCATCTACCGCACTTTCACTTCCCTCATCCAACTGGGCCCAGTGGCAAGACACAGTCGCGGGATCGGGCACAGGCGGCTAGAGCGGCCGAAACTGCCGCTCCCTCCCTCCCCCTTCCATGTTCAGAATTTGCTATCGGCCCGCAACCTGAACAATTCCCACCGCATCCTGATCTGGCCCCCATGCTGGTCTAGCACATCTATCACGCGGCCCACGTAGGGGAACACAATAAACAATACACAGACACAGACCTACAAGAGGGATGCTGTTAGCTGGCTGATTGACCATGACAATACTGATGGAACTGAACTGGCAGTGTGAGGTTCTGACTGTTCAGTTTTGGGGACAAGAGTTAGCGGGCTGCGTCTCTGACCGCAAGAAGACCACTTAGGATTGGGAGCTATTGGTTTGAGGAGGTTAACAGTTTAGAATATATCGGAGCCAGGTTGCTGTCAAATGGACAAAGTAAGAACAATGTTGTCGCTGTTGCTCCTGGGAGTTTTGAAAACCTTTGAAAGGTTTCCATGAATTGCTCATTTCGGGGAACAACCCAGAGAGAGAGAGAGAGAGGCAGAAAATACATTGGTCCCTTGAAAAAATGCAGGCGAATAGAGTAGATGCTTAAAAACTGCGTAATAACTGCATAATCAGGCAATTTTGCGCTGTTTTTTATTTGAGTTGCGGGCGGAATTGTTGTACAACAGGAAGGGTTAGTCTCTGCATTTGTTTGATGGCACATTTGGCGGGTATTTAAGATGCGTCGACAGTGTGATTCTGCTTTTGTAAATCACAGTTCCCCAAGTCAGCCGCCTGGTGAATGTTTTGGTGTTTCATCACAGCGGCCAACCACCAACCAGGCCGTGGCCGTTGTCGCAGGAGGCGATTTTCTCTCTGCAAGAACATACGCATATGCGCCGTCCGTCACAACATGCAAGACATGCCACCATTTTCGACCAAAGAACACCGCCGCGACCCGAAAAAACTTTTCGGCTTTCGCAAGAGATCGAAGTAGACGTGTGCGTTAGTTTAAATTGTACCTCATTCAGACAGGTTTTGGCTCTTCCTCGTGATCTGGCCTTCAGGATTTATATATGCAGTAGGTGACGTAACTCATGAAAAGTCGTGATCGAAATTCAAGTCCGGAGTGTAGCGTGCATTTGGTTTCCTTTGTGGTGAGCGACCTGATATTTTTATTTTAATGCGTGACGACGGGTGTGCCAGTTTTTCTGATACCGTGCACTGTGACAAGTGTTGGCTGTCGTCTCCTCCTCATTTCATTGCAAGTTTGCGAGGAGACTCAAGGTCCTTGCCCCACTGAAGCTCCCGGCTCTGCCACCCAGAAGAACAACAATAACTGAGACGGTTTGTACCGGATTCATCTATCTTTGTTTCGTCGCTGTTCTCACTAATCGCAATAAATTCCTCTGTCGCACTCATTTACTCATTTTTTTCTGCTTGCTAATTCAGTATGGTGTTGATGGCGAGGATTGTCCGAAAGAGAAGGAGATAAAGAACGTGTTAGAGAAATCAGAAACTGGCACTAAGATATCGAATGCTACATTGTATCTTGATCCGTTGAGTGAAACTGGTGCTCTGAAGGCTTTTTAGTAAAATAAAGTGCATGTTCAGTCTTCACATTGGAAATTCGTCCTCCTATTGGTGGAATTTAACGAAAAAATTAAAGTCAGGCTACCGAACATTTAAAAATAGTTTTTTATAATAAGTCGGCAGGATTTTTACGGACTCTAAAATCATTCTTGCCACCTTTTGTTTTTTGTACGTCTAACTATAAAAGAACACCAACAGAGGTAAGAAATTTTTTAAATAAGCCCTTCCGGAACCGAGGAATCTAAGCTGAAGTTATGGCGGAAGCAAGTGTGACAAATCAAATTGTTTTCCAGAAACAAAAAATAAAATTCAGATTAAAAATCAACTTCTTGCCAATTTTTGAAGTTTTCGTCACAAAATGTGCAAATGAACTTGGCTGACCGTATTTTGTTTCACCGCATCAGATTTGAGAGGTATATTAAAGTGCGTATATTCTACCGTGAAGGTGAATACCGAGAACAACCATGTAAAATGTGAAGCATGTCACAGGACACTTTTTGTACAGTATAGTTTCCGCTAATGCGTATTTTAGAAAACGCATGGACAGAAGGTTAACAATTTTAGCAAAACCTTACTACACCTTCGGCCACTCCTTAGTGCATTTGCAACGTTAGAACGGAGCCTAAAACTGATCAACCCTACTGAGGCATGCTTCAATATAAAAATAAAAGTGAGGCTAGGGTCAGGGTAAGTTGGAGGGTAGGATATAGTTAGCG
>JAYGXS010000002.1:47494510-47543673 GCA_036362985.1 Ligula intestinalis
GAACTTAATTGTTCCTTGACTAGATCGGTTGAAACACCTACATTCATATCCTCATCAATTTACTATAACACAACCATCAACCCAGCGCAGACAACTGCAAAATCGCGCGCAAACTCCGGCAGCACTTTACATTAGATCAACGAAAATAACGCGCAATAAAAACACAATCGGTCGAGCACTAAAATGCGGCGAAGAGAACGCAAAAACACATACATACCGATTTTTTAGAAAATTCCCGCAGATAAGGCCCACCGAGGAGCCGGCTGGAAGGAGGGCGCTCTGTGCGTAGCCCTTCAGTCGGTTCCAGAGAGCCCAGTCACCCAGTCGCTCGCTAGACTGGCTGGGCGGTGAGGTCAGCAGGCCAGGCGGGCAGAGGATGTCGGCGAGGATCTGGTGCGAGAAGGGACCAAGGAGGTGCATTCTGCACAGATGCCCAGTGCAGTCGGAGAGAGCGAGGGAGACGGGGGGAGACGGGTGCGCGGAGGCGCCGCCAGCATCCGCCTCCTCCTGCGGCACGGAGCTGGAGGCAACGAAATCCAGAGAAGTCAGCACGCGCCAGGCATCCGCCGCCATACAGGGATGCAACCAAATCCAAACTCGCGACCGTGCATCCTCGGACTGTAATAAGACGGCAGGAGGTATATTATGACGGATAAGTATTCACACCGGGAGATCAGGCACAGCTATCAACAGGGACAGGTAAGGAAAAGGTCACCGCAGCAAGACTGTTTTGTAAAGCTGCCTAAACATCTATTCCCTCCGCCCAAGTGCCTTACGGAATTGGTGGTTAAACATTTAATTCGAGTGTAGATGAACATGCAATTGTACCGAAAGTGACCAAAGAATATTAAATTAAACTCACATATAGTTGTTTTAATGAGCTAAACAGAATTAACTACATCAACATAAACTCCTGTTTTTCAGGCAACAGACGAACATTAATGGAACTTTGACCTTATAGTGGCGGAATTTAACGAAAAAGTGAAATTGGACCGTATGTTGGCGGAACTTGACGAAAAAGGGAAAGTCGGGCTACTGCAAAATGTAAAAGTGGGTTATTATTATAAGACAAAGGCAAGTCAGACCTCTAAAACTGTCCTACAGTCACCGCCAGCAGCAGACGGAAAAGAGCAGAGTAGGCCACCCTACTAATAGAAAAATAGCTGATACAAGCGAAACTGTGAGTTCCTGGAAGCAGTTGAGAAGAGGTAAACACGATCGCTGCAAAAAGAACTCTATGCAGCAGACGTTTCAGATTCATGCTCGAAGCCATCATCAGCGACAGCACCAGACATGGGTAATAAATACGCGAAGAGTTGCAAAGAAACAAATAATGGACAGGCAGATAGCGGGTGTGCTCACATTCTGTGTGGTACCGTCTTCATTCAGAACCTGCGTGCGATTTCTCACTTGCAATGAACTTGAACTTTGGACGACCCCAGACCGCAAGGGCAGGTTATGACACCAAGGAAACTCAGTTGCCATTTCTCGCATAGGCCCCTTCAAGATACATTCAGACCTTCATTTTTTCCCTAGTAGAACACGTCATATTAGTTGAACAACTGGGTGAATGCAAGAAGACTATTCTGCTTGGCTAAATAAAAAAATAAAAAGACAGCCCCTCCCTCTAAGTAAAATGCAGCACGCTTGTTTAGTAGTGGCCGCTGAGTGGAAGTCATTCACGTATCGCCAGACATCTACGAGGTGCGGGAGGAAAATCCAAATTTCCGCGTCAGCGGACACTTGCGATGATTGGCGACGAACCCAAACTTCCGCTCACAGAAGGCGTTGGCATAAGTCCTGTAACTAACCTAGTCTAGACTGAATCCCACATATTCCTGGCTTTACTCTTCAACGTCGAAATAGGACGAGACACAAACACATACTCTAATGACACCCTCCGGTTCGTTCTGAGCACTGGATTAGGTCACTTTCCCTTCTCCCTGTTTTGCAAATCCGGACAGCCCTCAACCGTCTTACTTCCAATCGTCCCTGTGCTTGACTGTTGTGAATCTGTCCTACAGTGGCATTACTGTACAGGCTAGACGATGCACAAGCGAAAGCGTAATTTTACTGACGTTGACTTCCTCCAGATACGAGAAATACAATGAGGATTTGAAGTGTAGGTCAACACGCTAAAATACAGCTTGGGGCTAGTTTTCGATGGGGGTTGAGGGTACAGGGGCATATGAGAATAAAAAAGTCCCACCTTCTTAAAACAGTTTGGACCTTTCGAAGTGATTATTTCCGACACGCGTGTACTCTCTTGGGTTGAATCCTAGTTTGGGTCCCAGAAACTCTTTAAGTAATCTAATATTTTCGTAACAAAAGAGCGCGCCATAAATAAACACAGAAATTTACTTATATTTTTTACTTTCTCATAGTTTATTGGGTGTGACAAATTTGGGCAATTTTGACTCACTTTTACTTCATAGTTTATTGGGTTTCGTGATTTTCTTGAAAAAAAATTGGTGGTTAGGAAGTCGTCTATTTAAAATTACCTGAACCCAAATTTACTGTTCTAGAATTAGATTAGTTCGCGGCGCGAAGCGTTGCGCATACATTCAATTTATATGCGTAACAACTTTACGTAAGTTTACTTTATTAGTTCCGTTTTCAGTTCATTATGATGTTTAGTACTTTTAGTTTAATTCTAGATTCTTTTTTAAGTAAAGTAAGTTTAGTCTGCTTTATTTTACGCTTTTAGTTAATTGATTTTAGTTCCAGTTAGCTATTTTTTTATTCAGTTATCTCCAAATATTTGCATAATTGCACATGTTAGTTATCGTGCGCCTCTTTGTTGACAAGCTTTAGGGCATTAAAATAATTATTCCTGCTTTTTTCTACTTTTATAAACTTTACTTCTTCTAATTCTATTTCCTTTCCTTTGTGTTGCCCAGACTGCATACTCTTTATTTTCACCCGGTTCTATATTACAGGCGGATGGGGTTGTCACGTGCTGAACTGGGACCCAAACTAGGATTCTACCCTATATTACTTCGTAAATAAGTAATGCATCAACCGCGAAAAAAATAGGCCGGCGGTTACACTTTTGACTTGACCCCCCTTGCTCAACCACGTAAGTCCGTGGATTAGCAGCCGGTCTCGGCTTTGACAGAGTAGGTCACATGCATCTCAGAGACATCCCACCTAAATACGTCTGTAAAAGGCTAAATGCCGACCAGTGGGATTCAGCGGCCAGATTACTGATGGAGGACGGGGCGCTCTGAAAGCTGCAACCGCCGCATGAACTCAACTCTGTAACGATAGAATGCCTCGATTCCCAGGTAGTGTGCACAAAAACACACAACACCAAAATTCATCCGCCCCCTCCCCCCTTTTGTGTGAGAAAAGGCCTAACGAGGAGATCTACAAAAAAAAATAGTGGCGGAAGTCGATCGTTACTGAAGCTGCGGCAGTCGAAAAAGTATGCTAGTGGGGAAGAAGACCAAGTCAGCGAGGCGGGGGCAATGTCTAGCGGCAGGTTTGTTCGATTACAACAAAACAAAGGCCTGTGCAACAGAGGTCGGAATGCGAGCGGTTAAATACGCAACCAATCCACTTAGCCCTATTATCGTCGACGACTCGCAATTTGTAAACCTTCGGAGTCATATGCACGGAGTTGGTACACGCCTTTGCGGAGAGAGATGCTCAGTAAGTATGTTTTGCTGAAGTCGCATGTACCTCAGAAAAACTCTGATGGGAGTAAAAGTGTTTTAGAACAATTATAGGTTCAGGGGACTGTACAGGTCATCAACTCTCTTCTATGTGTCACTATCGTAACATAAATTCTGATGGATTTTCAATGCATAAGCACAGCACTAAACCGAATTGAAAGAAGCCAGAAAAAAATTGGATATCCAAAAGTTACTAAGACTATTCTTATTCAAACTAAGAGTTGATCTGCAGGAGGATGCATCAGATAACCAGAGTGGGATTACTCTTTTCGGCGACTATAATTTGTAGTGCTGAGGCTTTGACTGAGCGGAGGAACGAGCGAGTGACGAATACCACCTCTAGTGACTACAGCAGTGAGACACGCAAGGTCAAGTAAGAAGTACGCCAATGATTCAGAATAGTGATGAAATTGCGGAAGCTACGTGGTTCGGATGCGAGCAGGCAGTCAATTATCGCATCAAGTACGACTTCTGGCGGCGGAGACATGAACTGCTAGAAGTATGGTAGGTACGTGACCGCACGGCAACTGCATTCTAAAAAACAACACTCCTGTGCGTCTATCAACCTAACCCACGATTACCAATTTCCACCGCCTTCAGTCAACACAGAACGCCACCCTCCGTTCAATCACAGGCTGCTATAAAATGATACTTGTCGATCTTCTTCATGCGGAGACGTCTGTCCTGCCGATCGCTGCTCACAAAGCAGTCTTAGACTAGCAATTTTGGTGGACCTGTTCGCAACCCGGCCACCTTAATCACCACCACTGCCACGCTCCTAAAAGGCACCGCAGCGTTCGCTCACCTAATAAATTTTTCCACAAGGAAGTTCACCTCATGTCTCCCAGACCTACCCGTTGATGGCTCTGCCATTACGAAAGGATTCCGGAGTCTTCATCAGAAAACCGCTGCCGACGCAAGACTCATCTTTTATAAACTTTATTTGCTATTTAAAGCAATTTGCCCTGGTACGAACTTGTACGTAGAAATTAATGCAAAATTAATTGGATCCATAACATTTCGAGTGACTGCAGCTGATGAGCGCTCCCGAAATGTTATGGATCCAATAAATCTTGCATTAATTTCTATACAAAAGTTATTCGTTATTTATATTTCCTTTCCTTTGTATTGCCCAGACTGGATACTCCTTGTCAGAGAAGGATGGGACTTTTACGTGCTGATCTGGGAGCCAAAGTAGGAGCCTACCTATCCGCCTTCCACCTACAACCAATTTGGATCCCGGCGGGGACTTCTGATTCAACCAGGGCTGCGATACACACACACACGACAGTTCCCCCGTCAATTTCGACGATGGGCACCACGCGCTTCAACAAGCCGCAGCAAGCGCTGAAGCAAGCCGCAACTGACACAAAGGCGAGCTGGGCAAGCAATACGCAAGCGACAGCTAGCAGGAGCAACGCAAAGAACTGGCGCGAGGGAAAACAGGAGTTTAGGCAGACTTGCGCAGAATCTACCCACTCGCTCGCCACTCCCACCTCCGTATCCGGTGTAAAGACAAAGTCAATAAGACCGGGGATGAGGGAGGGTGCAGATGGCTGGCGCGATAAACACTCAGCACGTGCACACTTGCATCAGCCATCTCACTAGGTATGCTCCCGACTGCGCGGGAGCGCCATAAAGGCCACATTAAGAGGGAGCCATTGCAGCCTGACTCTCAGTCCTCCCTCTCCTCCCGTACGCACACACAGACACACGCGTACAGAAGGAGCAGCTACGTAGGGGGTCCGAGTTTTCCCGTCAGTCGGCAGACCCTCCAAGCCACGGCTTTTAGCGCACCGTGATAGATTCAGACGCATTCAGATTTATTATAGTGAGGGAAGAATCGCGCCGAGGTCGACCTCACGCTCTCCCCCACCGCATAGTGACCGCCTAGCTTTTCGGGCACCCGCAGTGGGGCCTGAAACCCAGTGGGAGCGCGAGCGCAGTCACCAACAGAGAATCAGGAGTGAGAGAAAGTGCCAGCGCCTTCCAGGCCGCAGGGACCGTGGTTGGCTGAAGACTGGCATTGCATGTGCATACAGACCATTGGATCTCAGAAGGGTGAGAGCAGCCCTGCATGAAGCCTGGGCCAACACACACACACACGCACACACACACACACTGCCTCTAATGAGGAGCTCGAATGAGAAAACTAAAAGTTGGGTGAATAAAGTTCTGGTTCCAGTGGTTGCATCTCAACTACTTGCTTGGACCTATCCTGTTATGCGTTACTGAACTGTATCAAATGGTCATGACGTATCCCACCTTCCGTTCCTAATCGCAAGTAGTCCTAATTACTTAGCTCGCTGAAATAAATCGAAAGGAATCCGAGGAGGGCAATCTTCTAGGTCCAATTTTAAGTGTACCCAAGGCATGATCAAATATGATCCCTGTCATAAGAGGAGGCTTAGCAATCCACTAGGTTAACAAACTTACACATAAAGTACTATCGGCAAAGACAAGGGGAACGGAATGACCATTTATGGCTTATTAGCCATCGTCAGCCAGTCATACTCAGACCGAAGTGGTGTCTCACCCGAGACTCGACCTCGCGACCTTTTTGATCAGTGTTAAACGCCCTAACCATTGAGCCACGAGCTCGTTGTCTCGCCGGTTTAGGTCAGGGGATATTGAAACTCGATGATGAACGTTCACCTTACCGCTAACGGGACGCGTCTGTCCTGCTCAGCCTTGGGTCCCGCCAGACGCTCTGACAGCCGTAACAGCCGGTATTAGTAGACAGATAGTATTGCCGGCAAAGATAAGGGAGACTGGAAATGGCTGTTTCTGGCTTATTATCCATCGTCAGTCAGTCATACTCAGACCGAAGTGGTATCCCACCCCAGCCTTGAACTCGCGACCTTTGTGATCAGAGTCTAACGCCCTCATCATTGAACTGACACATGATAACGATATTTAAGAGGACGGGGGGCATAAGATGGGCAGATAAGAATACAACTCATTCTTAAGTATTGAATTTTGCTGCCTACACCACGTCAAGGTCCTCCCTGTTACGCAGTACTTTTTCATCACCAAAGAAAACACGCATTTACGAAAAGGACAATTCACTCACTTTCTGACTAGGACCCCAGAGTATGCGAACCGGTCCTAAAATGGGTCTTGTGATATTTGGCAGTTGGTGCAGGGAGGAAGCCCTACACGCTACCTCGGATGCCGGCTCCAGGCAAAAGAGGTTAACAGTCTCGGAGAATCCATCAGGGTAGGTAGGCCACCCTTGGAGGTTAGTATGAATAGCCGATACGTGGAAGGGCAGAGTGACCGCAGAGAGACAGCGTTTTAACAGGGAAACTTTACCCGCCAGTTGGAAGCAGTTGAGGTAGCCGTGATCGAACAGGAGGCAGCGGCTGACAAAAGCAATAAAAAAGTGAAGAGAGTGGCAGAAGAAAAAAGCAGCAAGAAGTAGAAACCCCCGGACGTCGTAGTATTATAAATGAGGGTTAATACAGACTCTTTATGATTGACGTACTAAGAGCTGGTAATTCAGTTGCTTTGAGTCAAAAATAGGACATATTTGTACACATAAAACGGAAATAACATAACAGATCTTCGAATAACGTTGGTGTACTGGCTTCAACACCAGGTAGTCGGCCAACCAAAAGAAGCTTATGTAGGCCCACTCATATACCCCTAGGCCCAGCATTTTGTCCTGCAAAAAGGGTGGTTATAGAGTTTTGGGATGGGGGAAATAGGATAGTCAGAGAAGGAAATTAAGTGTAAGGTGAAAAAATGCAGTCGAATTTGATTCCCGCGGCCGCTGGAAGTAAATTGTTCCACATGTAAATTGAAGGTGAGCGCGGCGCTTAGCGCCGCGGACTATACTAATCTAACTCTAGAACGGTAAGTTGGACCTCAGGGAAGTTGAAGTAGACGACCTCCTAACCCCCATTTCGATTTTTCGGGAAATTCAAGAAACCTGCAATTTGATAATCGAGTTTTTTCGCAATAAGTTAAACGATAATACAGATTAGGAACATCTACCGATATAAATCAACAACACTTTTAACTACAGTAAAATAAAAATGCATTTAGCATTTATTAAAGTATATTCCACTGCCTTTGCTAATTCCCCAGCCATAAAACCCTATAACCACCGTTTTCGTAGGAGAACATGCAGGTAGTAGAGATTAATGAGTGGGAATACATAAGCTACTGTTGCCAACCAAACATTCATGTCGAGGCCCACGTAGAGTTTGCAAAGAGGACACGGCGTGCACAAAAAACGTCAACCTAAGCGGCCAGGGGCGTTACCATTCGCACAGAACGGTTAAAAAGCCACTCGGGAAGAAGACGAACTGAGTCAGACTCCTGGCTGATGCCAACGACGTTTGCCAAGCATGCCACAGTCGGGCTGACTGGTTTCTGGTAAGCAAGTACTGTAGTTCGATAAATAAGAGTAGGGATTCTTTTAACGCCTGAGTCTATCTAATAAAACCACCGAAGGATATAAAACAGCGCAAAGCACATCAGTATTCCTCTGCGCCAAATGTCTTACATGTCAAAGTTCTGAGTTCGAAATAAAAAAGATGCAGAATCACGCTGTTCCAATAATTTTTTTAATAAATACGATGGATGGATGTAAAAGAGTATGCAGACACATTTTCGCTTGTATAGTTAAGCTAAACAATGCGAAAAGCGTAATTAATAGAACAGCAATCAGGAGTCATTTGAAGTTCAATTTGAAAATTCATGAAATCTGGATTGAGAGGATCTTAGCCCAGCCTGAGCGGACTTCGTGTGCAGGTTTTGGTCTTAATGCAAGGACTCGATGCGCTAAACAGGTAAGACATGGTAAGAACAAAGAAACCGTATACTGTGCCATCCATTTCAGCCTTTCGGTGGGGGCTGTTTGCAGCATCTAACACAGTGTTTCAGAATTTAGTGACAATAGAAAATCTATCGAGTAAATCACGGAGGCAACGTGTCGGAAACACACCAACCATTGTTTGGTTACTTAGACAGCTTTTAAATATAACACCTTCGACTGTCGCTAAAAGGCCCTAAACGGAAGTTCAAAGCTTCTGATATCGACACAAATTATCCAACTCTGAATGCTACACCCTTTTGAATTTCGCAAAGTACTGGTCTAAAACTTTTTATCAGTCAGTATGCTGCCGCTGTTTTGGCCCCGACACTGTAAAGCCACCTGACAAGGTCATCACAGCAAGCTTCACGCCCAAGTATGCACTCACATCAAGGAGGCAAGACAAATATATTGTTTGAATTCAGCACTTGTCTGTCTGGCCGCTTGACGCTCCATCGTTTCTGATATACATCTAATGAAAGTCGGAAGCGACAAGGCAAAAGTGGCCCGCCAAAGGGACTGGCATACCTTTGTAATAAACTAATGACATGTCTTAGTTAGACTGCACAAAGTTACCATAGATATCTAAGCAGTACAGTTAATGCGTGAGGTACGCAGTATTAAGAAAATCATGACGTTGACCACTACGCACAGTTTCCTCGCGAGTTGGCTGAAATGAGGGGTCATCGGTACACGGGAGAGGTAGGAGGAGTTAAGCCGATAGTAAGACTAGGAGGACTTTTCAAATTGAGCCGCTATTTTTCCTCTCCCCATTCACATGTAAATTTTCTTATATTAACGTCGGTTGGCCTACTTCGACCATTGTAAACCAATTTTATTCCTCTTTGTTTATGTGAACTATAATGAGGTCATGAGTGCACGAGACACTAGCGCAGTTTTGAAAGCAGTCCAATTTTGTTTATATTTGACGACTTTTCAAAGGATGCTGCCGAAAATTGCAGTCATTAACGATCATGGATCACTTTTGATTTTCCGGTGTTGTGAGTTTGTGCGCCTAATATTATTATTTTTGAATGAAGGAAGTTTTTTTCTGAAAATTTTTGAATGATATTTTCAAAATGAAGCGTACGTACACACATTTCCATAGATTAATTAAGTGCACTAACCATTATAATACGGACCACGTGATTAAAACCATAACGGGGAGGGAGAAGTCGTATTTTGGGTGATAGGTTCATAGGAGAAATAGACTGTGCATTGTAAAGAGAGCTAGACTTGAATTTTTCCCTGATATAATCTTTAGGGCTCGTCTGCCGCATATGAGACCAAAGTCGGCGTGTGACAAATGTAGGAGGGCAGTTTTGCGTCAAGTCAGCCATTGCGCACAACTCGAACAGGCCGATGGCACAGCGCGATAGGGAATTGGTGGCTTTTAATTCTCCCAATTCGCCAACTTGACGTAAATCATTCTATGTGAGACTGAGTGGAAGATGGTAGGAATCTTTGAGCCATAGCGGGATAATTACATAATACTCGAAAAACTGCCAACAGGCAGCTAAAGTTTGTGGATAGAGGCCACGTAATACACCACATTTATAGAACAGGTACTAGCTAAAAAGACAGACACGTGTTTCGCCGCTTGTCTGCCTCTGTATCACACAGCTGTGAGGAGTTCAGATCGGCGGGTCCCCCCAGTGTTCCCCGGGTGCTTGATTTCATCATTGGTAATTTTGCGACTGCCTGCGAGGACTCTGGTTGAGCCCCAAGGCTAACAAGGTTAACTGGTCCCGTAAGCCGATCGGTTAACGCCCCTTGCCACAACCTCTCCTCAAAGGAACCCCAGCAGACGCGTCTTCGTCGCATCCCCACCCGCCTTACGGCGGCCAAAGTCTGCTACACCAAACTCCCTACGATGGGTCAATCTCCTGTCCTCTCAATCGTTGTTTTTGATGATGGAGCAGCTTCTCCCGGCAACGCTGCTCCGAATCCTCCTCCTCGCCACCAGAATTAAGGCCAAGCCTGGATCCCCTTGTTACTGCTCATTCTGTCAAGTCCGCCTGGGCCACCGCTGAGACAGGACTCACCTAACAGCTGCCCGCTGGCAGGCTTTGAAAACTTTGTCCGTCGGCGCGTAGGGAATGCGCCAACCCCAGTTCTCGATAAAATGGAAGCGCTTCGCATGCCACAGATGGGTAGGAATCCAGTTGGCCTTCTCACCTGGCTTCTCGCTGGGGTTGAAGGATGACGTAAATGAAGCCGGCAGACGACAACGACGTACTGCTAGGGCCTCAAGGCGTTGACTGCGGCGTCTGTAGCGGCGAGAAGGCCGTTTGATGAGGACCCCCTTCGTTTTTTCGCCATCCCCAGCTGCAGCACCGGCGGCGACACGTTTGGCCTGTTTCAGTAACTCCTGTGCGACCTTGCGTCAGTAGACATGAAGGTAACAGAAAAAAGTGGTCAAGGGAATCGAAAAAAAGTGATTAAGTGGGAATAGATAAACGTTGCAAAGTCAACAAGTACGCTAACAGCCCAGACAGCACCAGCAAAAATCAGCCAATCATCACAGTTGACTGCTCACCGATGGACTAATGCATTTTAGGCTTCCAAACGTGCTTGAGTGGATGAAATAGCTAACACGCAAGCACACCATGATTGGAGGTCTCTTCCAGACCATACTTTTTCAGGCACTCCCTGCAAGGTTTAGAAATGGCCGCGCCTGCTGCTAAGGTCGATTTCAGCGATGAAAATCGTTACTTATTACGCTGGGACGGTATCACAGGAGAAAATGTTGTCACTGGCGAAATTTTTGTTTCCAAGCTTACAATGGACTTTCTGATACATCTGGACTCCAAGTTAGGTCAAAGAAAAGTCAAATAATCGAAGTTTACATCAAGTTCCAGGTTAAAGCCAATCAGAACTGAAGTATAACTTCAGTAACACTCATCGCGTCCACTTCTGAGCATCCTTAACAAAACATTCGGTGGAGGAGGAGGAGTCGGAGCAGCATGGTCGGGAGGGGCTGCTCTGTGATCAAAAACACAGATGGAGAAGAGGAGAGAGAGATCAACCGTAGACCGTTTGGTGTAGCAGACCTTGGCCGCCGTGAAGGCGGGTGGGAACGCGACGGAGACGCGTCTGCTGTGGTTCCCACGCTCTTGAAATCACGGTACGCGACGAAATTGCCTCTGGGCCTGATTTCCGATCAATATACAGTTCTCCGGATTCCAGGACACGCCAGTTGACTGAATGACATCTTTTCTCAGACATGTAGGTAATACCACAGCTCGAGCATCGGTTTTGAAAAGTTCCACCGTGTGCGCCACAGCAGGGTGGTGTAGGGACGGTTACGGCTTTCGTTGCATCTATCTCACTCTCTTTTCCACTCCCCCATCTGGGTACGGTATCAAGACAAATTCCAGAAGACCAGAGAAGAAGGAGGGCGCAGGTCCACGCACAGTGTGCCACCACAGAAAAAAAGGACAGCAACGGAGGCAGCTCGGATTCCAGTAGAGTGGGAGTGTCATACAGACCACATAAAGAAAAAGCCCTTGCAGCCTGACTCTCAGTCCGCCATTTCGCATAAACACACACTGAACTCCAAGTTATACCGTCAGTTAACAACCTTCTAAGCCACGGTTTTTAGTAAATCCTGATAGTCTCAGATTCGGATCACGCACTTCCACAAGCACATACATAGCGAGGCATGTAAGAGACCCAAAATCCTCGCCACCATACCTTTCGAATTTTTTTTATTCCTCAGCATGGTCAATGACCTGATTGCCAGGTAATTGCCTGACAATGAATAATCAAAAACGTACGTTCGCCAAACTTGACTTCTTACCTGAGTACCATCGCAGAATCCAAAAAAATTGTGGAATTAGTCAGTTGATAGTTATTGAAAGAAAATCGCTCCGAAAACAGACAATTGGAGCAAGAAACAACCTGCCAATATTCCTGGTCTTAGTCGGCCCACTAAGGATCCGCAGCTCAGCTGGTGGTGTTAAAATCAATGATCGAATGAACATTGTTTTAAATCTAAAGCCTCCTCGGCTTGATGTTGGAATACGGCTGAGTGAAAACGACAAATAAGCCAATCTCCCCTAGTTTGCCCAAGAGCACTTGTTGCCCATTAAACCCAGATTGAGTAAATTAAAGTAAATGTACGATCTCATGAAAATTTCCCAAAAAGTAATGAAATGTTACTTGGATTAGAAGAGAGTACTTAAGTTGCAAAACTAATTATCGTACAATAAAATCCAAAAATATGTCATTCACGTAAAAATGACGGCTTTTGAACACGCTGCTTTCCAACTACACTCAAAAACCTATCTCCGAAAAATGACTACTTAAGTAGCGTGTGTTGTATCCACGGCTTGTCAAAACCTTGTTGATGGTATAAATGCAATAAAACATACTTTCTTATATTCATTTGTTAGAAAAGTACGTCCTATTTAAGACTTGAATAAAAGGTATCTAAATATGCCTGATGTTACGACCGGGAAATGCCCATTCACGTATTTGTTAATATAGTATTGCTACCTGTGAAGCATAAAACATGGTCCGCATTCGCTGCGAAATTTAACGAGCCATATAGTTTACTTTCTTGATGGCGCATAGGAGCTTTCTTACACGGAAACCCTGACTGCAGGTTGGTATCAAAATTATGCAGGAATTTAGAAAGGTTTCTAAAACCGACCAATACCCTTCCTTCGAGTATACCAGCTAGAGAATACGTACTTTTCTACCTAATGAGTAAAAGAAAGAACATTTTTAAGCATGTATTCCATAAAATTATGCTTGAATTCGTACGGCAATAGAAATTCAATCGGAAAAAACATAATATTTAAGTATTCATTTTTTACAGACCGTAGTTTCTGAAGACAGTCGGAAAGAAGGTAGCACCGAAGCCGTCATCCTTACGCAGCTGACCTATTTTAGGACTATAATTAATATTCTCACTGTATGCAAATAATAACCTTGTAGCACCGGCGCTAAGCCCGCACACGGTCACGTGGCTGTGCTCCTCTATCTGCTTCTAGGGCAGTCAATCACAAGTGCCGTAGACTGTTATGGGCCAAGCAGTTGATCAAACGGCCAGTGACTCACGCTCGCATGCCATTTATGCATTCATGTCAATAGCAGGCTAGCAGACAGACGAGCACGCAGGGCCCGGGCCTGCACGTGTCGGAGCTTCAGAGCACCACTGAGTTTCTGTATACAATAAACAATTCCTAATGGTTTCACCTCTGCTCTTCCTACATGGGAATAGGCGTGATAATTGTAGTGCTCTGAGCACACTCAAGGCTTAGACTACTAAAACCCTTCTAATCGAAGACACACATCAGAATTTCCATCAACATTTAGCACATCGATTATGTGCGCACTTATTTCAAAATGGGAACCTAGGCGGTGCGCAGCCCCTGACAACGGCCCTGAAAAGGGTGTTGGTTGGATCCAACAAACCTCGGGGTGGGGGGGGGGGAAGTGTGCAAGTCAAAGTGGAACGGCATGCAGATGACACATAGTGGCTACGGGTGTGCTGGATGGACTATAGCTTTTTCTGCTAAGCAAATACGGCTACTAAACTGAGATACCTGCGTGCGATGAAGTCGTCTAGGCAGTCTGCGAGGATGATGGCTGGCAGCCCGTCGTCTGAGCCTGACGGGGAGACGCTGCAACTGGGTGACGGCGCGCGCCGTGATTACGCCAAGACTCGCCTCACAAGCGGCAAGTTCGGCGGCCCTGGCTGTGACCAGACGAATTACATCAATGTTGTTTGCAGGCATGCCCGCCACCAGTGAGTCGGCGGTGACCCTCCCGGGTCCGCTGTCCTGAGCAGACATCTAGTGAAGCACAGTAAGAGAAAAAAGCGGATAAGTATGCGAGTGGGAGGGTCGCAGGACTAAGATATGGGGAAAGAGAACGGTTCAGATAACATGAAGTAACCGACTCTTCTGTTGAGGAGTTGAGACTGAATTTAATTGCAAATTGACAAATGATACGAGAACTATGATTGAAGTCCATTCTCCCTCAAGCTTGTCTGTTCTGTCAAATGCAACGATGGAAGGCCCTGTGTTCACCGACACATTTATGATGTCTTCCTTGGCCTTCAGACTAGTGTAAGAAGGCCAAACACTTACTGGAGGATCGCCAGTTTTATGTCCCATGTGATACCAACCCCCGTAGAAAAACGCAGATGCTGGAAAATAATACAACGCTATTGGAATTGAAGGGCTCAGTTGCAATAAAACTGACGAAGAAAGGCCTTGGCCTGGTTCTCTTTTCTGCCCAAGGTACACAAGGAGGGCGCTGTTCTCCAATCTATCGTAATGCTCAAAGGTACTCAAACGTACGGACAGGCAAAGTGGCTGTTTTAGCGTCTAAAATTTCTAACTGCTGATTTGGACACTACGGCTTGTTCGTCGACACAATTTGTTAGGATGATCGAGCACGTCATCCGGACAGACAGGCAGTCCGAGGTCACGTCGGAGCATGGCACGCGAAAATGCCAGTCCGGCGCACACAGAACGGGCCAAGTCAGGCGACCTTCAAAGAGCGGACATTAGGCTAGGACAAAGGAGGCACGAGCGAGCGAGACTGCCCGGAGCCCAGTTGCTGCTATCAATGAGGTCACGCTGAGAACAGATGCACAGGCGCGCCTTAGCGAGCGCGCAAACGGCCACTTGGAGAGTCAATGGGGAGCAATGACGACGACCCCTTAAATAGCGAGGCTGCGAGCAGAACGGAGAGTCTGTTGTTGGATACGCTGTCGACGACCCCAAACTGCTGCCGAGACGAGACCGACCACAGAAGGCAAGCCGCTGGACACACGGAAACACAGCTGATGTACTAGTACAACTGACAGTAAAGTACTATCTCCTATCCTGTTCTGCCTTCTCTTCCTAACTCGTAACTGGGGGACATAACCAGTGTTGACACAGGAACATACTAGGTTACAACACAATTCTTGCAGAAACTCAAAGGGGTAAGACTCGTGCCAATGAGGTTATAATTTATTTGAATGTTACATCCCTCGTCACTTTTATTCCCCAAGATCCTGTGGTCGAGACCATTGAACTACACCTGAAGTTATATCTCAGAACGTTTGTTTGAACAATATTCGAGCAGGTGTGGGTAATACCAATGGGTTAGCCGATTTCAGGACAGACAGCCGAGGCGACTTTAAATCGGTTAGAGTCACTGGTCTTCCAATCCCGCAAACCGAAACTCGGGGCTCGGGAAGTGGATGAGACCTTTGTATTTATCGAACGAGACCAAATTTTAACGTTCAAAGGACTTCTGAGAACCGTTTTACCGGACGTACAATTTGCGATGGAGAAGCAAGAAAACAATCGGTTGACCCTCCTGAGTGTCCTTGTTTCCGAAAAGGTTGTGGTGGCGTTAAGACCAAAATGTTCGGGAAAGTGACGAATAAGAAGCAAGTTCTGAAATTCGGCAGCAACGACCCAATCAGCCGCAAACACAGTCGCGTAAAGACGCTTTATCGGCATGTTCAGACACACTGCAGTGAACCGGAAGACAAAGTTGCCGAAATATAATAGCTTCGACGTATCAAAGGCCGTCGGTCGCCTTCTCACACCACTTGGAGTTTGAGTCGTACACAGGCCAGAGAGAGGGAGCGATTAAGCGTTAAGTAATAAGACCCAAAAACTCACTGCTACGGCAAGAATCGGATCTAGTGCAGTCCTGGGCAAGGCAACCACACTGGAGAAACTAGAAGACTGATCTGAGCACGAATGGTAAAACATGCGGCAGTAGTGAGAAGGGGGAGGACGCCAACTCTCAAGTCACAGCTCATTCGACGAAGCCAAAATTATCGCGACGATAGGTGATAGTAGCGTGAGTCGCGAGCTGCTTGAGTCAAGTTTCATGGGTTCCTAGTCTATTAACAAATGCATTGACGTACCCACCCCCTATTGGGTGCAGAGACTCAGTTTGTCCAAAATAATTATCCACTTGGGGAACGCGCAGGCAAACAGTTTCTAGTGCCGACGTCAGTGAGCCAACACGGACGATAACATTTCAGCAAGTAACGCCGCGAACACCGGTCATAATATAAGCATTGCACCAAAGGGCAAACATCCTTGATGAACAGGAAAGCCGTTAGTTGTCGTAAGTATGACGTAGCATATCGGCTGCGTGATATAAATGCGGCTATTCCTTCTGTATGTGCAAATTGCCCGCATCTGATGCTTCCTCCGATAATGGGTTTGAGCACGAAGCAGAAAGTCCGGACGAATAAAGTGATTGTTCCGAGGTTTGCGTCTTTTTTTATCTGATTCTCTGGACTCGCATTTGCAGTCGTATCGACAATTTTGCGTTAGTAAATTGGACTTTTATCGTGACACAAGACTTCTTCAGAAAGTTTTACTTTATACGCAGAAGGAGAGATAATAGGAGAACCAAGTTTTGTAGTCCACTCTAAAAGAGACCTTTTAAAGCAATCCCAGGCGGAGACGGGATAACAGAATCGTGCATTTCACGAAAACACGATAAAAAGGCAAGTGAAGTATTGAAGTGATGGTAAGCAACCGGCGCATTGGTCTGCACGGTGCCCTTGGAGAACTGAATGGTTATGTTGTGATACGTACCTTTTCCATGCATATTACCAGAGGATCGCATTGAGATCTTTTAATTGCGAACAGGGGCATTACATTCTATGCTCTTGAGAACATTTATACAGTAGACTTCTATAAAGTTCGTGAAAAAATAACAAAAAACTAAGTCTCTGTTGTTTGGGTTGAAGTCTTCCAGGGCGTTCTGAGCTACACCAGACCAGACGATTTAAAAGTGCAATAGTCAGTCTAGCCATCACGCCATCTCCAAATTAGATCCTCGCCAAAGTGGCGACAGAGCAAAGATGCTATGCTAAAGGTGTGACCGGGCATTTCTCCTTATACTCCTGTCGGCTCTAACAAGAAATCAAAAAGGCGCTAAAATGCTTAAAACTAATTTTTTTTCCGCTGACTGCCAGCCACCTTCACTTGGCATACGAATAGCGAGTTATGCATGCGGTTTAAGTCCGTGATCGAACGTTTGTAGCGTACAGTGTGGACGACAGTGTCATAGACAGATCGGAGTGTGAAGTTGTACATGGCTGGCTTGCGACGGCTAATGAAGCCTACATGTAAGGAGACAAAGGCAAATGATTTTGTTCTAGATAAAGTATTTGGCGCACATTTTGGAGGCCTGAAGAACAAGTGGAAATACCGGGTATTCCTAATAAGGTGTTTGGATCTGTAAACTGTTTAAAAAAAGACAAAACACGGAGAAATAAGCGACAAAAAGCAGCGCATACGAAGTTGACATCCATCCTTTTCAGAAGGCTTGATTATTTTTCTATAAGAAAAGAATACCACCTAAGTCGTGACATCTGAGGTCTATTTAAGTAGTACGTTCTATATAATGGCATACCCAACGATTTGGGTAAACGCAAACTAACTCGAATGGTGCTACCTTCTCGAATCTACCAGCGCTAACCACAAATATCCTCAGAAATGGGGTATGTGCGGTATGCTTACTACTACTACTACTGCTACTACTAATACTACTACTACTACTACTAATACTACTATTACTACAATAAAGCGGAACGCCGGGCGGAACTGAAGTCCATCATTGGAGGATCCCTAGTTGGACGGCTGTGTGCATAAACTTTCCGTAAATAGACGGCCCACAATCCCGGAAAAGCAGTGGAGAGAATTAAACGTTTGCCTTCCGGCGACTGCCTTAACATCCACAGCTATAAAATTCTTGAACGTTGTTAACTAAAGGGGTGACGCAACGACTTCGATTACAAACCGTTAAAAATTCGAAACAGCAACTATTATCCAGAATAGAATAGCGTAGTGGTTGTACCATCGCCCAGGTTAATGTGAGGGAGTAGTGTCTAGACGTAAAACAGTCGCGTCGACCGCTCAACTCTGCAGTACAGGTATTTATCTCATCAACAAAATGCTGGTACAAGACGGCCACACAGAGCCCACGACTAATCAGTCAGCTAATATTGGCCCAGAGGTTTAACTTGAACGATGAAAAACTCAGGAGCCAAAAGAGAAAAATGTTGCACCGCCACAGTATGGGCGGCTCTGTAGGCACATGAACAGACTTGCTATAAGACAGATTTAGTACTATTGGATGTTTTTATTCTTTATCGGATCATAATTTCATCGTTTATTGTGAAACAGTCAGGATCTAGATACTTATAAATATTTTCAAGGAAGGGTGTCCTTTGGGAAAATAATTCAGTAAATTTTCGACAATGGATCCCCGGGTCATCACCAGACTTGAAAACGCTCGTTGCACATTTTTCGCAAGTCTGACGACGACCCGGAGATCCAGTGTCGAAAATTTACTGAACAAATTTCCTAATTTTCACAAAGGACGCCTTTCCTTCAAAGTACATGTCTTGGGATGCCTGCCTACCAACTAATAAATATCAACAAAAACGTACAGAAATCGCAAGGCAGCTATAGCTAAAATAAAACTCTACTCATTTATAGAGGACCATGCTTCCGCCACTAGATATGTCGAAGATGTGTCTGCAGTAGCAAATAAGAAGTTCGATTTGGACACCTTTCCGTATTAAGCGAATCAGGTTCACCCAGCGTTAACATTCACCTTGTACAAAGAAAAGGGAAGGTGCTTTCGTTTTTTGGACGCCTTATTTAGTAGAACGTCTGGTGAAACAGTTCATAGAAGTGTACACCACAGGAAAACCCGAACCAAACAATCCCCAAAGCTGCACAGAGTGGTCAGTCTAATATGTGAGGCAGGTTAATATGCTATTCTTCCTTCGATTGCTATTTCGAGTAATTTAGCCAGCGTACTAATAAATAGCCTTAGACCTGTTGATGCGCGCATGTACCCAACGATTACGAAAAAAAACTAATTTTCTCAAATATTCCTGTTTAAGGTAAGGATAGGCCGCCGGTTAAGACTTCCTCAATGTGGATTTACACCTTTATTTGTTGCTGTGGGGCAGGTTACACTGATCGAAAAACTGGGCGCCTAACGAATGTGCGGTTACCATTGGTTACCACGGCTAAATCAAAGTACGAAAAGTCCATCACTGGTTCACCTGATTGACAGTGGCCACCGGTTAGGCGTCCAAAAAGTATTTCAAGTCATTAACAAAGAATCCGTGACACAGCCTTATATTCCGACTCCAGTGGACATCCACTGACGATGGCAGAGATGGGGGCCGTTCGACTGTCAGTCAGCCAAAATTTGTGCTCGCGTACACACTCATTCAGGCTCTCACGTTACGCTGGCGCAAGTTAAGGCTCTCATTTTCGTGGCCGCATCGTCCGATGTCGTGCCATAGCGACGAAACACTTTCCCTATGTTAAGACATGTCTAAGCGCCCTCAACTCCTTTTCCCATCTCTTATGTTCACTGGTTTTTCAAATTTTCTGGTCGATTGTAACGTATATTAACTTTACCGGCCTGATAAGGGACGACCGAAAGTGAACATTTTCTGATGTTGGCATCTCCAATGCTTGCTTGTGTATGTATCATCTCTGTGAACGTAATGTGCAGTCAAAGGTAACTTGAATAAATACACGCAAAAGGAATCAAGGTGAAAGCCGAATGCTCTAAATTATTTGTCGGACAGAATACAGAGTTTGTAAAGGGTGGTAGAACCTTTTGAGGATTAGCCTTGACAAAAACCCTATCAACCGGGCAGTAATCATACGAGCGAAAAGGTGTGGTGGCTGGAAAAGGGATAAGGTCAGCCATTAACTGACGATCCTGTCTTGGGCAGCGCCAATAAAACAGGTCATAAGAATCGCAAAAGCAGATTCGAGACCGGGAGTTTTTGGTCGTACAGAAAGACGAAATGCCCTTTAGACTCATAGTGTTTTCACTGCCAGCGATGAATAGCCAGGGAGGTTTCCTGGTTCTACGTTCCCGTCACGCTCTACTGCCTTAAACACTCTCCGAAGACTGATTAAGATTGCAGGTGGAGGTTGCTTGAAGTATTTTAAAGGATATTAGTTTATCCGAGTTCTGAACTAGCGAAATTGTTTGTGATGACTCAGCAGGGTCCATGTGGCAGAACAGTGAGTTCACTTGAGTAGAGGCAATCCAATGCGATTAGTAATGCTATTAATGAGCAAATTTCACACTGACGTTCGTCGCTCCCCCTGCGATTGATTTAGCCCAAGCAAGAGATTGTGGTCGCACGTGCAAAGGTAGACCTTTTGATGAGTAGACGGCCGTTAGGACAGCAACATGGCAATCCGCCATGACTAGCTACACATAACCCCAACAGCGTTGTTTGTTTAAAGTCACACAAAGTCGTAGGCGGGACGACATCCGAGACCATTTCGCCGCCGGGAAAGATCAAAGTCACGCCGCCTGACAGAGGAATAGGGAAGTGAGTGGAGGCAACTAGACACAAACCAATGCTTTGCTTCAAAACAAATATTTGGATGGAACCAGAAAAAAAAGAAGTATTTTTTAGACAACACGCATTTGTGAGTAGCGAGGCACTAATTGAGCACGAAAGGAAATACAAGTCTTCAGAAAGAATGATGCTTCAGAAGATGAGCTGCAGGAAAGCAGAGGTGACTTTAAAAGATAGGACTGTGAGATAAAGAGACGCACCTTTACGCAATTATTGACCGTACTGACAGCACAGGCACTAACTAAAAGCCTAAACATGCCTGTTTTGCTGACCTTGTACCGCTGCATGACAGCTGTGAGGGGTTCGGTTCATCAATGGATCTCCCGGTGTTTATGGTATATAGGAACTCCAGTTTCCATTCTGCCTCGTTAGGCGAAAATTGATGCATCAACTTGAAACACGCATTCCCGGGCTTTTAGCTGGTATCCGCGCTTTTATTATGGTAAATAATTACGTATTTTTATATTACAGACTGGCTGCTGTCACCTGGTGAACACTATGGAATTATTCCGCAGTAGCTGAAGCATTACTGTTCCATTACTTGAAGGCAACATTCGGACCCAACCTACAAATATTCTAGGTATTTAGTCCGAGTTCCCACATTAATTTAATTGAGAAGTAAACAAAGCAACAAACGCGGCTGAATAACTCTGTATTCACACTTTGTTTGCGATTGGAGAATTGAGATCAAAGGTAGGAGGGGGAGAATGATGGGAAGATCAATTATTAGGGTCGGTACTAGTACCAGTGCTACTTTCACTCAGCTACACTGCTATTAAGCGGCAGTATAAAGAGTAGTAGCAATATCAAATTGGTCTCCTTGAGTCTTTTTGGACACCTGCTAAAGGTGAGTAGGGGTACGTAGTGCAGTAGTACCAGCGCAAGAGGCTACTGCCACTTAAGACTAACTTAGCTGTTTGTGGCCTGCATTGGAGAAAATGGCTTACGCCTGATTCCTGCTCGGTTAACTCAACTCTGCTTTGCCCCCGGTTCAAGCGGGGAGAGGTAGAGTGTGGTAGATGGTTGCTCAGCTACTTTCACTATTCCCGACTACAGTCTTGGGCATATTATGGTCATCCTCGAAATCGATGGTCGAACTATCATCAAGGCTGACAATGAATTTGCTACTGCCCTCTGATTAGGTCTCTGATGGCTAATCCACGACGGATCTTAAAACGTCAGGCGAATAAAAGTATTGTTCCAGCGATCGAGTTGTCCTCTTCTCAATGAATTTGTTTAGCGTCAGCTGCAACATAAACCGAGGCCACAGGTGTGTGCGGGAGTAAAGAGTAGAGTCAAAGAAGCGCAGGGCATCGGCAGCAGCAAAATCGAACAGACAGAGAGGAAGAATTGGAAGTAGCAACACCCCTCAGTTGTCGGGTCAATAGACCGATCGCAACCCAGACGCCGCCAACCCATGAATCCCCTTCCCTGCTACCAATTGCACCTCGCTAAATCTATGTGGAAAGAGTTGGCTAAGTAGGTGGGAAGGTACAAAAAGCGACTCCTCTAAATACTTCCGCACTATTAGGAGCCAGCCTATTAGACACGTGAGCAGGCAGCCATAGCGAGTCGCTCTCACACCAGACTATCGATCCGCATACACGCAGCGCACCAGGTGATGTCGCGCAAAGTTGTGGGCAGAGTTAGGACTCTGAAAGGCCAGCCGGACGAGTCACAAGCCAATCGAATCAAAGCTCGCACGAAAGCGCAATTTCATCAGTCCAATTTTTTACGCTTCGCTTGCCAGAAGTACCATGTACAGTAGTCGCCGGTTATTAAGCCTAGCTCGGGCCCAGACCAAATTGGGCTTAATAAGCGGCGGGCGCACTAACCGGAGAATCCTAGTTCTTGATTAGCAAACACAGTATAGGCACGACACATTACATACGTACTGTATTATGTGCAGAGCTTGGTTATGTAAAAGATAAAAAATGTTGTTTGCCTGTATTGTACGCAATAACAAAAACAAACAAAAAATGATTTGCGACACGTAACCAGTTGCGTGGGCAGAGAGATGAGAATTTCACTCTATCCTGCTGGCAAACTGGGCTTTGTAGCCGGCGACTGGGCTTATTAGCCGGCGGATTTTGCTATGTAAAATTCCGTCCGAAGCTGCCTTGGGCTTAATACGCGGCGGGGCCTATTACCCGTGGGCTTAAGAACCGGCGACTACTGTACTAGGTACGCTAAAAACTGCTTTTGCGCCCCCTCTTGTTGTGTTTTTTTTTCCTTGGGGAGTCTCACAAGGCATAATTATATGGTGACATCTCGGCTCTTGGGCAACATCCACAACACGCAGCCCCAGTTCATTCGACATGTTTGACTTAAGGTCTTCCGTGCATCCTAAGCATTTTTACGCGCCCGCCGATGGTGACGAAATGGAGCGAACAAAACAGAGTCATGGGGGTGGGGGAGGAGGCATATAGAGTATGTCACACTTGGAGGGAAAATAAGTGTACAGTGGCAGGTAAAAATGCATCATTGGACTCAGAAAGGCGAGAAGTAAAGACAAGGAATCAACAGGTCGTTTATTCTGAGTAACAGAGATAGATCAGTTGGGCTGCCTGACATGTTTCTTTGCTTCTTTTTCTCCATATTCGTGGGTGCATATTCATACAGACCCTAGGGTTCTGGGTTCCTCGCCTGTGTTCCGGTTATTGGAAATTGAGTGTCCTAGGGGAGGGGGCGGTATAGGAAGACGCAGGAGCGAAAAAAAGACAGATTGACTACCTCCATACCACGAGAAGACACAGCCAAAACTAGTGAAACCTGGTGGCGACTCAGAGTGGTGGTGAAAAGTTAGGAAGATCACATGAGTGTCTGTGTGTGTGTGTAGGAGGCGAGAGGGACGGGAACAAAGATAAAAAAGAAGAAGGGAAAAACGGGAACTGGGAAAGAAAGCGAACAAGGTAAAGGATCAGAGCGCGGACGGCAGCGGTTGCGGCGCGCATAGAGGACGGAGGAGAAGACGCGATAGCCCAGTTTTACCTTCCCGCGTACAATGCATGAGGGGTGGCTGGCGAGGTCACCTTGGGGCGGGTTAGAACATGCCAAAGCCCTTGGAGTAGGCTATCGCAGTTAGTAGACAACGTTCGAGTTTCTCCTTGGAAGAATACTCGGGGAGAAGGAGGATGTTGAAACAGGTGTGAGCGGAAGGCAGCCTGGAGGAAAGAATGCACGATTGGAGAGAGTATGTGGGTGGTGTGACATGAAAACCTCCTACAGCAGAATGAGGGTGATATATTGATAGTTGAAGATCACAAAGGCTAAACAGTAAGGCCAAGACCTCACGAAGAGACAAAACAGTGCCAGGGAGCAGAGATGCGTAAGAATTCATTCAATTACTATTCAAAACAAAAAGGAATCAGATTAAAATGATGACTATTGGTGCAAGCCTTCATCGGAAAAATTTGGAAAAAAGCTTGTTAGTAGTCTGAATATAAATGTTTCCGATTAGTGCCAGACTATACTCCACCGAGTATACCAGTATCTCAGAAAATCAATGGTCGTTACCACCACAAAAGGGTCGCAGAGATTTTGGAAATATACTCAGCCAGAACGGGTTAGTAGACAAGCAACTACATTCAGTGACCCGTCTCATGCAATCCTAGTCTAAATTCTGAAACATTTCTCTGCCGTGCGTCTCGCCAACTCTTTGATCAGCTGAGTGGGGTGTTGTAGTACAGATTATCGTGCAGCATGATCTCAAGATACCTCAGACACAAGGATGCCGGCTTTGGAATGCACCTTTTTTGGGTCGCCTGCAGTCGAGGAGCACAAAGGCTAAACAGTAAGGTCAAGACGCCATTAAGCGCCAAAACAGTGCTAGGGGTCAGAGGTGGGAACGCTTCATTGAATTAATATGCAAACAAAACCACCGCAAAAGGATCGCTGAGATTTTGGACATGTACTCACCCAGCAGCTAGAACTGGCTAATAGAATAGTGACTGCCTTCAACGTTAAGCTTTCCGCGTAACGACAATCATGTATTTCGCTGCGTCATTAAGAAGGTACCAAATAGGGTTCATAAATGTTTGCAATGCGCGTGGGCTTTGTTGTGTGAGGAGCCGACATATACTATGCTATTTGAAGAGAAGTTGTATGGTCTTTAAAGATGTAATAACTAGAAACGTTTTTTTTTAAAAAGGACATACATCCATGCCTTGACTAGACAAATTGAAACAAGACATGATTTTCTACCAAATAAGTACAAAAAGAGTATTTTGGGCATATTTTCCACAAAATATATTTGAATTGGTAGGGGTATCGAAAAGCAGAAAGAAAAATTTTGTTTCTTAAATAGTGATTCTCGTTGCCAAGTGTGGTTTTCGCAGACAGCCCAGAAGCAGAACATCCTCGCGCGTCTGAATTATCTTACAACTATGCAGCATGATAACCAGTATCACAGACTTACTTAAGTTATCCTTTCTAATGGAAGGCGTAGTTCCGAAATTTGATTAGCATTTTGCATCAGATCGGTCTCTGATCTTATAACGGGGTAAAAGCAGGGTTATAGAGGCATAAAGTGGCCGACGCGGTAAGTGGGTAAAATTTACGTTCGTTGTTAAGGGTACTAGCACGTATAAAGTACGTATTTGAAGGGAAGGAAGGCCCAAGTAGGAAATATAATCAATCCCACGAATGGTAAGTTTGTCTAGCCTTTTGCCCGGGACTCAATAAGCGCGTAAATCTCTGTCGAGACGAATGATAATTAGGTCAATAGGGAAGAACCGCCAAAACTTTTTGCGCAAAATCTGCAGAGAATGTAAGCAAACAAAAAACTATTGATTATAGCAGCGAGTGGATGCAATAACAAGAGCTATGCCACAGTGACCGCTCGCCCAAAGATTTGCTGAGACAGACCTGTCACTGGAGACGATAAAAAACAAGTAAGGCCCTTGATGAGGGACGAGCCATATGACATTCGGGGAGCACATCTGCGAACAGTAAAGGAAGCTACCTAGCGTTCTCTAAAGTTCTGATAAGTAGGTTGGTGAAGGCCCGATAAAGCTGACAGACTTGGAATAATTTTGCAAGAGGACTTTAAAGGACACCAGAGAGCCTCGCGTGACGAAAACAGGAGAAATGGTGGTGGTCATTCGTATCAGCATACTCTTAGTAAAATAATGGAGGGCAGCTTGAGGTTTGCAGAGCGCGAGATGAATCGGCTCCAGTCAGTTTAGTGACGAAATGAGATTGTACGCCTAGCATTTACTTCATAGCTCACCAACTTCCGTTAAGCTGCAAACTGTACTTGCAAAAAGGCAAATAGATTCCAGTGTGCGGGAGTAAATGGCACCCTAGGCTGTGCGCAACCAAATCCACCAAAGTGATTCATAGACTATAGGAGGAATCAGAGGAAAAAAGAATTGATACAAATCGCCCTACGCCAACCGCTCCTGAACGGAAGCAAATGTAAAACAGGCGACTGGGTCCATAGCAAATCTGCCCACGACGATGGTTACAAAATAAGTTGGACATGATCTTGTATTGCAACATATCACAGAAAAGAAAGGTAGAAATGGTTCAGACGCATAGAAGTAAACAAAAGCGAGACTAACCGATCGGAGTCAGGTCCTTGCCGCGCGATTACAAACTTCAGCTTGGACATGCCACCGAGGGGTATTCGATCCGAGCCAGTGGTAAATTGTAACAACTGACGTTGTTTGTCCTCGGGAAGATTGTGCACCACTTCCCAGAAACTTTTTATTATGGGAGTTTCGGCCGTGTAATCACCCTCATACTCTGTAACACGCTCCAACTCACTGAAATCGTAATCCTAAAAGCAAGTAAATGATTTTAGTAAACGGCACGGGCGTCAATCGGGCAAATGCAAAGAGATTTGCATGGGCTACGCAACCCGAAGGCCTAAAGGCAAAACATAACGTTCATATTGCTTCCTACGATCAGGTCAGATTGCTGAGCGCATTTTCTTCAGGTGGCGATAGGTGAGTTGCAGAAAAGAAATGCAACCGCTGAAACAGATTTATTCGCTCAAACTTTCGGGTACACATCTGAATCCATCACCAGAGACGGAATAAGACAGGGTAATGAGTTGCATAGATGTTGTAATTTTGGTAGGTATTCGGTGGCATAATAACTACCTCTTATAAATACTGAACACCTGTGCGATCCACTAATCCACCTGATTGTGTCCCTGATGATGAAGTGGAGGGTAAGTTCGAAACGTCATGCGGTTCCAGTAACTGTGCCGCCTTTATTGCAGTCGGCAGTGTTAGCTTGGGATCCTACTGATAGAGCTTACGGCTGAGAGACCACGGGTATTTTCGGTCTAGGGTCGGGGTATGGCTCGCTAACGATAGGAAAATAAAGTAGACATGTCTATTTTAGCCTACCCTGCCTCCTCATCCATTATGTCACTCATAAAGCAGCCTTGCCCTGGAACTCCAGAATGGAGCTCCAAGAAATACAAAACACGCCATCCATAGGTCAACAGTTAACCAACACATGTGCATGTTAATCCTATCATTGCAAATACACTTTCCAGCCACACTACAGGAGCTGAATAAATGAGACGTACCTGGCTGCCTCGGACCAAGAGCTCGATTTCCTTGGGGGTGAATAGGAAGGTCAGAGGACTTTCATCGATAACCAAGTTAAAACCCTTGCGAAAAGCTGAGAATTGGCGCTTAATAGAAGTGTTGAGCATATAATCGGCGGTCAAGTCGACGAACTCCTGAAGAAGTAGAGATTATAATAAATTAAGTAAAACAGATGTAAGTGGAAAAACTTTGCAAAACAAAATGATCGGGAAGAACATCAGTAGGAAGAATAATCACACCATACAATCTAATGAGGCCGTCAATAAATTATCCAAAAAATATCAAAAACGAACGAAAAATTATCAAAAAGAATGAAGGAAGCCTAACGGCTGCGGGCGAGAAAGACCTAGAAAAGTCTAATGAGGTTGGAAGGTATGCATTACACAGCCACATTATTCAGGACGCTAAAGGACACATTTCGAAGCCCCTACTAACAAAATTGAAAGAGCACAGTTAGCAGGCAAGCAACTATAAGAACCGAACGTCAATCGGCTAACAAATTACTGCTAAGCATTTCCTACAGCCGATTGGACAGTTTTTCTGTAACTATAGGGTATACAGAAGATATACGAGAAAAAAATGAAGCAGCGGCATCTGTTCAATGATTTCATGCACAAAAAACCAGTTCAAGGGGAAGTAGTTCCCACAGGCATGTCTACGAATGTTCTCGGGAAGAGGTGCACGACACCGTTAACATTCTGCAGCATCTTTTTTCTGCTATAACATTGTGGCCATCGCAACCGAAGAGAGTTCGTGGTGGCGACTTATGCGTGATCTACCCTCAATCGCTCCTCACGTCCATTGAGCTTCCAGAGGCAGATGAAGACGGCTGGAAGAAGAGTTACTACATAAGCAACAGTTGATGCTAGACCGTCAATCCGGAAAAACATCAAGCTAGCCAGTCACTTGGCAACCTTTCATGCCAAAAATAGCTGTTTGGGTGGGTTTATAAAGCAAGCACGAAAGGAAGAGATAGAGGCACATTAACAATACAATTTATTTTTTTGAGTTGACCCAATTGTACGTATCTCCCTTATTAAACTTAAATATCCTTCCTCCATTCGATTTCTTTCATTAAGCGAATTTCGGTCTCGGAAGGGGGGCAGTTGTATTGACTAGCTCGCATCGAAGTGGACTCAGCCAGAATTTCACGACTGCGGTTCTCGACGTCTGGGAACAGTCAATCACAATTGCCACAAACTTGCTTTCCGGCCTGGCGACGAATGGCAAGCCTGCATGCGTGAATGCTTTCGCTATCCACTGGCCTGACTGCTGTCAAACTGGAACTTGGACCCGGCTGGCCCTCCTGGCTGGTCGTGAGCTCCCAAGTCAAATTTCTTCCATTTATTCTTCGTTCTTCTGTGTACACAATATACTGTTCCTAACACGCTGGCCTTCCAAAGACTCCTTCTCTACTAAGTAACCATGGTCTGAAGATCGCAGATGCTACGGTTTAACTGACTTAACCCCTGCGTATGTGGCGATAGTTACATGGGTATCATAACCAAACCACTGAGAAGAATGCCAAAAACTGGGGGGTGCGGAAGGGAAGTTAATGATGGATTCAGATTCACCTACCTGGCGGTTGGCCTTTGTGACTGGTTTGGAAATGCCACCAGGAACCAGCTCCTCGGTTACCATATTACCAAACATGTCCTTCCGTGAGATGACAAAGTTGGAGCAGAAGACTTCCTCAAAGTCATCCTCCTCGTAGTTGAGCATTTCTTGCAGACCATGAGCCAGCATAGGCCAGCCCTCCTTCAGATCTTCAAAGTTGCCTAGTTTGCCGACTAACTTCCTGTACAGCACAGACGGAAAGTGGATATCAAGGATGATGTGATTGTAAATGGCCAGACCGAGTATTGTGCCGATGAGACAGTACTCTCGATCCAGATCCTCCATCGGTGATGGGTTGAACCAAAATGTTTGGGTTTCGTCGTCAAATATGAACATTCCTAGCAGCGAAAGAGAAACATTTTGACATAACACCTATGAGGGCAACAGTGTTTTGAAGTGAAAATATGGAAAGGAAAGACTGTTGACCTAACCATCGTTGCGGTTTGAACAAAAGTAGCGCATTTGAACTCACTTTTACAATAGTCCGCGGAACTACTGAATAATAACAGACATGCTGAACACGAAATTCTCCAAGCCTAACATGTTGGAAATACAGTTTATATGTCTAAATGGGTGAAGTTAGTGTACAGTGAAGGTACTTACTAACACAAGAAATGAACTATTTGATCTGGCCAAACTGTGCAAAACTCGGCGGTCGAGGTGGGATTCATACAAAGGACAAAAACAATGCCCTGAACAACTGAGACCCAACCAAGTGCTGTGATTTAAATCACATTTTGGCCAAGTCACTTGTTCAACTTACTGCAACGTATGCAATCCAATTCTGGTATAGTAAGCTGGCTGGCCAAGTAGAATCTTCTGAACACTCAATCTAGAATCCATCAGATAAGTACTAGGCTTATTTTCAAGTCAGAAGCGCTATTAAAAACACCTTTTAACGAACTACCCATCCAAAGTGTACTTTGGAAATGAGAAAAACGTAGCCGAACGTTTGTTACGACTGCAGACTAGTGGCCTGACAATTTGCAAAGGACGGAAAAAATGCGATAAGGTAGATGAGACAAGTCTCCTGAAAGACTTATTACATGGACTGTCCTAGTTGTAGAGTATTCATTCGGCCACTTAAGAACATTTAGTATGTTGCAAAATACATTCCCTGCTCTCTAGGCGCCCACCAATCGTTTACGGAACTCACTCGTCCTGTTGTCCATTGCGGCTCGTTCTAGAGCCCCACTAATCTTTTTCAATCATGTATTTCCGTCTATAATATGCTAGCCGTTGAGCGGTTGCAAGCGGAGCTCGAGAACTAACCGCAAGGCACAACGCGACAAGCGAGCTCCGTAGACGATCGAGGAGCGCCTATCTACCATTGTCTATATTTCCGATCGAAACCGGCAAGGCAAGGAGCCCGTGGCGCAGCGGTTCGAGCGTTGGACTTCTAACTAAGAAGGTCGTGGGCTCGAGTCTCTGGGTTCACCACCCCTAGGGTTGGGTATGGCTGGCTGCTGACAGTTAATAGGCCAGTCTCCGTGGAACTTGTAGGCCATGTATTCTGCCCGTACATACAGTTCGGGCCCCAACTGATGCCCAAAATGCGAAAATTAGGGAAAGATTGATAATCACTCGTAAAGCGGCAATCACGTATGTACGAAGACTTTGAAAAAATAATGATCAACCTTAAGCGAGCCTTCAAAGTAAAATAAATACAAAAATTACTAACTGTTTCTTTAGAAATACCACTTGTTAAGGGAAGCCCTAAGCTCCGAAAACGTGAAAAAGCACTATAAATTTGACGAACAAATGCAAATTTAATCGTCAGATGAAACTATAATCATATCAATTTCTTTATACTAGAAGATCTTCCCCTTCGTCAAATTCCTTTAAAGATATTTCAGATATTGGGTCACAATTACTTTCAGATCGACCTTTAAATTCCGATTAATTTTTTACGATTTTCAGTGTTTTCAAACTTTTTTCTATAAATGTAGACTTTGTTCGACGCTTATATCAAAGCTATTCAAAAAAGATTTCGTAAAAGCATTTACCGAAAACTTCAATTTTTGGATATTAGTTCTTATGAAGATGGTTATGGGGGCCATAGTTATAGACTACTCCAAACACCAGACCACAGTGTCAAGCAAAAAGAACGCCCACAACAAAAGTCTGATAGTGTTGTCCATAAGATCAATCAAAAAACTTGCTATGATAGATTACCTCTTTAAAAACAACTTTAGTTAGATAAACAAGTGACGAACATGTGTGCATGTCACACATGTATAAATGGGTATTTTGACCAGTTTTTTGATCTAATAGACAGCAAAATGATACAATTTTGACAAGAAATGAAGGAACTCACCTTTCTCTTTATACTGGAGCATTTTAAACTTATTCGATTACTTTGAGGCTCCGTTCCAAGGTTGCAAATGCAAAAATGAGTGACGGAATCTAAACTAAGATTTTGCGAAAGCAGTTTATCTTCTGTCTGTTCCGTTTTAAAATTACGCACTAGCGGAAACTGTGTCGTACAAAAAGCAGTTTGCCACGTGCTTCATATTTATCAAGGTTGTTTTCTATGTTCGCGTACACGATAAAACATGTGAATTTTTGTTTACGGGCCCGAATCTTCGATGCAGCAAAACAAAGTACGGCCAGAATGTCAAACATTGGAAAAATGGTTCATCATTTCTTAAAACCGCGATTCGTAAAACTTACCCTCACTTGATTTTAATCGACTTAAGACTAGAGTTTCCGGTCCTGCAAGGGATTTATTTTAAACTTGGCTTACTTATATTGGTGTCCTCTTATAGCGCAACGCATAAAAACAAAAAGGTCTGGGAGAAATTTGTTCGATAGCCGACAACCTCCGATTTCGCCAAAAAACTACCTCTTCCTTTGAATAAGCTGATTTAAACATGCAGTTCTCTTTACTAGAAAGGCCTTCTGAGGATAAAAATCCACTTATCAGATCAAACAAACGAGACTAAATGTATGCTAACTTACCAACTACAATTTCCATCATGACTTTGCATGAGTTAACTCACCTACTACGCCTTCTTCATCAGCACTACGGAATTTCTATGCTCGAGTGCTGTTTCAAAAGCACGGTACTTTGAAAAGAGCGAGGCTTTACGTGCACTCAGACTGCGGAGGCAACGCCTTAAGCTTGAGCATTCTGTTTACCACAGCAGTGATAAAAAGGCTGCAGAAAAGGCAATTTCGGCGGAAAATCCCCCTCCTTCGTGGATAAGACATGGCGACTCAAGTTGCTATGTGCGACGCGGGAATTCCAAGAATCGGCAGCAGATAAACTACATGGTCAGCAGGAAACATTAGCAGAGTTGGGACTTAAATGTGAGGAGGCGGAAGACCAATTACACTGGGACGGCGAACAGGCCGAATTCTTTTTAAGAATCAAAACTTTGATACATGTTTGGTGCGGCTGGCAATCAAACACTACAAACGTAGGGTGAATAGGAATTCGTGAGATAGACTACTAAGGGAATGCAAATATAGATTGAGTTCTAACAGCAACCAGAAATGCAAGCGGTTACACTCTCGCGGCAAAAGAGCGAAAGGCGGAAAACCAAACACCAGCCTCGTGCCACAGAACACATATTGTAGCTAACTGCTTGCTCGGCCAGCATGCAACTAAACAAACATCCTTTCCGGTACGCAACAAGATTACGCAGAGGCTTTGAGCGTTTACTATCACGTGTCCTTGAAATGACATTCATCGCCTTGACGCGGCCCGAAATTTTAAAAAAACGTCCAGACATTGACAATATCAGTTAAGAGTGGTCTGATGTTGTACGAGACGTCGTTAAAAGTAGGGCGGTAGGACAGTGCTCTAGAAACACAGCAACCAAAGAAAACCGGAAATTAACGATGCCATGAAGACATCTCAGTTCGGCACTTTTCACAACTCAGCCGCCTAAGAAAAATGTCTGGAGAGTGAGAACTTGCGACTCTGCACTTGCTGGTTTTATGAAAAGGGATGCGTAAATGTGAGCGGAATTTTAATGACCCACAACTAACGTTCTAACCATGCAGCTAATTAACAGCGCGAATCTGAGAAATTGTTTTCTTGATCGCTGTTTCCTAACAAAAAAAACGAAGAGATCAGAAATAAAACTTCGTCAGTTTGTCTAAAATCCGAGGAGCCATCGTTGCATATATTCAAAAAACAATCATCAGCGTAGGCGTCGCAGACACCGCGACAGTAAATGAACACAGATGTCTAACGGTATAGAGGAAGAGACAGCTTAATGTAAGACAGTTACTTCACAAGCCGAGACTAGTAGGAAAGTGGACGTAGTTTTGAATAGAACAGAAACACGTCAGATATAAAGTTGACTAACCGTAGTCGGGATTGAAAATGCGCTGAATGATGAGTTGGAAGAACTCTTTGCTGAGTCCACCTTCGTCAATACCCTGTTCACCGTCGAACTCGACAAACAGTTGCTTCTTGAGATCAGATGGGCTTTCCAACCATGCCAGTTCCAGCTGAGGCGAGAGTATAGGAGTATATAGGTCAGGAGTGTTAAAAAGAAACAGGAAACCGATGAAATGAATAAATAGTAAGTTAGCTTGGCTATAAACTAGCACGCCGTTAGTCTAATTGAAAAAGATGCAAAAGCCCGGGCTACCGTTCGAATAGAAGGCACCATTAAAAAAGTTAAACCAAATTCTTAGTGTAATGTCCCCGCTATTTTTGCTAGCTGCAACAGGGATAACAGCTTGTATTCCGGGGTGATTGAAGAAATCACGCCGTTGCTGCAATGCTAAGCACCATTTTCGTGTCAATGGGAAGATGGATGAACATTGATGGTTTTTAAGGCGCCTTTTATTTAGGAGAAGAAAATTTCTTCATTCTTGAAGACAATAGAGATAAAAGATCAGTGCTCAAGTTGAAACAGACTGCAAGAGGACTTAAAAACGAAACATCACTCTACACAGGGAGAATGTTCCCGGCAATTCATAGGTGTACCGATCGCGTAACGAGTTGCAGTCCTTGAAAATGGTTGTGTTAGATGATAAAAAATCAATTAGTAGCAAACTTTGACAGACCATTTACAGAAACTCAGGCTGAAATCATAGCGAAACGTTGAAAAACACTACAGTTTTTACAATTTCGGTTAAACTATTGCATGCGACGATGTTCATTGTGTGCTCCACAGCATGTTGGACGCAGGATGACGACTTGCGAGTGAATTAGTTTAAAGTGATACTGAACATACACAGTAACTACCGCACTGTCTCCTTCCCCGACCACCTGGCTCCGGTGGCAAGTTAAATCCGGAAGACTGAAGACGGGCTCGGGTACGGTGGTTTAAAAAGCCCGTCTATGCGTGTCACATACAGCCTGGCCCCTGCACACTGTGTTTGAAGTGGCTGATGAGTGACACTGCGAGTCAGGAGGCGCCGACTCCTCCTAATCCTGGTGTGTGTGTGAAGGGAGCCAAGGTGCGCGCAGACGGGTCACCGGCTCCGTCAGCCAATGCGCCCATCCCACCTCAGACGGTGGCTTGCTGCTGACGGCAGGAGAAAGTGAGGTCGACCCTGCTTACGCGGGAGCCTACCTAGCGAGGTGTGCTGCTGGTACGCGTATAGTGTTGGTCGCGCCAGCCGCCTGCGACCTCCCACATTTTATTGACTTTTTTCCTTACACCGAACACAGGTGTGGGAGTTGTCGGAGAGTGGGGTGGATCCGGCGAGTCTACTTTCACTAGAATTCAGCTGTAGTCAGCGCATCTGCCTTCAGCTTGCTGAAATTCGTAGTGGACACAGTCGATAGCGACGGTCGAACTGTCGTTCCCCGCACAATATATCAGCTTTTCACGATAGGAACGATTTGGATCCCAACTTCGTGGCAGTACCACAGAGGCTACATAAAGGAACCATTCAGCCATCAAGCCAGTCAATTCACTTAGTACCATTGAGGACAGCACAAAAGCAAAATGCATCTGTAAAAGAACAAACCTATCGTGGAATCATCCATCACGTATGCTCTTATCAATATCGAAATTGACAGACAAAACGAAGGTTCGCTCGCCAGACTCGATGAGGGGAGGAGCCATGATGATTTACGTTTAAATGGGGTTACATAGGCATACACAGAAGATGTCACATTTTATTCTCGCATGCATCATGTTTCATTGCCAGGACGTTGATAGAACCAGAGCAGTTATATGTCCGGCGGAAAGCCGGCGTCTACTCCTGTCATACGTATAGGCTGGTCTCTAAACCCGAATAGGTCAGCCTTTACACATACAGATTTAACATTGGCCACGGTTGGCCACACAAAGAATGTTTTATTACAACTGGTTGTCAGACACCGTGAAACGACCTAAGAGATTATAGGCCAAACTGCAAACATGGGACAATTGAGGACAGTAGTGACTTGGGGAGAAAGGAAAAAGTAGAAATCAACAATGCGACTACTAACAGAGAAGCAGGACTTTCACCTGTTTAGCGCAAATCTCAAATGACTTAACAACAGAATAAATTATCATATGGAGCATTGTCCGCTTCCTCTACTGCAACAAGCCTAGAATACGATAAAAACTCACAACAACGAGCGCATCTTCGACGACCCGCTCCCTGGCAACGCGTAATTTGAAGAATGGCAGCTCGGGGTCACTGGCCAGGAGTGAGTGCAGAAAGGCACTGCGTCGTTCTTCCAGCATCCGAAGACGATTATCATAAAAGAGCTGGACACTCTTCGTTGTTGTCTGCAGAAGGAAGGGCAACTCCATGAAGCTGAGTTTGTCGCTGCGTGAACGGTAGCAAAGGAAGTCCTTTTCGGGCTGCAAATAAAAGCAGAAGGAGACAATGAACGCAAAGTCTGCGATACAAACAGCGAGCACTTGAGCAATAATCAGGACCACAATCTTAAGCAATCTTTCGGTAACACAGCATGCGCGGGGTTTCGAAGGCTTGCGTTTTTGTTTTATCTAACACGAGGTTTCAAGCACAGTGCTATTGCTACATCGAAAAAAACGTCCGTCAAGATAATAGAACTACACGTAAACGAGTTAAGCGACAATAAGCGTCTTCAAAGGCATTGCCTACTACCCTAAATATACTGAACTAAATAACAGACGGTAATACAATGAAAATGAGCTAAGAAAACACTGTTCTTAGCTTGACATGGGCTCTAGGATTAGAGATCCGTGTTAAAATGGTAATGGTAATCTCCGTTTCATGGTTAAGATACATCTGTGAACGACAAGCCCAGCTGACTTTTATGATTCTGGATCTAGACCGACAAAACGTGAGTCTGCAGTTCTGCCTGACGCAAAGAAGTTCGAAAACCCTCGGAGGGCTAAAAGCTCAAGCATTTGATGTGGAGGTGGAACGTCACTTGGAGAAGTCGTTTTCGTCATCCTTTGTCGAGCATCATTTAGGAAACGTTGGCGGCAGCACTCCAATACGTTCTCATGCGCAAATGGATATAACTTTGATTTGTGTATGGTTGGCTAGTAAGCACTAAGATCTAACATGAAAAGATTATGGTACGTCGGCTTTATATTTAAAAACTAATAAGGTCATTTGGGACGGTCTGGTACACAGCTCAGACCGTTTCGGATCACAATTTTCAGGCAGTCAGAGTTCGCCATTACCCAGTATGTGCCAAAGAAGACACTCTGGGTATTACAAACACGAATTAATTAACACGAAGACATCTGGGACGGTTTAATGAAGTCTAGTCTCAGGAAGTGTTGCCACAGACACGACTGAAAAAAACCCATTGTGATAGAAAACTCAAGTGGGCTTCAAATTTTGTCGAAATGTATCGCCTTCAGGAAAAAGACCCCGAAAAGGGACAGACGAGCTTTGATGCGATTAAAAAGGAGGAATGTGACCCTAAGGTGTGGTAGGCCACTGCCACGGGCTAACTGAGCACGAAAATGGGACTGTATTCCTATCACCAGTCACAGAAGTCAGCAGTTTGGAAGAGACCCTGAAATAATGCAACAGTTTTCGACCATTTCCAAGCAGTCCAACACGATTTCAGACCAGGTCATAAATACACTGATCAAGTCCCATCCACTGATACTTTCTTAACCATTGTCAAGTACAAACAGCTAATAAGGACTGTTTGCTTAGATGAGACGCTACAAGGATGCCTTATTCGTTAGGGAGTGCCGGCAAGATTCGCATATTTTTTTAGAATTGCTCACAGCAAGCCTGAAAAAGAGCAAGTTTCTGGGCATTATCATCTCAGTCCAACGGCAGCAACGGCGTCCACCAAGGAAACCTGTTTCTTTCTTCAAAGCAACATGATGCAGGAGAGCACTTGAAAATGAAAAAAAACAATGTCCACATGTAGAACCACTGCAAGGGATAAGTTGAATGGTGTGGAGTCTAATAGTTTAAACCACACGGATAAACGTTTGGTAAAGAGAGATGAAGGCCAAAATATAGCTATCCATCCCACTAAAACTCAGATACAAAGTTACAAAAGTCCGTCCACTGCAGCAATTCGTGTACATTTTCTGTTGACCTACAACATATTCGTTCTTGTGAATGCGGAAGTACATTATGAATAAGTACAGAAGAAGAAGAAGAAGAAAGAAGAAGAAAAATAAAAAGAAGAAGAAGAAGAAGAAAGAAGAAGAATAAGAAAGAAGAAAGAAGAAAGAAGAAGAAAAAGAAGAGGAAGAAGAAGAAGAAGAAGAAGAAGAAGAAGAAGAAGAAGAAGAAGAAGAAAGAAGAAAGAAGAAGAAGAAAAAGAAGAGGAAGAAGACTGTTCACTCGTCATGATCATGGCTTTATAAATATAAACTTTCAGAATCTTGTTGAAGTCCATTGTCAGATATAAAAGCAACAGGTATACCGAGTGCGGGGGGAGGGCAATCAAACTTAATTAACGCCAGTCTGGCGTGACAGCTCGATAAATAGACTGACTGAGTTCTTATCGGAGGCCCAGGCTTTAATTAATTCCCAACTTGTGTTGCTTCTGGCGTAGACGGACTGGCATTACTGGTGTTTAATTCGCCCCCTTCTCCCTATAACTATTGCTTGTTATGTCGCCACTTTCACCTCTGGTGATGAACTTCAAGAAGGGTTCCAAAGCTCAGATGAAAAAAACCATGATTCCGGTGAGCGAACAGCCTTGTTGTTTTCATACGCACACACACACACACACACACACGCAAACATCTGGAATGCAGACATCCGCCTCAATACTGTGTGAACTTTGACTTAGTAGCAGTAGTTTCTAGTCAAGTCTTCAAATTGTGGAAGGAGCCGCACATTTGATTCCTTAATGCGACATGAAGGTCAGAATAATTGAATAAAATGGCATAAATTAGTGGGACACTTACATCGATCACATCATTAAGTGTTTCATTGATAAACTCGCTGGCTGGTATAAGGGGATTTCGGCAATCATTAGGATGAATGCCGAGACTGACGGCCAATGGGTCCTGTCGAATTTGACGCCTTGGGTGCTAAAGTGAAACAGAATGGACAAGTACGCGTCTCAATTTCACGAGAACAAGTATTACCAATTATATACCACGAAATATGAAGTCTTCTTTAGAAATATGTAAGGAAACGTCCTTGCTTTAACTTGCAAGTCGAAAGGGTTGATAGGAAAACTATTTGGCGACCATTTCGGTAAGGCTGCATTAGATGGTACTATTGTTTGTGTTGGTGTTCTGTTGCGAAAGATCAACGACATTGAGGTCATCCGCAGAAAAGAATGCATGATTTGGAGACTCGTCGGGGCCGCATATGATCAACATTATTTTCTAAATCAGTAAGGCAAATAACATTCAAAATCTTCACAAGTGATAAGTTTGACAAAAATAACCACAATTCAGAAGTAGAAGAGGCGACCGCTGGAACAAGAAATTTATTTGCCTGACGTTTCGAATTCTGTTTTGAACCCTTCTTGTTCCAGCGATCGCATTCTCTACTTCTGAACTGCTTCCTGGAACTCGTCTATTCGCTTCTATCGGCAACAGTCACAATTTCTACGAGCTTTAATACAAGTAAGTCTGGTGTGGAGCACTGGAAGAGTGGGATCCGGTGTTTCAAAATTCTCAAAATCCCTCGGCCATCGACTCCGTGCCTAATGACAACAATGACAGTTTGATTGTCGATTCTGGCGCTGTCCAGAGACATTGACTCGCAGGTGAATTAGTCTACAGTGGTAATAGACTTGCGCTGCATTAACCGTAGCCCATTCTCCCGCATGTTCCTGTACCGGTGGCCGTCAAAGCTAAACAGTCCAACTACGCGTGCCGAACACAGTGGACCAGGATTTAGCACAAGAGCGGGGCAGTTCGGATTCCAACTGAGAGAGAATACCACAGAGGAGCCACTGCGGCCTGACTCTCCGTTTTGAGAGGAGGATCGAGTTACCCCGTCAGCTGGCAGCCTTCCAAGCTACGGCCTTTGGTGACACTGTGACGGATTCGATCGAGTTAGAGTTATTGTAGTGAGGAATGTTCTGCGGCGCTGGGGGACTAGCTTCGGCTCTGTCGATCTCACTCGCGTCCACCGACCGTGCCAGTCAGTAATGCAATGCAGGGATTTTGTGGGGACAACAATAAAGTAAAAAACAGTTTGAGGTTTCCCAAACAGCGAAATCAATGACAAAATAGGGAAGCAAACGTCAAACGCACCCGGGTGCCCTGGGACGGCAGAAGGGTTTCCAATTCCGCGTTTTCACGGGCTTCTCGCTCACGCTGTTCCTGTGAATCTAAGCCACCCACGAGAAGGCTGGAGAAGAAGACTATCCGCAAGACTTTAGCGGCCTCACGGATTTGCTTGTCGTCGTTGGGTGTAGAATCAGGGTCAAGCGTGAGACAACGGAGAGTAATCTGCTGCATTAGGATCTTCTGGAGATCCACTAGACTGGCGTCTGCCCCAACACCACAGCCTATCGTGGCAGAAGAGCCAGTGAGAGAGGCAGATGCTTCCTTAACGTGCGTGAACCAGGCCTTGCATATTCGCGCCTGAATTGGCATTGGCAGCCAGGTGGTCGCTCGACATAGGATGGGCAAGATGTTCTTAATGGAAAGACGGGGGAAGTGAAGAATGGAGGAGGCAGTACGCTGGTCGGTGTAGACCAGATACAGTAAATACAGAGAATTTATAAACATTTGAAGGCTTACAGAAGGGCTTTTTTTATAAAAAAAATTATTCTTTAAAAGTACCAGCAAGAACACTGAATAGCATATTGGGCACGCTTCACTAATGACATACGGTCATGGAGATAGTTTTGTTCAAGTATTCAAGGCTCGTATGGAGGAGCTGAGAAAAGTCCTGGTTACACTCCGCTATGCCACAGTTACCTTGCAGTTGTCTGCTCTGTCGGCTGGAGAAGGGGCCCACAATGACGATTACTTCCGTCAACTCCGGAAAATGGCCGCCAATTTGGCTTGGGATGACCAGAAGAGCTATTGCGTTGCAATGGCGACCTCCGTGGAGCACGCCCCAAACGTCAGTGACGCTCGAAAACTCTACCAAGTTATCCGCCATTTCAGTAGGAAGCTCCCTGTACAGAGTGAATCTGTCTGCGACGCGAATGGCGATTATATTGCTGAGAACTCGGCCGAGGTTAAATGTGTTAGCAGCCTAGCCTAACCGAATGCCATCATAACCTTGCAGGCTGTCTTGACGCGTCGTGCCTGTGGCCGACTGATCACAAGGATTCTTGTGTCTTCGCTATGGCTGTCCCCATGCGATGACCTCAAACCACTGGACCACACACACACGTGCGCACACGCCCGCGAGCCTATGCGCGTGCCCGACTAGTCGCAGTTCCTCAAGGGCCACTTAGGTGCGCTACGCAGTATGTGACCTTATTCCAACGCGCCCAATCATGCTACAAGCGGACGCGCTTCAAAATCACTCATAAGCAACTGACACATCTCAGACAGTGAATTGCACACAGAGAGACGAGGAGACAGCCAATCCACCTCAGGCCCGGGCTTCGCCCTGCGGCCAGACATTCACCCCGTCGACAACGCCAGCAGCACAACAGCCACCAGAGACTGCAACTCCGGGTTTTGTACCCAACAAACTCTCATTCGGGTGACTTCCACTGCTACGCCTTTCTTGTTGTGTAACTCTTTGGGGATTCCAAAGGGTGTAATTATACGGTGACACCACAGTTTGTCCCCTTTACAACAGAATGATGGCTCGAGAACATCCACCGCCTCAATTTCTATACTCAACCCATCCCGTTCCATTTTTCCTCTGCAACGGAGTTTTATCTCTCTAACTTACGGAGTTTAGTGCGACCCCTTTTGAGGTGTGTGTGTCGTAGCCCATAGTTGGATCAGGAATCCCCGCCGGAATCCAAACTGGGTGAAATACAAAGGCCGCACTGCACAACTCGCTAAAATTTACCAGTCTTGTGTCGACACCTTGGTTCCAGGAGGTGATTGAAAAATCGTGAAAAACTAGGTCATTCCTAGTAACTGAGGTTGCAGCATCCTTTTACTTGTTTCAAATAAGGGAGACAAAACGACATACGAGAAATTCGCAGCATAAGCCTCATTGAAGTTGCCGTGAAAGTCTTTGCTGGTGTCCTTTTCAGGCGTTTACAGGCTGCGCGTCACTCTAGGACGAAACCCAACCAAACGGGAGTTAGAGCCTGCCTGGATATGCGGACCGGATATTCACACTAAGACACATTCCGGAATTCCGCCATGGCCAACAGCAACCGACGGGTATTTGCTTTTTTTAGTTCCGTCGTTGCTTTAATGCCACTCATTAAGTGCCTGTGGCGATTAATGGTACTGCATGGTATGACGGTTAAAATCATTGTCACGATCAAGGCCTACCACCGCTTCACAATTGGGCGAATTCTTGTCTCTAAAAATCTCTCCTATCCGTTCGATAATCAGTCCGGTGTTCTACAAGGTTGTCACCCATTGTGTCCAACTACACAACCAAGGGAAGTAAGTTTGGACTCAGACGCCGGTTGACTGATCTCGACTACGCCAATGATATCGTCTTGGCTATAGTGATCCGCAGTTAACGGCGTCACGGGTGAAGAAGATTGCTGAATCGGTCGGTGTATACATAAACGCTGGAAAGATCAAAGTGGTTTCAGGCTGTACTTCTGCTCTAGATGAGGCAATTTTCGAGCATAATGGCTGTTAAATTGGAGAATGGGTTCCAAATATCTCGACATGAGGCTGCTGCTGGATGTTCAAGGTAAGGAAGGCATGTCTCCGCAATTGATGCCAATTGCCGGGTTTTCTAAGTATATAAGGGCCCTACACAAAATCTCCATTGCCCCGAAGATGCACGTGTAACTTGCATCCGCATGGGCAGTTCTTCTCTGTAGTTGCTAAGGTTGGGCCTTGCGTGTGGAAGATAAGCGAAATCTGGAGGTACTGCACAACCACTGCTTGAGGACCATTCTTTGAGTGAGGTATACCGATTTCGTTCCCAATTGAGGCAGTTCGCGCTTGCAACGAAAAAATCGCGAGGCTATCCAAGGCCGTCCAAGAAAGATGACTGGGGTGGTTTGGGTGCATTCTTCGTTATCCACCTCACCAGATCAGTGTTACTGACCTCGATCTGGAATCATCACGCACTTGGAGGCGTCAAAGAGGGGTCAAACCCAAATGTGGGTCGACACAGTTTGTCAAGACATCAAAACAGTTCTTGGATCTTCAGTATTCGGCCTTCATCGTTTGAAAAGGGAATGGATTGAACGGCCCAGATTTGCTGCCGCGTAGCGTCAAGCGTGGGGCGTTATAGTCCGCGACATTGAGGCCGGATCGAAGGGCATGATCGTAGCAGTACCGAGTACAAGATGGCAAACAATCAATAAATACTACTGATAATAATTAGGGATACCGAAATGATTTTTTACAGTAGTCGCCGGTTATTAAGCCCAATTTGGTCTGGGCCTGAGGTGGGCTTAATAACCGGCGACTACTGTATTTGCCGTCAGCAGCCACTGATACCTGGACCAAAAATGTAGAACCCAATCAGTCGGTCAGCGGGTATTCCTTAAGCAAAATGCACTCCCTTTAGTTACAAGCCCAAATCTTACAGGTGGAGGTCAAAAATATTCAAAGTATTCGTAAACATAAATTTTTACGATTGTGATGGAAATATTGACTGAAAATACTGTAACATGAGGCCTCGACGCCTGGCGAAGAAACTAAGGAAATAACGTCACTATAGTCGTTCATTTGCGCACACCAGTTCCTGTTTATATTCTTAACGAAACTTTTGAGAGAAAGCCCAGAAGTGAGCAAATACTATTGAAGTGCATTGCCTCAAAACATATGTGCAATCAAATCATCATAATAATATGTGGAGTCGCCATTAATAGCAGCGCTCTTGGTCTGACCTATTTCGTAATAACCAATGATCCGTCAATCTCCTGATGCCGAAAAATCCGCCGTGCTTACAGAAATAAGCGAGTTGCATTGTATGCAACAACTACTAAGAAATAGGCTCATAACTAGGGAGCTGGACGTTTGTGCCCAGCACTGAGACCTACTCCCCTGCCAGCTGTAGAGGCGGAATCAATTTTAGAGTCTCTTACTTCGAAGTAGAGAGGATCTGTCACCAGAGGGCAGGCAAAGAGGATGACAAACACGTTGACTGCTCGCTGTTGCATGTCCGCCTCCTGACTCAGGGGGTCAGGATTCTCCAGTAGCAACGAGGCCGGCGGATTAGAATTGAATGTTAGTCGGAGTTTAGTGAGGACAAAACGTGGTATAGTCTTGCTCAGCAGGGCAATTATATCAGCCTCCTGGGGTAGGTCAAGCAGGAGCTTGTAGGCTTTTTGCACCTCGATAATATTCACGGGTACTGCCTTTGGGCCAACTTTGAGCAGTCTGGCAGATTTGTCACCGACATGTAGAGCAGGAGAGTCGCCGGGTTCTGGTGCCACTGAACGAAAAAAAACAATCGGAAAGCAGAGTAAACGCCGTATAAAGTAACAAACAGACCACAACACAAAGTCCCATAGCGACGGTAAAACACAGTTCACAACCCAGAGCAGTCAACTGCACATAGGCAGGTAAAAAATATAATCCTCATTTGTCGGTGCTGCAAGCACTGCCTGAGGTCGCAAACTCTGTGTTAATAAGTGGTCGCACGTTAACTCTGTGGAAATTCTAGGCGACAATGAGTGGGGGCGTTTATAAATCGGTAGTAAAGTGTGGCCAGCGACGTCCGCCGTCTGCGTGAGTCAGAAGACCTAAAAGAGCTACTTGTCAGTTCCCGCAGCAATTGGTGGCCTGTCCCACACTTTACATTCCTTCTACTCGACAATGTGTCTGGTTTCCACATAATTACGAAGACAACGATGTTTCCTACGCACTCTGAAGATAATCGGACCTGGTGTGATTGTGCGCAAACCGGCTTCTGTAGAGTCTGCTGCGACTACAGAAATCCACGTGATTATCTATAACCACTAAGTAAAGAACGAGATAAAGACTTCCGGCAGATGAACACTGCCGGCAAAGACAATGGAGACTAGAATGGTCACTTCTGACGCATTAGCAGGCCATCAGCCAGTCATACCGAACCCTGGCTGAGACCACTCAAGGCTCAAACGGTCTAAACATTCAGCTATGGGCGTATTGTCTTACCGGTTTAGATCGGGCAGCTAACGAGCGAGTGGTCGACCACTTGGAATTGGATATGACTGGCCGATGAGCAAGAAATGGCCATCCCAGTTTTCTTTGTCTCTGCCGACAATGCTTACCTGCCTATACTACTAGCCGCTGTGCGGCTGCAAGCACGGTCCGAAAGTGAGCCCCAAGGCAGAATGGGGCGAGTGAGTTTCGTTAGCGATCAGAGAGCCTTCATCAACGAAAAAGACCGGAAAACCGGAGAAGTTTTGGCAATAGGAAACTGCAAAGCGAACTGATCACTTTCTGGCAGCAAGCCAAGCCCTCTGAAAACTCGGGTCGATTGATTTTAAAAAGTATCCATACAGAGAAACATGGCGGGGTTGTGTTTGAGTTAGTGTTCATTGTCTGCTAACTGCAACCACTTGATTGAGCAGAAAATATATCATGCAGACGATGTTCTTGTTATGTGCGCATCTACCAACACAGTGGAGAGTTGGGAAAACGGTCAGTTACGAGACCCGAAAAGCTGTCCAAATAACTTCCTACCCACGATGAAGGTGCTCTCTTTCTAACTGGACTCAATCCTTCTCTAACAAATACGTTCCTCTACGGTGGAACTAGACCTACTGATCTACTTTCATGTGTCTCCGACAACCATGCATAAACTCCGATCACCGAAAGCCTGGAATGGTATTGAGAAATCGAAAAAAGGTTATTGGATTGAGAAAACAAAAGCAACACACACGTGCTATGGCTGATTTTAGAACTGATTCAGACTTGCCTGTTCGCATGTCGATGTCCCCATCGGCTTTGGAGGAATCCGATTCCTCTGGAGGGTGGGATGATATGGCTGAAGAAGCAACTACACGCGGTTCAGATTCGGACATGTCGATGTCTTGTGGTAGGGGCTCAGATCGTTGGGTGTTGGTGGAATTAGAGGCACGCGCTGATTCGCGCGAGGTTAGGGGAAAACTTGCGGCCAGCGCGGGGATGGATGTGAAGACATTCTCGATGAGGGAATGAAGATCTGACCAACTTCCCGTCTGCCTGCAGTTATCTATGCATGTAGATAATTCGTCAAGAGTGAGACCCCGTGAACGTCCGATACCAGTACGTTCCGTGGCGGACGTAGACGAATCGACCCTTTTCAGGCCCTTTTCGAGGAAATCACGCAGATTTTTCTTGTCATCTGAAACAGACTCAGCAGCGCCAGCAGCCGCGGTGACTGTTAAATCAGCTGTTGGTGTTCGTGATCCTGAAAAGGGGTGAACAGGGAGGAGACAGGGATGGGGTGAGTAACTGGGGGGGGGGGGCATCATGTGGCAGAGGGGGAGGGAAGAAAAAATACATAAAACCTAAGGCTAATGTACCTTCAGTTGTTAGGGCGAAATTGAAGCTGGCTAGATTGGGAAAATCGGCAAAGTCGTTCAGGGGATTGGACTCTTCGTCGGGTGAACGCGGATAATTCGCCAACTGCAGGAGAAACCGCCTTAGCGACATTGGCAGATTACTAGAAGTGGATTCATCCTGAGTCGTTGCAATGGGTTCACTCTGGCTTGAGGAGGGCTGAAGAGATTCTTGTGCGTTGACTAACCGCAGAGGATTAAGTGTGCTTTCGGAAATACGCACCCGGTTGGCATCCAAGCGTGGCGGCCGGGGCTGAAAAGCAACAAAAATGAAGTTAAAGGGGGCCATTTAAAATATCCAGAAAAAAAATATAAACGGAGTTTTAACCACGGTGCCAATGCAGTAGCAATTTTAGTCCCTTCGTGATTGCGACATCATCAGAGCAAGTTCTCCAATAAGCGACTTTTAATGGAGTAATCGTACAAGGACCTCTTGCTGAGAGGAGCATTCGAAAGTGTAGGCTGTGCAAAAGGGGAACACGGTTAGAATAGCAGCCAGCTTACACATTCAAAACAAGTGCCGACACAGGAGGAGGCCCCTAAAAACAAAGTGTGAAAGTCCGCAACAGCGAGAGGGGGAGTCGTAAACTACTGTGAATGCCTTAGAGTCTGGCACTAACACCAGCATAAGACCTAAGGGTTACGTTCAACATACCAGCTGCTGGTGAGACCTCATTACCTACTAGCAAATACGAAACGTCGAGGATTTCAAACAACCTATGGTGCGGTTTGCGAAAAGAGGAGACAGCCCCAGCAGGTAACGACAATGTAGCGGTCGCAAAGAAAAAGGACGTTACAGGATGAGCAGTCATCCGAGTTTTACAAAAAACTGGACTCCAAAAACCAATGCAAACCAGGTAGGCGGTGAAGTAACACGGCCATGACTTCCCACCCCGCGGTCCACTATTCGACACAATAGTCCCCGCAAGGCTATCACATTTTGCATAGTGCCATTCTTAATGAATATAGATGCTAACAAAAAGCGATAATAGCGAAAATGCTGGCACAGTGGTCGACAATTTTGACCGACTCAGACATGTCCGCATTTTGCGTATACACAGTCGCATGCCGTGCAGCATTCGTGTTTCTGGATCTGCAAAAATTTTATTGGCACTTAATTTTCATTTGCACCCACGACTATTTCAAGGCTCGGCTAAATTTGCGATAGCATCAAAGAACCCTACAAAATTACCTACGTAACATACTGGCGGCAGCGCACAAGTACTAGATAAGAGCCCAGACACGCATGTTTCGTCGATAATCTGCTGCTGCATAGCACAGCTGCGAGGGGTGCGGATGTGACTGTCTGTTGGCAGGTCTTGCATATAACGCGGTTACCTCAAAAATCGCTGATGAACTTCGGCCCAAATATTCATATTAAATTTAGGTCTGCGTCTGCAGACTTTCTAGCATAATGATCTACTCCAGGTTATAAATTAATTTCTGCGGAAATGAAAAGGCTAAAAAGTACTTGTGTCAAATTTGCAGTGATGTAAGAGGAAAGAAAGACGCGGTCCTTGGGACGGCAATTGAATTGGTCTGAGATTTCGGCTTCGCACAAGAAGCCATTGTCAAAGAAAATGAGAAAACAGCAAGCGTTGGCATGCTTTTGTAGAATAGTTACGAGTAAATGGGGGTTAGGGGTTAGTGTTCATAATTGGTCCATGTTCGCGGCGTCCCATCGTATTGCTTCTGCACGCGTCTTTGGCGTCATGTCGTACGGCCTTGGCACCGGGTCTTGCGTCCTTGGCGTGGCAGCGTGCGTGTCCGGACATGAAGCGGAGCTTGCTTTTTGGTCACGCGTACGGAAGGTAAAATAATAAGGCCACGAATTCGACTGCACGGACACAGGGATAATGGCATGTGCTACTAGTAAGACGGGTCGAGAACTACCTGAGGCCTGGGTGTCAGACTCCAACTCCATCGACAGGCATGTGAATATACGGCCCTGTTATTTTGACCTCTGTGCGCGCGACCAAGTAGCACGGCCCATTTCGTGTCCAGGCACGCACGCTGCCACGCCAAGATCGCAAGACACGGTGCCGAAGCCGAACGCCATAACGCCGACGCGCGCAGAAGCGATACAATGAGACGGCGTGAACATGGAACAACCACGAATGCTAACTCCCTTCCCCATCCCCATTTACTCGTAGCTAGACTACAAAAACATGCCAACGCTTGCTGCTTTCTCACTTTCGCTGACGATGGCCTTTTGTGTGAAGCCGAAAACTCGGAGCAATAAAATTGCCGTCTCAGTGAACGCGTCTTTTTGTTCTTTACAACAAGAACCTGGGGCACGCATATTTGCTTCTATTAGTGATGTATAAGTTCTCAGCCTTTAAAATCATGCTACCTTTTAATGAACATTTTAATGTGCATATTTACTTTTGTTGTCTACCTTTTTTGCAGTTAAAACGCACACATGTTTTTACGACTTGTGATTTTTCTGTACTTCTTGACGTAATTTTAAACTGATTGAATACTTGTGCGCTGTACGTATCGTGCGTATATGTTTTCTTTATTGAATTGAATTGTACCTTTGTTAGAGGACTTCTGTGACAAAAAAGTTTACCTAGTTTATCTTTGTGACAATCACAAAGAAAATGTCAGTCATTATTGGTACAGACCCATACCTTACCTACAAAAGTAAACATTAACCAATGAATTAGTATAGGGGTAACACTGTCCTCGATTTTTTAGTGACACGTTTATTTCTTTTTCAAGTGTCATGCATAAAGCTAACTTTTAGAGGAAAGAGAAATGCTTTGGGGACATATTTAGGGTGACTCATATCGTTCATTCTTGATTTCTACTAACTCCTAGCAGGTTCTGGAACCTAACCTCGTGCATGCTCGAAGTGTTACGCTATTCTGGTTGGTTTTTGTGCTGTAAAAATGACGGCGAACGAAGTACAGCAGCATAGTAATCAACCGTAATAGAGGCGTTGGTAAATCACAATAAGCGAAACTAACAGGAGTGGAAGACTCAGGTAGCGGTCGTGATGGCAACTGGGACGCCTGTAGACACTCCGCACGCGCAGTTCCGGCACTGTTTGCAGTTTCTGCTGTAGCCGGTGACTGCTCAGCCAAGAGCCCTGCATCTGACGAGGGAACACAAAGTTGGTCTCCATTTTGCATCAACTGGAGGG
>JAYGXS010000002.1:47578139-47602571 GCA_036362985.1 Ligula intestinalis
GTGTATCTTGATTAGATTCAGGATAAGTGTTGGTCATGTCTAATGGGGTTGTACTATTTCGGGGTCTTTTTGTTTGGACCTTATTCTTTCCCTTGATTGCTTCGGCAGGTTTATTATTTGCTTTCGGTTTGTCATTATTATAATATGAAGAAGTCGCTCTCAAGTCATCTAAGCTGATGCTACGTTGATAGTTTTCGTTTTCCTTCCCAGATGAGGAGGAACTCGTTAATTGTTCCTCTGAAGTAGATTGAGCTGCAAACACCACGCCTTGCACCGTGATTTAAATCACACTTGGATCGATTTTATCCGCCCAACTTTACCGCTCGTATGGAATCTACCAGTAAGGGACAGCAAGCTGACTGCCCAAGCAGGGTTTTCTAGGCTTAGATCAATTGGATCAATTTAAATTGAACAAATCTGCTATACTTCCTTAAAAACACGTCAGCCTTATAGTCATTCCGGTGGATTCTAGATAATTACTTAATAAAACGTACTGGGGCAGTAAGATTGCTGTTCCTTATTGGTGGATTCCATACGAGCAGTAAAGTTTGGCGGGCAAAATCGATCTAAGTGTGATTAATTTCACAGCGCAAGGCTTGGCATTTGTAGATCAAACGGTAGAGTATAGGCTTCGCGTTAAATCCTGCCTTACCAGCGGTTTCAAATCCCGCCGAACGCCGTAAGGTTATTGAGAATTGAATCAATTTAAATAAAAAAATCTGCCAAACCTCCTCAATTAAGATTTGATAAGATTTAGCTCATTAAACATTCTAAATGGCTTATATTTATTGGTCTTTGATAACTTTCAAGAAAATTAAGTATTCATTTGCACTCGTTAACATAGAATTAAATGTTTAACCGCTACTTGTTCGGCGAGGAGAATATACCGTTTTGCTGTAGACGACAGATTGTATTTCTTAAATATTTTTTACTCAATATGTTCCAAAAACAGTGACTTCAACTCCATTTAATTTGGAGGAAGTGAGCAGAATCTGACGGTATAAGTAATTTGGGGTTCGCTAGCGAGCGGTACAGTAAAACGCTGTATAGCACCGTATTACCGCTTTCCGCTATGGAACCCGTAGCTATCTAGGATTCAAATGCGCTATGAATCGAGCATTTGCGACTTTTCCACAGTGAGGAGCCAGCGAGTCGTTTCGAATTTGCTACCAGGGATTTGCCGTATAGAAATGGCGCTGAATTATTATTTTTGAATTTGTTTAGTTTAATATGACATTTTTAATATAATTAAGGTCTAGGTACTAAGTTAACTTGCTTTTCGCTTTCTTTTTAAATTTCAGCAAAACGGTCAGTGTTTCAACCGTTTGTTTATATGTTTCCAATTAAGAATGGTCAGGAAATTGCGGGGCTTTTGAGTTTCTGGCTTAAAGCGCCTTTTTAGATGGCATTTAGTTAAACTGTGTCGAATATAGGGGTGCGCAACCAATCGTACACAGTTAAATCAAAAAGTAGTCCAGCAGCTTTAACGTCGAAATGATATCGGATGAGTCCTGGGGAAATGAGTTTGTAGAGAAGGTGAAAAAAGTTTTGTTAGAAATGCAGTCCTTCTGGGGGAAAATCGGCTATGACTGCGCAACTGTCAGTGCAAGAAAAGATGACATCAGGCGTTCAGCTTCCATATTTTTAGATGAGCTTTTAACAAAGGAGCGCCAACACCTTGAAAATTTGTCTTTGAGCGTTGACGGCCTTCGGGTTTCCTTTTCTATTTCCGTTTTCATACGTACATTTAGAAAGAGATTTGTGCCCTGGAGAAAGATTTACAAATAGACTCGGATGACACCGACCAGGATAAACCGCTTTTGGAGCTACAGTCCAAACTTTCCAAGCAAAAGGCTCTACTTATTAAAAAAGTATCCGAACTTACTGCAGACTTCCGTGCACTACAAAGTACTGAAAAAGGCCTTTGCGAATTTTTGGGTTTGGAGGTTCTAAGTGGTTTTTCAACCATACCAACTGCATCCGAGAAGGCCGTTTTACAAGCGCGTGTTGATGAGCTTTCGGGAATCAAGGTATTTTATTCAAGTCTCTAAATTGCATTCGATAGAATCAAAGAGAACGGGCATACTTAATTATTTCTAAAAAAATCAAATCCTACGTTGAATATCTCGGTGCGGATTGTTTCTCCGACCTGTCTGACACTGTAGCAAAGTTTACCGTCGTTCTGGAGGCTTGCGGCCATCTAACTGAAACATTTATTAAAGAAGCGGACGATGCAGAAAAAGAATGTTTTGAACGGTACCAGACTTTCCGTCGCCGTGAAGAAGAAATATATGACAAAATAAACAGCCTAAGAAGCCGTATGGAATTATCACCGTGCAAGATACCGGAAGAAAAGTCGTGTACGGCTGTTTCTCGAATCCAATTTGTACGTTTTTGCAAACTTCCTACCTTCATTTTTTTGGCAGATGTTTTATTAAAAGGATGAGCTTTTTTGTCGCCGTCTTATAATAAGACAGACGATCACGTCCTAGCCCTTCAGTGTCTAATTACGTATGAACTCTAACATTTTTAATACTACCCCTGGTTGAATGTAAAAAGAATGAATTGCTGATCATTTCTGTCTCACGTCTGCTTGCAAAGCTTATGTCAATTGCGGTAGTTGGTGCAGTTAGTTTATTCCGTGTTTCGTGTCCTAAGATGCAGCATAGTCAAACCTCTGTTATTATAACCATATAATTAACCCCGAGTTTCGTTACTAGAAACCTGCAACACTCCTTATATCATAAAAGCTTTTGCTGCTGCTAGCTTTATCTGCCTCACTGACTCAGTGCCTACCTTAGATTATTCGTCAGCGCGTCTTGATGCTCTTGCACTTAGGTCTTCACTGATGCCATTTAGACACTAGACGAAATACAATAAAAGTCCAGTTTAACTGGACTTCGGTCTGTGCTTACAGAAATAACAACCACAATTTTTAAAATGAATTTATCGGTAATTCATGTTTCTGAGCCGACAATCCTCATCGCTTTCTTCGGGAAAAATTAGAATAAAATCCACACAATGCAGAAAGTGCCTATTTTTGATCCATCTATCGCTAACTCGTTCGGCCGTTGTCAGTTATTTTTACAAAATTCGTACATCTGTAATCATCAACATTTCTTTGTTAAAGCCTCTGGTTTGATCAATTTTGGGCTACTAATTCGCTTGTCTTGCATTTTATCGAACTTCGGCCTAGTCTGGCATCTAGTCTTCCTTAACCCTTTAATGAGGTTGGGTGACGCGTCTATTTTACTTAAATTGCCGAATCTATTTTATTTTTTCCTCAGTAGTTCCAAACTTTCATGCATTTTTTACACAGGGTCTCACAGAATATGACCGTCTATGTGCATTACGTCTACAAAATATCCAAAATATTATTAGCAAATGTCAGCTTGAGCTCGAAGAAGTCTGGTCTGCCTGCTATGTCGGTCGAGATTATTGTGCCTCCTTTCGCTCCTCGATCCCTCCTGACTGTTCGGAGGAAACTTTGTGCAAGCTCGAAACCGAAGTACGTTTTTTTACCAGTTCAATTGTTCTTACTCTTATAAAAAATATAGATTTCAAAGTGGAAAACTTTCAGGTTGACTCACGCAGATTTCTTTGCCGCTCTTAGCGTTTGGATCGATACCATTGAGAGAATAAAGGAAATTGAGGTTGGTGTCAGTGTCTAGTTTTACACACAACCTTCTTGGTAGATTAAGAGACAGGACCCGGAAATTCGGAAAAATCGAGGTGGAATACTCTTAAAATTGGACAAGGAGGACAAGCGGTTGCGCCAGCGGGATCTTCCACAGCAGGTCACATTACTTCAGACATTAACAGAATTGGCGTGCGCTGGGCCCGACTCTGCTCTTTTTTCTGTTGTGTGCGTCGAGGGTCAGCCATTGGCAGATCTTCATTTGTCCCTCGGAAGCATGAAAGAAAATGACTTCAAAATGGGTACCAAAATGGACAAAGGGTCAGTTTACCTTCGCAGCCACTTTTTCGTCGGTTTTACGGTTTGCATATATTCGATCTCATTTTCTGAATAAAAAATAACTCAGCCATTTGTTTGTTTTCAGGTGGAGTCCTACGTAAAATTTAAATTAGATTTCATAGCCCTCAGTGTAGAGAAAAAATCCGCAAGGTAACGACACATTTCGCGCTCATCATGCTGCAGCACAGTCACCGAAATTCTCACGATTACGATAAAGGTAATTCAGGGCTTAGCCCTGCTTCCGAAATGCGAACCTTTTGGTTGGGGCCGTGTACTGGCGGTGTTCGTCCAGGTTTCTGATTGGGGCCAAATCCAACTGCAAATACTGATAAAATCAAATCCAGAGTAATGCAATACTTTAGGCCCCCGTTATGACAAGCGCAGTCATGAGGACCTGAGACTGTATTAATTAGCCATCTTCAGTTTCGGGGTTTATGATTTTAGCTATCTTGTTAAATTCAAAGTCACTTGCTGACAACAGCTCTTTAATGTCTTCGACGTCACTAGTAAGTATGAAGGATACACGGTTCCAGTAGATTTATTTCCTATTGGAGGACGAATTGCAAACAATTGTTAAGCCAGGACTAGTTGATCTCTCGATCTTAAGCACGCAATCTGTTTGTTTTTGGCTGAATGCCATATTAGATGCCGCTAATCCTAATGACGGCACTGTGGCATGGCGAGCGTAAACCGCCACTTGTCAAAAATGGTACTCTGAATCACTAAAAGATTCTGCGTTTATTTTAAGCATGCTCTTGACTGAAATTCTGCAACATTTTCAACTCTGATGATTTGCTTTTGTCACTCTTTTACAGGCACAATGTAACTATGGTTAGTAGACTTCAGTCAACCTCTTTGAAGCGTAATGCCGCTACCAGGCCACACTCACCACCTCATTTGAGGCGGCATTTTACTCCATCAGAAGCTTCGACTGCAAAGAAGACATGCATACCGAAGGTAAGAATAATGGCTCCTAGTGAACGCAAATGCAACAGTTTTTGGATCTTACTTCATGCCCTCAGTACCTGCCATCGCATCACTAATGTCCCCTATCTGGCTTAGTTACCAGTTGGTTAATCCCGGTTGTCATCATTTTTTCGAGAAGCACCTGTATATTATACGCAATCGTTGCCTTACCGAATATGACAATAGTTAGCGTTTACAGTCGAATTCGCGTGTAGGATGTGGATGAAAACTTCACATCATGTCAGCCGGCTGCATGGACCCCGCCTCTAGTCGCATTGACTCGGACTGGTTACTGGAGTATGAAACAGAAGAGGTTGTGGCACCTTGGACTCCATAAATTCCATCACTATTGACAGCCAATTGTACATTTACCTATTGCAGTGTGCTAAAAGGCATAACTTGAAGGGTTGTTGACTGACAGGTCAAATTGTTCCTCCAGTGAATCGAGGACCAGATGGCAATGGCTCATTCAGAAGGGGAAGATGCGATCAATATAACAAGAAGTTTATTGGCCTGAAGTTTCGAATTCTAGCTTGGACCCATCATCAGAGACAACCCTTTTATGCGGTTGTCTCAGATGATAGGTTCAGGTTAGGATCCGAAACGTCAGGTCAATAAACTTCTTGTTTTATCGATCGCATCTTCTCCTTCTGAATTACTTCCTGGGAGTCACCTATCCTCTTATATCACAAATAACTCCTTACTGTGATCCGTATGGGACTTTCCTATATGACATCCGACATCCCTCATCGAGGGCTGACACGTGAAATTTTTCGGTTTAGATCATAGCTGTTATGCTTAGATGGCTCTTTTTTAATTGGCCACCGAATTTATATTAATCTACAGTTGCCTTGGCTTTGTTTTGCCGTCGCAAACTGAGGGGTGTGTGCAGAAGTCTTAAAACTGTCGGTGATTCAGTCCAGACTAGTTAGCAAACGAAATAATAAGTTAACTCCGTCGTATGTGCGTGTAGGCATGATTAATCTGAGCAACCGCTCAGTTTAAAGCTTGCTGAAAAATCGTCCGAGTAGATTCGCCGTTTCGGGATCGATGTCTTCTGCGCATACAGGTAGATTTATTGCCGGTTTGTGTGCGTTTTGACGAGATATCCATACCCTCATCCATTAACCAATTGCCTACTCACGCCTTTATATCTACTGGGGACGAGGTTATGTGCAGTAGCTGACGGGGTCCATAATCTCCATGAGCCACCTGAATTAACGTCAATAGGTCTAACCTCATAACTCAGCTCACCTACTCCAAACCTTAGGTTACCACGCATACTGAAAAAAGCAGGCTGTAGATTCCAGGTCTGCGCACCTTATTGATTTGAAAACCTCACTAACAGAAATAATAACCCGATCGTTAAAAGTAAGTCGGTCAAATTTCTGCCCGCCCGCCTCCTTCCACCTACTCACGAACCCACCCGAAAAGTCTTGCTCCTGTTCCTAAAACAGGAGATCAGTAAGCAGAAAGCGTGGATGCTACAACCATCACGAATGTATCCAATAGTTTCCTAATCCCAGATGGTACGAAAAACGAGAATGAGATCAGGTTAATATCCACGGTCGAGCAGGCCATTACTCCCTACGCAATTTATCAATTTTGAACTAAATTAACCACCAAAGTGGTCAAACCCTCATCAACGGCCTAACGTCAAGTCAGCAATAATAGCTTACTGTTACTACTGTGGATAGGTTGATAAACAATGATAATACATCTGGCGAAAGCATCCTCCTTTACAGCGTCGACAAACTCAAAGGTTTATAACTTTCAAGTGGCTTTTTTTCTATCAACCGCTTTGCGATGGTGTGATAGGGCAAATTTTCGATATCCAAGGAAGGGCACAAAGGTAGCCGCTTTTTGTGTATTTTCAGAAAGCCGTACATTCTCGATATTGTTGCCACTTAAGATTATGAACTTCTCTAGACTCGGTAGGTTTTAGGTCGGCAGTGTAGCTAAAGATACTCAAACGTGGCTTATAACTCTCATTGCTTCTAAATCCACGGTGTAACGCAGATATTGGGACTTCGAGTTAGTACATCTACGAACGTTTTATCAAGACTTACAGAAAAATGATTATGGACGTAGCGTTCTGCATTGTTCGGACTTGAATTGACTTTCCTTTTGTTTACTCAAATGGGGAAAGTTTACTGGGCTTAGATGGCTATTTCTCGCTTCTTCTTTATCATTCCACATAGATTTTCTGTTTTTCACTGATTTAACCTTTAACAGCTTAAGCATTCCCTAGCTGTGCAGGGATTTATTGGTTAGAAAGTCATTTTTTATCTGCTTTTACGTCATGTGTATATGGAAATTAGAGAGTTATGTGACTATCCATACGAAATTTAAAGTAACCCAAATTTCTGTTTTAGCGGTAAACAGCCGGTTGCGCCCGTGGCCTTCTTGGATTTTATACTGTGTTTACGTACTCCTTATTTAACTGCGAACTTTTTTTTTTACTTGAATACTCGTTGATGCCACCTTCTGCATTAATAATCTTTTATAACAATACGATTCTTTGTCTTTTACATTCGGAGATGTGCGTGACGTCAGTCTCAAGTAACCACCCAAAAAGGTATTTTTCTTCTGCATACAAGGGTAAAATACGTCCAGCAATTTTATAGAGAAGAAGAACAGTCCGGATCGCTTTTCAGTAGCTGCGGCTCACAGGAAAAAAATTCCGACTGTTTCTACCTTTCGGTAATTTTCCTTAAAAGGGCTGCGGGAAACCACTTGTGTAAACTCTAATCTTCCTTACCATTTATTGTCCTTGGCATTGTGTGCGTGTGAAGAACCAATTAGCAAAAAGCATAGGGGTCTGTGTGAACTCCAACTGAAGCTAATTTACTCTCGCGTACGCTTCTTGCATACAGCTGCTGATTTGTGTTAACTGTTGTTCGGGCAAGAACCCGTTTCCTGACTGTCAAGTCAACCGGTCATGTACGAACATGGAAAAAAGTTGTAATCCCTGACTTTCTTTGATATACCTTTGAAATCGGGCTTGAATATGTGCACAGCGGAGTATGTGAACCTTAAAGATGGCGCCGTGATCCGGGTGGCCCAATTATGGGTCTGGGATAAACTGAATTTGAGCCAACTTCCTGCTCACTTTCTGCCTGTATTTCGTTAAGGGTCAATCACACAGGACCACACTGACTTCTAGATCCGTCTCGACTTGAGGGTGGGGTGCTTTTCCTACTCTTCGCACCAAAGCTCAGTTGAGAACCTTGACAAGCAGTTGCTTAACGATGAAATATCAACAAAAAAAGTATCTAAAAACCAATTCGCTTGGGTGGTGGGCCATCTCCGATTAGCGTTAACAAGCAACCACATTTGTGCTGCATAATCCGGGAGCCTACGTCGTTTATACGCGTGGCTCTGTCACCTTCGTCAGAGAAACGTGATTGGCTGCTAAGCTCGCTAGCATTTTTATTGTAAGTCGCACCTAATTGGGTTTCCCAGTTTTTGGTTGGACCTTCACGAGTGCCGCGTTGTTGTAAGCCGTGAAGAACATGACTGAATTTGCTTGAAGTGCCAGTTCTGCAGCTTAATTATCGAGTTACTCGTTTCTCCGGGTCTGCGGTGCTCTTATGTCATGGTTATCGCTGCCAAAAAACGTTGTCCTTATTTCAAAGTAGCACTTTTGTTTACTGAACTACCCACGCTCGTGCTCAACTCGACCGCACTTCTCCCTTGTGCACACAAACACTCACGCACACGCATACAAACGCACCTTTGTTTGCAATGTTTTGAGACAGTAAAAGCGTACGGGGCTGTTCCGTATTTCGTTTAATGCCGACATGGGGTGTCACACTAAATCACTTTTCATATGTGTTAGTCCGTGGCATTATGAGAGCGAGATTACAGTTCCTTAGAGTCTAATCGAAAACTTCGAGGTGGTCAATTATGCCTACTTGCATTCAATGATACCTGTAGCGCACTAGAAAACAGAAAATGGTCTTAAGTTACGACGAGGTTCTAGAGAGAGTCTACGGAATGGGTCTGTACCAAATTGTCCTCACGATCTGCTGTTCAATGTGTTCCATGATTATGTCCTTCGAGTATCAGTCAATGATCTTCCTGCACTGTACACCTTCAATTGTTCAGATTCGCGAGTGCAAAACTTCTCCAGTCTTAGATGGATTTCTTCATAGACCTTTATGGCGCTCTCTAACGACCCTTCCGGAATGTGGAGGATGTCCGCAAACGAAACCGTTGGCGAACAATGCTGGGCCATAGGAGAACGTATTGGCGCCAGCCACATGGAATTATTTGCCTGCTCAAAGTGGCAATTTGATCACTCAGTGATGCGTCGAACTTTGTCGACAGATTTCACTCTGATTTGCGGCCGTAATCACCTGATCCAGTGGCTGGCGAGTAGCGTGTTTTTCTTTGTCGCTCTGGGACAAGCTATCGCTCTCTTTACGGACAGAGTCAGTCGCAGGAAGCTACTACTCTTCTACGTGGTTGTTGAGATTATAATTACCAGCGTAACCCGATTCGGTACCTACTTTGAAGTTATTTTTGTGCTGCGTATTTTGCGTATGCTAACATTGCCGCTAAACTATGTTGCTACTTTCAATGTACAGGAGCTTTTGCCCACACGAAAGCGTGGCCTCTTCGGCACTCTATTGAATACCTTATATGCTTGGGTATGTAGGATTGTCAGGATTAGCCTTCCTAACCCGGGACTGGTATTGGTATCGAATTTATGCCTTTTTTCATGATCTCCTACCTCCCAATTTTCTTCATCATGCCTGAGTCACTGCGGTGGTTATCATCTAATGGAGAATACAAAAAATTCTGCAGTGTTCTAAGGAGAATTGAACGTTAGAACCGAGTGAAACTGGCAGAAGATTTTTTAGAGGAGGCGGTCACATCAATTATTGGCTCAGAAAATCACAAAAAGTTCCCTCATGATCAAAAGAACGTAGCATATGCTGGCGATAAATCAGAAGTGGACTCTCTCCACGGTGTCCACTGGCTCAGCGTCTGTATCAGGCAGAGAAACTGGTTCGCGGAAAGGTGGAGGAATGGATTCAATTTATGCAAAAAGAATAAACGGTTCCATACAACTGTGTTGTTTCCTAATAACAAGACACATTCCTTCCTCTCCATTCTTGCTTCTCGTGTCACCATAGCTGAATCCAATTTTCCCCTTTCTCATCCCCCCTCTCCTCATTAACGTCCTACTACTACTACTACTACTACTACTACTACTACTATTACTACTACTATCACTACTACTATTACTACTACTAGTACTACCACTACTACTATAGCATACGTGATAGTATTTCATCTCGCTCCCGCTCATCCAATTCTCATCAATGGGTACATCAGCAGTCTACATGAGGCTTTTAATTTCCTGTAGCTGCTTGTGCTTTCAGCCCATTTCCTGTATTCGTTTATTTTTTTCCACCTCGAACGTAAGCCATCTGGTCATTGACTGGTTCCTATGCGAGTAATGGACAATTTGGTTGTTCCGTGAGATCATTAGCCGTGCAGTTTCTACCAGAATACCCAAGTGGGTCATTGTGATACAGGGTTAGGTGGGAATCGACTTCCGGGATTTTATTTCTCGGGCACCCTGAGTCGGGGATTTGGACTTCGGACGGGCAGCAAACATCCACGTGGTATTGATAAAGACTGCGTGCCGTCAGACTTTGGGACTCAGAAGTCTTCGCATATTCCAGCATCCAACACGAAGAGTCCGTTCCTGGTTGCGTAGTTCAGCTCGCATACTTCTCGCTCACACCACTGGACAAGGCTTGTGGAGCGCGTCGGTTCCCACGGACGCCGTAGCTTGGATCGTATTATTGTAAGTGGACGTGTTTATGAGGGTTCTTGGGGATTTTGAATACAGGTGGGTCCCCGAGAGCTGCTTGGATTGTTTCTTCGAGGTTGTCTCTTATAGCACTTTAGCTCAAGAATTTAACCACAAAGTATCGGTGGCAAGCGAACCTTTTTACTGGCCGTTCACGCTCGACATGTCACAGTGCCGTCATTGGGATCTGCGGCTTTTAATATGACATTCGGTGCGCCAAATGGCCCTCCACGACCAGATAACACTGTCGCTGCTGTTCTGCGACTGCTTATTCGCCACGCCCAGGAGCCTGCTTCTCTCGCAGCTAACCTTCGCTGAAGGCCGTGCCACTATCCGCCACCTGTGGACGCGCCAGGTAGCCAGCAGCTATACTGATGCGTAACCCCTTCCTTTCCGGCTCTTGTAAAGATACCAAGTAATACGAACGTTTTTGCTTAGAAAATTCAACAAAAGGACTACGTTATTGGCAAACACATGTTCTCCACTACTTGTGCGGTTGTGAAAACGCGCATGTGTATTTAAAGTGGGAAAACGTATTGTAGACTGCTACGCCTAGGGCCCAATAATCTTATCTGACTTGGCCTACTTAGCTTGAAAGAGGTTGATTTCTGAAAACAGAACTCTTCCTAATTTCCCGAAAAATAATATCAGCCAAACACCAACAGACTAAGTGTTTAGGATTGAGAAATCAACTACTCTTGATTAGACACCTTTTTGCAATTTGTCCTACGATAGGGAATGAATTTACTGGAACCGTATATCCTACATACATACAGTAGATGTATAGGAGCTAAGGCTACGACGGTTATGGCCTTAACACCTACAATCTTCCAGACCCTGGTTACTTAGGAGATTGGAGAGAAGAGGGTGTAAAGGCGAGAGTAGACGGAACAGTGTATTGTTTACAGAAGAGTTAGGGGAAAGTTGCCAGCCCGTCCGGAATGGCTGTTTGGCCGGAGGGCGCATGAGCGCGCGGCCTCCAACCCGTCTCGCTCAGAGCCGATTTCCAAGTCCTCTCACCGCAGTCCTCGCGGGCATCACCCAGAAAACAGAGACAGAGCGCGTTCAATGGCAATGTCGGCCTGTGATTGGTTGCCTTGGAGCAAGGCCGGGAAGGCGAGACTGGGTGTGTTCGTAAGTGGCTCAGACCATTGAGCGAGAACGGACAGGGGGTGCCGAGACTTGACACCTAGCCGCAGGCAGCATTAGCGCGCAGGTCAAAGGCGCTGTCCGTCAGATCTTGGGTTTCAAGTGGCTGTTAGGGCCACTACAGAGAGGCTAACCCATGAAATCCAACGGTTTTTACAAGAAACTTCCTGCTACGCAAGCTGCGACCCCCTAAAGTCTTACAGTAATAAAGCAATGGTCGTTCTCCAAAATAGGGCATATTGCGATTTATCAAGTAATATTACTTTATTTAGAAATACCAGCTTTTTTGGCAAAATGGAAAATTCCGAAAAAGTGAAGATCGGGCGTACGAGGTAAAATTAAGTTTTAAGTGTAGAGGAAGCCTGTTCATGCAAAAACACCGCGTGAATAAAGCAGTACAAGTAAAATTACTTTAAAAGATAATCCTGTGTGAAATCTTCGGATGGGTAGGCTTTCGTCTTACGCCCAAAGTAAAGTACCACTGTTTTCAAACCATCTGCATTTTTAGTGTGTATTCTTACGTTATTTCATGGATTCGCGAGTTGTTTCTTCCGTTAAAACATTGTTTGAGTTACATTTGGTTAAGGCAACCAAACTTTTGCTTGCTCTTGCCGATTGTAAGGTCACGTGCAGACATGCCAGCCAGTGACTAATAAATTTAAATGGAACTGGCAGGTGAAATCGTTAGCGTACCATTTTTGTACTCTAAAACCTTTTCTTCCACCAAGTTTCTTTGTAATAATTTAGGGATTTCGATTACGACGAGATACTGATTGTTCTTGAAATAGTGATGAACATTTTATGATTTTCACTGGCTTCAGTCGAATGACCATAAATAAGGATTCTATTCTACATGCTTAAAAGAACCTTCAAAAGAAGGTATCCCTTAAAAGCATTTACCTAAGTAACGAGTTTTTAAGCATTCTTTCTTATTGTAGGTCAGAGAGAGAAAGTGCATTCCGAACGATATAATGAAGAAAGGAAGGGGTTCTTCGGAAAATTCAAGATGAACTTGTGCATTTTCGAGCTGGTTACACCGGCTCTTCGTCAGACGAAATCAAGGGATGTGAGAGAGTAAGGTTAGACCATGCAACAGTCTGTTTGGGTCATGGTTTTAGAATCATCCAAACATGTCACCTGATTTCCATGAAAAATGGACGTCCATAACAAAACTCTCGAATGAATATTCTTAAGATTACTTGAAAGAAAACTTTCTATGACAGGCTACCTTTTGAAAAAGTGCTAAAATTAGATATTTAGGCAATGAATACCTGTTTACTTTACCTTTATTAAAGATAACGCCAAAACGAACATGGAAAATTTTGGTCACCTTTTGGCTTCCCTGAAAATAAGGGATACATCTTCTGCTGAAATGAAAGAACTCACATTTTTATTAATACCAGAACAGTTTTCAGTATATTTATATGCTTATAGGCTCAGTTCTAAGATAACGGAGACAGGACAGAGTGGCAGAATATCATCGATGATTTTGAGAAAACTAATAGCCTTCTGCCCGTTCCGTTTCAAGTTTTTTTATTCCTCCATTTTGCTCTATAAATAAAAAATGTAAGGACATCTGTTGCCTACGGCTTGACAGAAAAAAATGGGCAGCAGCTCTCGGGTTCTTGTATATATGCTTGCTTAAGGTCGTTATTTTCAGTGGGTTTACACAACTTGCAGCTGTATGAGTGTATTTCTTAATTTTATGCCACAAAACCTAGCAGATTTGCAATAATGCGTTATCCACTTACCTCAATTTCATGAACGCAACACAAATTTGTCTGGTCGCTGAAAACATATCGTCAAACAGTTTCTGCAGTTTATTAATACTATTAATACTATTAATACTATTAATACTATTCTTATAGTACAACACGCACAAACAAGAAGTTTTTTGCTGCAGCGTTTAATAGCGTAGGAAGTTCCTACGATATCAAGAAACTTTGGATTTGGCCCCAATCAGAAAAATGAACGAACACCGTCAGTACGCGACCCCAACCAAAATTTTCACATTTCCGACACGGGGTTAAGCCCCGAATTACCTCTGCCGTAAACGTGAGTGGGTATTTCAGCAAAATCACCGTCAAATTATGCACAGTACCCAGGGGCGCTAGTAGCACCGCCTACGTAGCCTGTGCGTGCAAATATCCCTCCCCTCGACCTCACAACTCAAGGCGTTAATCTTTGTTTTAGAGGAATTGAATTTCAAAGCCGGCTGCGTGGCCTTTGGACCTGCCTGATACACAGTCAACCGCGTTTTTTGCAAAACTTGTCAACACCACAACGCTACCAGCGCGCTCCTTGTCCGTAGGGAGTTAAGTGAGTTAAACCCTAGCAACTGCGATCTTACGGCAATGGTTCCTTAGGAGGGAAGAAGTCGGTGGAGGCAAGGTAGTAGGAATAGTTTATTCTGAATGCAGAGTGAAGAAGTTTGGCTTTGGAGCACACGACCAGCTAGGAAGATAGCCGGGTCGTACGTCCTGGTCTAGCAGTAGGCATCCCAGCGGCCATTGCTTGGGTCGGCCTACGCGTGCGGGCGTGTTATTCCTTGCCGGGCCAGGCGCCAGCTTTGCGGCATCTGTGATTGGCTGTTCCCAGAAATCGAAAACAGCGGCCGGGAGCTTTGACAAAGTTCGCTTCGACGCGAGCTAGTCACGATAAACCCACTCTCGCCAGCCGTTAACCACAGTAGGGAAAATCGAACACCGATGGTTTGAACTGGGAACATAAAAGAAAGTAGGATCCTCGCAATTCACACAGGCTTTACACATCTTTTATGATGTCCTAACGGGAACGTCACTGAAGTCTGTTACAATAGCCCCTGCCTCAAAAATAAGAATCAATGAGCTGCGTAATCAGTCAGTGAATATGTCTAAACAACATTTATTGGTTTCCATCGGGAACCAATAGCCGCAAGTAATTGAGTATTGTTTGCGCCATTTTGAGCACGACAGGCGAATAAAGTTCTTGCTCCAGTGGTCGTGCCTACTTCCTTTAAACTCCTTTTTGGGACTGCAATTCTCACTTGCATCGGCAACTATTGTGCTTCAAACAGCATCACGAAACTCGTAAGTAGAATCATTGTTCCTATCTAACGAGAAAAGAAGTGGTACGATCAGTTAAGGTGATCACAACACGCTGACAGCTAGGCTTCCCAATGAAACTGCCACTATAGATGTAAATAGATTTCAGTTCCTAGTACCCGTGGGCTCAAAACATAGTCAGGTAAGTGTAACTTGGAGGCAAGCAAAGTCCGTGCGGTTCTTTGCAATCATCCGCATGGGAAGGCTGAACTGTAGGTGCAAGAAGAGTTCTCATGTCCTGTGATGCAATAAGTGCTCCTTCTTTCCGAAAGAGCAGCTTGCATATGTAAAGTTCTCAGTTGGTGGAAACCTCAAAAACTGTCCAATTACCACATGAGAAGGACAGACACATGCTTTTCGCCCCGGTGGCTGGATGATCTGCTTTCAAGTTAAGTGGAATGTATAATTTATTAGAGCAACGGGTGTCGGTATATCGAGATTTATTCAATGTAAGTTCCAGCTGTCTGCACCGGAGACTGCTATCCATTCTGACCGTTCTCCGACATCTAGCTAGTAGATTATTTCAAGCCAACGATGAATTTGGAAGTCGCTCCATCATCATAGAATTCCATCGCGATTTGCGTTGTGTGTATTGTGTGTTAGTGCTACAGGCACTGGTTCACTAGGCTCTGTACGATGGATTCGAAAGTGACCTACTAGGTTGATGCGTGAGGTGAACGTGCGATCGTCCCCAAGTATTTGTGGAGGAGTCGGTTGTGGTGGCTAAGGTGATGGTAGGTGGTGCCTCGGGGGGGGGTGTATAGAGTTGTGGCTGTGGTTTTTATGGTAGTCGGTGTTGGAATTAAAGGGCGTGGAACACAGGGGACTGTTGGAGTGTTTGACGCTGTGGAATTGAATGTCGTTGGTGGGGTGGAGCACTGCGTCCGGAGATAAGCAACCAAGCTCATACGCGCACGGAAAGTGCATTGCCAGCATGGGCAGTTTGAGAGGGCTTGGGGGTTGACAACGTTACGGTCGATCTTCTTCGCCTTAGCGGCAGCGGTCTAACTGACTTCGTAGATGGCAGTGCCGGTTTTCAATGGTCTTCTCCAAGCAGATTGTTCCTTCACAGCCGCTCTCAGGCCTTTGTGTTTATTTTAAGGCGCTTCAAGGAGTCCTTCAGGGTGTCCCTCTAGCGAGTCTTTTGTCTTCTTTGGCGGTGAGCACCCACAGTGACATCGCCGTAGAACAGTCGCTTGGGTAATTGTTGTTCATTCATCCGCACTGGGTGGCCGCTCCATCGCAGGTGTATTTACCTCAGTATGGTGTGGATGCTAAGAATTCCCATGTTGTCCAGGACTCTCATGTCTGAGATCCTGTCCTGCAATGTCAGCTTCAGTATTCGGTGGAGGCAACTCAGATTGGAATGGTTTAGCTTAAGAGCTTGGCTGGCGTAGACGGTCTAGGTGTCCGCTCCGTACAAGAGTGTCCCGAAGATGAGGGCCTTGCACATCTTCAGTTTGGTTGACAGTTGAAGGTTATGGCGGTTCCATATAGAAGCTTGAAGTCAACCAAAAACTTCGCTGGCTTTGGAGATGCAGTGGACAATCTCGTCATCTGTGAGCCAACGTGCTACCAAGATAAGCGAAGTGCTCCGCCGGTTTGAGCTCGGCACCGTTGATATTGCTCAGTGGAGCACTGTGATTAGCCCAAAGCGGCGGTTGATGCATGACCACCGTTTTATCCGTGTTGATTATAAGACCGAAGTTAGCGCAACAAACGGTGAAGAGTTCCATATCCCTTTGCATGTCCGCTTCTGTTGTGGTGTTGAGGGCTTAGGCGTCCGCGAACAGCAGGTCATGAACTGTGGTCGGGGAGACGCGCGTGGGGGCCTGCATACGTCGGATGTTGAGATGGTGGCCTCCTGTTCTGTAGTTGATGCGGATTCCGGGACACTCGTCACGGTAGGCATCCATCAGCATCGCAGAGCACATGAGACTGAAGAGGGTAGGTGCTAGGACACAGCCCTGATTCCCTCCAGTGCTCACAGTGAAGGTTTCGGAAACCATCCCGTTTTCGGTGACGTCTGTAATCCTCTCGTCGTGGAACTAACATACCATATGGATGAAATGCTGAGTACAGGCGAGCTTCTGCATGACATATCAAGTTACAGCACGATTCCCCGTGCAAAATGCTTTCCACGAAAGTGGTGTAGAGGTGGGCACGCATCTCTCGGTACTTCTGACGAAAGGAGAGATCGTCGACTACAGAAGGTTCCCCAAGTCAAGAAGTCAGAAAGACTAAATAGATAGGACAGTGTACTGTAAAAAGGAGCTAACAAAAGGCCCCGCAGATACAAGGTGCGCTCAGTGAATCAGCCAGTTGACGTGTGTCTGGTCTGTGCGCCCGCGCAGATGTAAGGGGACTTGAATGCGCCCGCGCCAGCCAATCAACAGAAGGGGTTTATCTCGCGAGAGGCCACTTCTGCATTGTGTGCGGCCAAGGCCTGATGAGTCACGCTGGGCGCTCTAGAGAGCGCGGGCAGTGGGGAACGTCACGTGTGGGCTAGCAGCCGCGAATGCGATAAAAATTTCAGCGCAAGGCCAATCGCAGAACCGCTACAGTACCCCCAGGCTAGACCGAAGGTGGCGTAAAGAAACGATGCCGAAGGCAATACAAAAGTCTAAAATTGATGAGAAACAAGTCGGTCAGGAAAGTAAATGTGGCGTCCACTGCGGGTAATGTATGCAGGAGGCGCAGTACTAGAGTGGCTTATGGCGGGAATGTTGGAGGTTAGAGCGGAAGGGGTAACTGTGGATGGATAGGATGGAAGAGGTAGCAAACGGGACGGAGAAATAGAGGGTCGGGGAGTAGAAGAAATGGAACCGGAGGGCTCGTCCGGCGGAATGTCCGGGACAGCAGCTTTGAAGCGGTCCACGCTCACGACCTCCTCTCGTATTCCGCGAAGGGTGCAGAAGGTCTTTTTACCGCGAGAGACAACGCGGAACGGGCCATCATAGGGAGGTTCCAGCGGCCGGCGAACTCTATCACATCGCAAAAAGACATGAGAGCAGGTCACCAAGTCTTTTTCGAGATAAGAATTGGATATAGTGGGCCTGGGCGGAACCGGAGAAAGCGTCCGTGTAAACTGCCGGAGACGGTGCAGGAGGTTGGTAGGATCCTTGACCGCATTTCGAGGGGTTGGTGAGATCAGTTCACCAGGAAGTCGGATAGGGGCGCCGAACACCAGTTCAGTGGCGGAACAGTCAAGGTCCGGCTTGAAGGAGGAACGGATACGCAGCAAGACCAAGGGAAAATGGTCCGTCCAGTTCTCCAGATCGACCGCGGCGCGTAGGGAGGACTTCAACTGGCAGTGGAACCGCTCGACCATCCCGTTGGCAGCCGGGTGAAAGGCTGTAGTGCGGATGCGAGTACAGCCTAAAAAGGAGAGTAAAGACTGGAAGAGGTTAGACTCGAACTGAGCACCACGTTCAGTCGTGGTTGTGGACGGAACGCCAAAGATGGCAACCCAACGACTGATAAAAGCTTTGACGACCGTAGAAGCCTCGATATTTTGGAGAGGGATAGCTTCCGGTCATTGGGTGAATCGATCCACACAAGTGAGGAGATAGGAAAAACCGATGGATAGAGGCAAGGGGCTTACGATATGCAGATGAACGTGACTGAACCTGGCACCAGGACTGGGGAAGGCACCAATAGGTGCTTTGTTGTGCCGGTGGACCTTACTCCGTTGACAAGTGAGGCAAGCCCGAGTCCAATTTTTCAGGTCCTTGTGTATCCCAGGCCAGACAAAGTGGCAGGAAACTAGCTTGTCGGTGGCTCGACCCCCAAGGTGAGACAGGTTGTGAAGGGAGGAGAAGACATTGCGTCGAAGAGACGGCGGCACAAAGGGGCGATGAGAGGCGGTAGAAACTTCACAAAGAATAGTGCCGTTGCCAGTCGTCAGCGGCAACTCCTGGAGTTGGAGTCCGAAAGCATCCTCGTCACAGGGTGAGCCAACACGGCGTTGTTCGGCAGCCATCTCAGTGAGGTCGATCCCAGGGGTAAGTTGCAAATGAGCGATAGAGGGCCTGGACAGTGCATCAGCCACCTCATTGCGTGATCCACCGATGTGGCAGATATCTTAGGTAAACTGAGGAATATAGTCCAATTGGCGAATTTCCCGGGGATTCAACTTGTCTGACTATGACTTCAGGGCAAAAGATAATGGCTTGGGGTCAGAGAAAACTGTGAATTCTCTGCCCTCGAGCGCGTGCCGGAAGTGTTTCACGGCGAGGTAGCTGGCAAGGAGCTGCCGTCCAAATGTGCTGTAGCGCGATTTGGCACGTTTTAACTTCCTAGAGAAGAAAGCTAAAGGCTGAGCCTGACCTGCAAGATGCTGCTGGAGAACCGCGCCGACGGCAACATTGGAAGCATCAACCATGTGTGAGATGGGAGCATCGGGAACTGGGTGCATCAAGAGGACGGCGTCGGCTAGGGCAACCTTAGTCTTGTCGAAAGCTGCAAGGGCATCTGCAGATAGCTCGAACGAACCGTTGGGACCCGAAAGGAGGTTCGTGAGTGGCAAAATTGTGTCAGCACAGTTCGGAAGAAACCGGTGGTAAAAATTCACCATGCCCAAAAATCGCTGCAGCTGACGCTTTGAAGAAGGACATGGAAAATCTCGAATAGCCGCAACCTTGGAAGAGAGAGGATGGATGCCCTTGGTGTCAACTAGGTGTCCAAGAAACTCAAGAGAGGGAACGCCAAAGACACACTTGGACGGGTTGAGGACAACGCCATATTGTTGAAGGCGGTCAAACACCGTTGCAAGATGCTCTATATGGTCTTCGGTGGTAGAGCTGGCAACCAAGACATCATCAATGTAGGCGTAGACAAAAGGGAGGCCACGAAGCACTCTGCCTACAAACCTCTGAAAGGTCTGGGAAGCGTTGCGAAGTCTGAATGGCATACGCAGGAACTCAAAGAGGCCAGAGGGGGTTGTCACGGCTGTCTTTGAAATATCCTCCGTGGCAATAGGAATCCGATGGAAGGGCCGGACCAGGTCCATCTTCGAAAACGCGGATTTACCGAATAAAGCACCGGCTCAATCCTGAAGATGCGGAACTGGGTAGCGGTCCGGGATAGTGACGTTGTTTAAACCCATTTAGTCACCACAGGAACGCCAGAATCAGCCTTAGACACCATATGAAGAGGGGAGGCCCATGGGCTTTCAGATTGAGGAACAATGCCCATCTGGAGCATACACTCGAACTCGGCCTTGGCAGCAGTAAGTCGTGCAGGCCCGAGACGGCGAGTACGAGAGAAGGCAGGAGGACCAGTCGTCCGGGTATGGTGAACAACGTCGTGGCGTAGTGTTGAAACACGGAAGGTGGGACGAGTGAGACCAGGATATCTCGCAAGAAGTTGGCGAAATGGACTGCCAGGATCAGGGTCCAAGACAGTGAGTTTGCGGGACACTACAGATGAAGGAATTTCTGAGAAAGTCAGTTCCGTAGTCTCGTCAAGTAAGCGCGAACAACGGCAGTCGACCAAAAGCGACGAGAAAGTCTGCACCAAGTATAGCACAAGGCACGTCAGCAATTACAAACACCCACGGGAAAAGACGCTGTAAACCGATTTCCAGCGAGATGGAACAGGTACCGAAAGTGGCAATAGGCGAGGTGTTGACGGTCTAAAGAAAGAGACCAGGGTTGGGAAACTGACGGTCGGCTACTGAAGGAGGAATAACACTTAATTGAGCGCCAGTGTCAAGAAAGAAACGTCTGCCAGTTTTGCCGTCGTAGACGTAGAAGGTGCGAACGGGTTTAGGAACTCCAGGAAGATTGGTAGAATTTACCTTCACATGAACCGGTTTTACCTGTTTGCTCCGAGTGGAAATAAAGGAGCAAGGAGAGATGCACTGACGGGCTTTAACACCAAAACTGGTGTGATAACGGCAGGTGGTGAATGAGGTGGAGCCAGATGAAGTTGACTGGAAATGCCGGGAAGATGACCTCGGCTGGGTCTCAGATGAAAAAGCTTTTTGCTGTTGCAGAGAAGCTACTTGCTTGGTAAGTTGTGCAAACTTAACTTTCAGCTCTGAGAGTGGAGACACAGAAACAACTGGAGTAAAAGGTAGTGCGGCAGGTGATGCTTTAGAAAATCCATAGGTGTCCATAAGCTTTTCAGCCATTCGAGAAAGAGTTGCGGCACTAGCAGAGTCAGAAATAGGCGCTAAAATGCGCTGAACTTCTGCTGGAAAACTGTCCATGGTCAATAGCTGTCTATATCGTAGACTTGAAGAAGAACGTGTTAGGAGGGAGTCACCAGTGTCGAAAGGAGAGATCGTCGACTACAGAAAGTTCCCCAAGTCAAGAAGTCAGTAAGACCGAATAGATAGGACAGTGTACTGTAAAAAGGAGCTAACAAAAGGCCCCGCAGAAACAAGGTGCGCTCAGTGAATCAGCCAGTTGGCGTGTGTCTGGTCCGTGCGCCCGCGCAGATGTAAGGGGACCTGAATGCGCCCGCGCCAGCCAATCAACAGAAGGTGTTTATCTCGCGAGAGGCCACTTCTGCATTGTGTGCGGCCAAGGCCTAATGAGTCACGCTGGGCGCTCTAGAGAGCGCGGGCAGTGGGGAACGTCACGTGTGGGCTAGCAGCCGGGAATGCGATAAAAATGTCAGCGCAAGGCCAATCGCAGAACTGCTACACTGCTGCAGCTGTCGATTGGCAAAGATTATGTCAGTGGTGCCGCGATGAAAACGATATCCACACTGACTTTCTGACAAGAGTCCTTGTTTAGGGTTGTTGCTGAGGCGGTTTAAGAGAACCCGAGCGAATATTTTGCCAGCATAATTGAGCAGCAAAATTCCATGGGGATTGTCACAGAGTTGGCCGTTTCCCGTTCGCTTGTAGAGGTGGATGGCTGTGCCATCCTTGAAATCCTTCAGACTTGACCTCGCATCCACATCCCCTGGAAGAGCAACGTGAGGTGTCTCCCCTATTCGTAAAGCTCAGCAGGGAGCGGGGCTGATTCGGGGCTTCCCTATTGGAGAGTGGCTGCACGGCCTTGACGGTTTCCTGAAGAGTGGGTGGGAGATAGAGGTCAGCGTTGATTTCCACCAGAGACTGGCGGTCGAGGGCGGCATTGGAGGTGGGGAAGGGACGGTTGAATATGCTTCATAATCTCAGTCTGTTCAGTGCGTAGAGTAGCTTCGTCATGGCGGAGGAAAGGAGATACTTATTTGACTGTAGTACCATAGACAGCCTTGATCGCAGAAAATATGTTCTTCCATCCATTTCGGTCCGCGCTACCTTGGATATCCACGCCTTTGCGAGCCATCCAGGTATCCTGCATTTCCCACGGCCGCCTCGATTGTAGGCTCGTTTGATGGCGTCGGTAAGGCGGTCAACGTAGGCTTTGAGCAGATGGTTCTCTTTGCGAGCAGATTGCTGATGACTGCATCACTCTCGCCAAACCAGTCTTGATGCTGCCAACATGCGCGGTCGAAGGCGCTGACGGTGTTAAATTGGATGGTCTTCCGCCGTTAGCACCATCGGTTCTCCATGGAGGTGTTTTCGTCTACGACTAGAAAATTGGCTGCTTTTTTCGCCAACTCATTCATACAATGCAGACGAGTAGCAGGCAACTTCAACAGAAGATTATTCACCTTACCGTGGGTTCGCATGCCTGGACGCCTCCTGTAGCCGAGGGCGACTTGGATGAGATGGTGCTCTGCGCAGTTTAACAGGTTTCCTTATCCACACAAACAGCCAACCGCGCCTAACTACACGCATCCACACAAACACGAATCTTTGTTTGCAACGTTTTGATACTGTCGAAATTTACGAGCCCATCTCGCCGACATGGAGCGTCACAGTAAATCATGCTCAACACAGTTTAGCCAGGGGCACGATGAGATCAAGTTTAAAGATCACCACAGCGGTATATAATGCCATCGACGCGTTTTTGATGGTCACTTTTGCGGACTTGCATTGATTGGTACGTGTGGCTCTCTAGAAACCAGAAAATGACATTAAGTTACGACGAGGTTCTAGAGAGAGTCTACGGAACGGGTCTGTACCAAATTTTCCTCACGATCTGCTGTTCACTTTGTTCCATGATGTTGTCCTACGAGTATCAGTCAATGATCTTCCTGCACTATACACCTTCCTTCAATTGTTCAGATTCGCGAATGAAAGATTTTTCCAGGCTTAGATGGATTTCTTCTTCGACCTTCGCTGCTCTCTTTAATGACCCATCTGGTATGGAAAGGAGGTCCGGAATCGAAACCATTGAAGAACAATGCTGGGCCATAGGAAAACGTAATGGCAGCAGCCATATGGAATTATTCTCCTGCTCAGAGTGGCACTTTGATCAGTCAGTGATGCGTCGAACATTGCCGACAGACTTCACTCTTATTTGCGGCCGCAAACACCTGATCAAATGGCTGGCTAGTAGCATGTTTTTCTTTATCGCTGTTGGACACGCCATCGCTCTCTTCACGGATAGAATCAGTCGCCGGAAGTTACTACTCTTCTACGTGGTTGCTGAGATCATAGTTACAAGTACAATCCAATTTGGTACCTATTTTGAAGTTATTTTTATTCTGCGTCTGTTGCGTATGCTTACCATACCGCTAAGTTATGTGGCTACTTGTATTATACAGGAGCTATTACCCACACGAAAGCGGGGCCTCTTCGGCACTCTTTACTGGATGCCCTACGTACTTGGGTACGTAGGTTCGGCAGGATTAGCCTACATCACCCGGGACTGGTACTGGTTTCGAATTTATGCCTTGCCTCTCATGATCTCTTACCTCCCAGTTTTCTTCATAATGCCTGAGTCACTCCGGTGGCTTTCAGCTAATGGAGAATACAAACACTTTCGCAGTGTTCTAAGGAGAATTGCGCGCTGGAACCGAGTGAAGCTGACAAAAGATTTTATAGAGGAGGCGGTCACATCAATTATCGGCTCCGAAACTCACAACAGATTCCCTTGTGATCAAACGAATGAAGCGAAATCCGGCGATAAAACAGAATCGAACCCTGCGCATGATTCAGAAACGAACTCCTTTGCAGACACAGATGAGATAAAAGACATTTTCCGTTTGCCAAACATGCGCAAAAAGGCTCTCATTTTGTGCATCAACATGTCGACTGCATATCTTTCTTTCTATGGTTTAGCCACGAGCCAAAACTTTGCAAGCACGAATATTTTCTTAAATGTACTTTGTATGGGCTTAGGTGAGCTGCCCGCACCTTTTCTCGGTTGGGCAGTGGCTCATTTCTTTTGTCGGCGACTGTCGGTGGCCATTCTCTCCGGGGTCACAGCAACGTGTGTTTTAATCGGCCCAGCGGTTAGGCCGCTGTCGGAAGTTGCTTGCATCGTGATTGTCTGTCTTGGGAAAGTGGCAGCTTCCTCTACGGTTGGCTTAACGATACTAATCGTGACAGAAATAATGCCTACCACAATACGTAACAT
>JAYGXS010000002.1:47612571-47627156 GCA_036362985.1 Ligula intestinalis
ACGATACTAATCGTGACAGAAATAATGCCTACCACAATACGTAACATGGGCCTCTTCTTGACCCTGTCCTTCGGCTGTACTGTGTCCTGCCTTGCTCCCTTTATCAACTCCCTGGATGTCATTCACTACGTCCTCCCTGGAGTCATTTATGCAAGCATCGCTATTTTTGGCGCGCTGCTTACCTTCATTTTTATACCGGAATCAAAACGATGTCCACTGGCTCAGCGTCTGTATCAGGCAGAGAAACTGGTTCGTGGAAAGGAGGAGGAATGGATTGAATTCATGCAAAAAGAATAAACGGTTCCAAGTAACTGTGCTATTTCCTCATAAAAAGACACTTGTCGTTCCCTTTTTTCTGCTGGTTCAGTTACCATAGCTAAAATCAATTTGTCTTCCCCCTCTCCTCCTCCTCCTCCTCCTCCTCCTCCTCCTCCTTAACTGCTACTTCTACATCAGCATATGGATAGCCTTTAATTCTTTGCTCGATACCGGCAATATCTTTGTTCCCTATGCGTTCATCGACAATTTACATGAGGCCTTCAGTTTTCTTTATCTGCTTGTTTTTTAGTCTAAATACACTGCTTATTAATTTTCTTCTGCTTTTCTATCTCATGTGGCAATTGAACACTTTTTGAATTTCCACAAAATTGTGAACAATCTTACCGATTGGAAAGCTTATGGTTGAACTACAGAAAAGCATATTTAACGGGCCTCTTAAAAATTAAAGGTAACTAATGGACTTTGTAAAAATGCATCGACGCTGTAAACTGCACGTAGCGTTGCCTTTGCGAAGGAGATGATCCACGCTCCCCAGAGTGCAGTAACCTGATGCGGCAGCGTCCTATCTGTCCAGCGTGATCGACATGATTATTTTCTTCATCATGATGGAGGTTTTGTTGGAAACATCTGTCATAGCATTTGCGTAAATTACCGACAAAGCATCAAGTAATTCAGAAAGCCGACCACATGCATCAGCTAGTACCCTTTTTTCTCGATGAACTACAAATAAATAGCGAATGAAATGTTTCTTTGGGTAGGAATAACAACATTTTCACTAAGATCGAACATGCGGAGGGCTTGCATTCTTGTTTGAACCGAGTAAATCTACGTAGTTTTTAAGAAATCATAAAACCTGTACATGCAAAACACTAAAATCCTGATAATGCTTCCTCATATTTGGTATTCAGTCCTAAGGAAGCATAATTATTAATTAAGTTTTTTGCATGTGCAGACTTTATGAATTCTTATAAACTTTGTAGATTTACTCGTCTCAAACAAGAATTCAAGCGCTCCGAACTCAAGCGGTCTTTGTTCGCAGTGCTTGCGATCATATGGCAGCAGATATTGTAATGCTACATTAGCGCATTCGAGATATTTCTACTTACTCTGTCTCACCCGACTGTTGAGTTTGGGAACCTTCTTCCTACCGACATAACCACTTGCAACAATGCGGCCTACCGTGGAAAATCCCGGTAGCGCAGCTCGTTGTCCTCCTTGTCCACTTTTAAGAGGATTCCATCCGGATTTTCCTGAATTTCTGGGTCCTGTCTCTTAATTTACCACGGGCGTTGTTTATAAAATTAGAACCTGACGCCAAACTAAACTTCCTTTATTCTGTCAGTGGTATCGACCCAGACGCTTAAAGCTACCAAGAAAATCTGCGTAGGCTGACCTGAAAGTCTTTCACTTTGAAATCTAGATTTTGAAGGAGTAGGAACAAATGAACTGGTAACAAAAGGTACTTCGACTTCGGACTTGCAGAAAATTTTCTCCGAACAGGCAGGAGGGATCGAGGAGCGAAAGAAGGCACAATGATCCCGACCGACTTAGCAGGCAGACCATAGCTCTTAGAGCTCAAGCTGGCATTTGCTAATAATATTCTGGATATTTTGTAGACGATCATGCTTTGCGAGAGGCTGTGTAAGCAATAAATGAAAGCTTGGAACTATTTAATAAAGATAAAGTAGATTCTGTTATTAAAAACGAAGAAAGGCACTCTAGTTAGGCACAAAAATATGACGGCAAGAGCGTACAAATTGCACTCAAGTAACAGCCGTGCACGACTGGTCTTTCGGTATATTACACGGTGATAATCCCAAACGACTTCCCTGGCTGCTTATTTTTTCATCTGCTTCCTCCTCACGGCGACGCAATGTCCGGTACCGTTCAAAACATTTTTTTCTGCATCGTCCGCCTTTTTAATAACAATTTCAGTAAGATGACCGCGAGATTCCAGGAGAATGGTAAACTCTACTAAATTGTCAGACAGGTCGGAGAAGCAATCCACACGGAGACATTCAACGTCTGATTTATTTTTCTTAGAAATCATTAGGTATGCATCTTTGCTTTGGTTCTACGGAGAACGCAATTTAAAAGCTTAAAAAAGTACTTCAATGCTGAATAGCTCATCAAGGCGCGCCTATAAAATGGCCGTCTCAGATGCAGTTACTATGGTTTGGAGAGCATTCAAAGCATCAAAACCCAAAAGTTGACAAAGCCTTTTTTCCATACCTGCAGTACACAGAAGCCGGCTGTGCATTCGAAAATTTTCAATAAGTAGAGCTTTTCTATTGGAATGTTTAGACTGCTGCTCCAAAAGGAGCTTAGCCTCAAGTCAATTGATGAATATTTGTCCAGGCTCTGGATCGCTTCTTCAATGTGCATATAAAACAGGAATACGACAAGGAAATACACAGAATGTCAAGGCTCGAAGATGGATTACCAAGGAAGTGCCGTTCCTTTTTTAAAAGCTCACCTAAAAATAGGGAAGCCAAGCGCCGGATTTTATCCGTACTTGCACTGCCACATTTGCCGTCGTAGCCGACTTCCCCCCATCGATTTCCCCTGCTCTTCTAACAAAATGTTTTCACTTTCTGGACTTTCACTTTCATGCTTCCAGGACTCATCTGATAAAATTCCAGCGTTAAAGGTGGGGGACCATTTTGTGCATATACTAGAGCATATAATATACACAGTTGGATGCGCACACGTATATCACACACAGGCTAACCAAACTTCATCTACAGAGTTGCCATACGCCTATAATGTACCTTGCGAGCCACAAACCTGTGGAACTGTGTTTGCATGCACGTTGACATATCAAAGATGTTACGTGGAGCAAGAGGATGTGAAATATCTCTTCAGATAAAGGGGTAGCGACCTTGTATTTTCTAGCCATGCTTTGCTCACATGTCCGGCGTGTCGGGCTCTCGTGCGCGCCCCAGTTTGTCAAAACCTCCGTTCAAGGTCACCCGCTGTCTGGCCTCACTGGATAAGAACTTCTCAAGACCAGGAGCTTACTGCAGGAAAGTTATTTGCGCTCAGTCACTCCCAGAACTGACGATCTACTGCTCGGTTGTAATTGTCCGGACCCGGTGATCTACTTGCTGGACTGCGCCTCTGAAATCCGACCCATTCATGGCTGGACTGCACTTCTCTGGGAGTCACTTGCATGTTACTTACATTCTACACTTGTTACACGTTATTAAATTATCCCTAATAGTCGGGCCTTCCACGCCTTACCATATCTACTAGCTTATATTCGTTTGGCTACGTTTCATCGCCTATTATCCGGCCGGACCACATCATATCCCACAGAGGAAACAAAATAGTACCACAAAATCTTAGGACGAAGAAGCCAACTTGAGCAATTGTTACTTCGGGAATAGTGCTGATTCCATATGCTCTGAGCCAATGAGGTAGAACAAAAAATATAGAGCAGGCAGTTAAAAATAAACTTCTCTGGCTTTATTCGAAAACTGTAGAAGTTTGAAGGAGATTTGCAACTTTTAAGGAGAAAAAACCTGTCGCTCATCCGGGTAAAAAATATAAATTAAGTAGGACCGTCCTGCTGATGAGTGTGTGAGGGGTCGAGATGGTCCTCGTTGTGGGCGGAACACCGGCTACTGTAGCAACCATCAGGGACGCGAGACAGCAGACACTATGAACTATATCAAAATTAAGCTAGGACAGGACCGTAGAGGTCACGAAGATCATAATGGAAGGGTCAAATGTGTGGCTATCTACTCCCTTGTTGGTTGCGTAGTCCATGGACAAGCTGCTGAAAAACAGAAGAAGTCGCCACAGGATTGTCGAACGTTAACTGCTGGTCGACACAAGGGAGAACTTAAGAGGGCCTATAAACTATGTATGATAAAAGATGCGTTGGATGTGATCGCTGACAGGAACGTCGCAGTTCGCATAAGGTCAAATAGGAAAGATAGCGAAAACCTTCACCTGGGTATAATGGTGAGAAGGCGTAGGCGCTATATTACCTATGGTAAATATTTTAATCGATTAAACCAAATACGAAAATTTCGCGAGCCCCGGTGGGAGGCGAACTCACACAGCACAGAAGGTTTTTGAGCAACCAACGCTCCACCATTGAGCTACGAGGCTCATCTTGCGCCGGAAATTGAATCACACTTGGGTCGAGTTGGTTGCTAATTTTTAAGGCACATATGGAATCCTCCAATACGAACGCAGTAAGCTCATTGCCAGCCAGGATAACAGGCATATAACAAGTAGTATAATGGCAATAATTTCATGACGCCGGCATGACATCGCTCGGGCGGCATTAAAGAGCGCACTACCATAGCGGTCCAGCTTCCGCTTGAAAAACTCTAAGGATGCCGATAAAGCGACATAACTTAAAAAGTCTCCAGATACAGGACAACTATGTATGATGCGGTATGTTAGGTTCAGGTCTTCCAGTAGCTGTCTGTAGCTCAAAGGACAGAGGTAGAGAGTAGACAGCCGTATTTTTAATATAGTGGGCCCTGACCAATGGCAAGTTTAGCTGCACACCTTTGGACCTCCTCAAGGATGCAGATATCTTTTGTGGTCCGGGTCTTCAGACTTGGATAACGCACTAAAGTTGCACCCTTAAAAAATTCCAAAGACTTCAGCGAAACAGAGTAAGCCTGTTCGACAAGGCACAGAAATGGCGTCGCAGAATTCACTGCCTTCAAACATTGCAGGGAGGGCTTAAACGAAGGCATGATCTCCATCCCTTGAAGCAAAACTAAGGAGAGTTAAAAAAAACCATGGAACGTACGCGCCAACGAAACTACTGTTGATTATTCCAAAACGATGTACAAGTTCGGCCTATGTCCTCTGAAAAGAACCTGTTTTACTGGACCTGTATTGGTCCAATTTCGATTGCAACACTGAACCTCAGGCGATTGCTTGCATGTATTCATCAATGTCCCACAATCCGGTCTGGTCAATCATCCTCAAGCCTGACTCACACCGGACCTCGCAGTGACGACTACCGCGCTCTCACACTCCGGACGCCGCCCTCACAGCTGGTTGTGCACTCGTCCGACTGTCAACTTCCTCTAACTTGAGAAGAAGAAGACGACTCAATCGGTGAGACAACACTTTTTATCGCCTGACGTTTCGAGATCCGCAGCGGATTCATAATCAGAGGCATAAATAGAAAGCAGTAGTAGACTCGTTCTTTAAACCTATTATCTTCCCACACGGAAGGGTCTTGCCTATTACCTTAAGCTACTGCAATAGACCAACACAAAAATTGAGGCAGACTCGGCCAAGGTGCTGATGATGATCAAGTTGTCTATAGAACACTTTCAATAGGGCAGCGGAAACTTAGAAATGAGCAGATCAAGGTTGGATGAAACGCTCAGTGACCGCCAATGAATCTTAGGACCACAAACCTGCAGAATTTCTTCCGTGCACGATTCAGATGCAACGTGATTTAATAGCAAGAATATTGCATACCCTCGACCGGTAGGGAAAACTATTTTAAACATCTGGCTTTACTTAGCGGAGTTGTAGTGAGCATTAGCGCTACTGTGGGTACCCGTGATAGTTGGCTCGTCACCTTAGCGTGAGGGTGGCGTCCAGAGTGTGAGAGCGTGGCAGTCATCATTGTGAGGTCCGTTGTGAGTCAGGCTTGAGAAGGATTGACCAGACCGGGTTGTGGGGCACTGATGAATACGTGCAAGCAATCGCCTGAGGTTCAGCGTTGCAATCGGAATTGGCTAGACATCTACTATGGGTGAGTGAGGGTGGAAAGTGCAGCAGTACCCACACAAAGTCCACTGTGACTAAGGACTAAGGTAGGCAGTGTTTCTGGCTGCATCTGCAGAAAGCGACTTACGCCTTATTCACCGTTTCAAGCGGGGAGAGGGTTTAGAGTGGGATAGATGGCGGCGCGTCTACTTTCACTATACCTGGCTACAGTCAACGTCCCTGCTCTCGGGCAAATGGTGGACATCATCGCTTGCACTGGTCGAACTAACACACACACACACGACAGTTCCCCCGTCGATTTCGACGATGGGCACCACGCGCTCCAACAAGCCGCAGCAAACGCTGAAGCAAGCCGCAACTGACAAAAAGGCGAGCTGGGCAAACAATACGTAAGCGACAGCAAGCAGGAGCAACGCAGAGAACTTGTGCGAGAGAAAATAGGAGTTTAGGCAGACTTGCACAGAATCTACCCACTCGCTCGCCACTCCCAGCTCCATTTCCGGTGTAATGACAAAGTCAATAAGACCGGGGATGAGGGAGGGTGTAGATGGCTGGCGCGATAAACACTCAGCACGCGCACACTTGACACAGCCATCTCGCTAGTATGCTCCCGACAGCGCGGGAGCGCCATAAAGGCCACATTAAGAGGGAGCCATTGCAGCCTGACTCTCAGTCCTGCCTCTCCTCCTGTACGCACACATAGACACACGCGTACAGAAGGAGCAGTTACGTAGGGGGCCCGAGTTTTCCTGTCAGTTGGCAGACCCTCCAAGCCGCGGCTTTTAGCGCACCGTGATAGATTCAGACGCATTCAGATTTATTTTAGTGAGGGAAGAAACGCGCCGAGGTCGACCTCACTCTCTCCCCCACCGCATAGTGACCGCCTAGCTTTTCGGGCACCCGCAGTGGGGCCTGAAACCCAGTGGGAGCGCGAGCGCAGTCACCAACAGGGAATCAGGAGTGAGAGAAAGTGCCAGCGCCTTCCAGGCCGCAGGGACCGTGGTTGGCTGAAGACTGGCATTGCATGTGCATACAGACCATTGGATCTCAGAAGGGTGAGAGCAGCCCTGCATGAAGCCTGGGCTAACACCCTCCTGAGAGGGGTAACCAGTCAGTCAACGACTGAAAGGCACTACCCATGCTCCGTTGCCGGTCGGCGTCCGTGGGCGAGGCTGAAAGGAGAGCAAGAGACAATTGGTGAACTTTGCAAGTGTGGAAGTGCAGAAGAAGAAGAGTTGAAGGAAGATGAAGTAGAAGAAAAAAGAAGAGGGAGGAGGAGGAGGAGGGGAAAGAACGAAGGGGAAAAAATAGGAAAAGGGATAGAAAGAAGAATAAATTGAAGGAGGGAAATAGGGAGAGGAGGCGAGGGGGGAACGCAGACGGGCCGAGAGAGAGGGGAGGAAATCAAGTATAGAAAGAAACAATGTGAGCCAAATCTCAACTTACCTTTCAGCAGAGAATCTTCGGTAACTACTGAGGCTGACGATTAAGCTAAAGACAGAACTGTAGGTGCCGATATTGTGAGTACGATAGCGGTAATGGAGCGAGTGATATGACTACAGGAGATATTATGGGGGCAGTAAGGCAATACAGTATTCGAAAAATTCAGCAAGAACGGCCTCCACTTACCTGAGGGAGGAGGCACTCACCTGTGCTCCCGACAAACTTGACGACGCAATCGTGACGCGAGGCGACTAGTGAGTGTGGCTGAGGCTGGTGGTGGGGATGTGTGAGGTGCTGGGTGTGCCGACATCACGGTCAGTGCCGCTGTCATGAATGTGCATGTGACCTAGTAGGCCCATGCGATGAGCGAATGATCGGGGGCAGTGTGGGCAGTGAAGACGGCGGTCTCGCCTGTGTGTTGGTGCTCCAGGCACTAGTTCACCAGTCTCTGGGCGATAGATTCGCAAATGACCGATTAGACCGATGCGTGAGGTGAATATGCGATTGCAGTGAGGGCATATCAGGCCCTCAGAGCTGGTGGGAGGTTCAGGTGTGGAAGTTGTTGCGGGCGGTAATGTGTCGGAGGGAGTGGAAGAAGTTGTGGGTGAGTTGGAGTCGGTGGACGGGGGCAACGAGGCATCTCTCGCGTCGGTGATTGCCGTCAAGGTGGAGGGTGGAGTAGGGTCTGGCGGAGTGTTTGTTGCAGTCGACGTGGATGCTATCGGAGGAGGGTTGCACGGCTTCCGGAGGTGACCGACCAGGCCAATGCGTGCACGGAAGGTGCGTTGACAACGCGGACACGTTGGAAGGGCTTGGGTGGTGGCAGCGTGCGTCCGTGGATTGTGAGACTTGCGTGCCGTCCGTTTTGCCTTGGCGGTGGCGATCCGCCTGGCTTCGTAGATTGCGGCGCCCGTTTTGACCGCTCTTCGCCACGCGGTTCGGTCCAGGGCAAACTCTTCCCAGTTCAGCGTGTTGATTTGGAGACGCTTCAGGGAGTTCTTCAGGGTGTCCTTGTAACGTCTCTTCTGTCCTCCTTTGCGACGAGTACCTACGGCGACATCGCCATAGAACAGTCGCTTGGGCAGCCGTTCATCCTTCATACGTACCATGTGTCCGCTCCAGCGCAGTTGTATCTGCCTGAGCATGGCCTGGATGCTGAGAATTCCCGTTCTCTCCAGGATCTCCGTGTCCAGAATCCTCTCCTGCCACTTCACCTTCAATATGCGGCGTAGGCAGCTGATGTGAAAATGGTTCAGTTTCCGCGCTTGGCTAGCATAGACAGTCCAAGTCTCCGCTCCGTACAAGAGTGTTGACAGCACAACAGCCTTGTACATCTTCACTTTCGTTGACAGTTGAAGACCATGACGATTCCATACGGAGGCTTGGAGCCGACCGAAGGCTTGACTGGCTTTTGAGATTCTGCGAGCAATCTCGGCGTCTTTTTTAGTATTGCGGGAAAGCGTACTGCCGAGGTAGGTGAAGTTGTCCACGTTCTGCAGTATGGCTCCGTTGACGTTGATGTGTGCGGGGTTGAGGTCAGCACCTGGCGGCGGTTGATGCATAACCACCGTCTTGTCCGTGTTGATTGTGAGGCCAAAGTTGGCGCAACCTGCTGCAAAGAGGTCCATGCTCCTTTGCATGTCTGCTTCGATGGTGGTGTTGAGAGCGCAGTCGTCCGCAAACAGCAGATCATGAACTGTGGTTGTGGAGACACGCGTGGAGGCCTGCATCCGACGAATGTTGAGGAGGTTTCCGTCCGTTCTGTAGTTGAGGGGAATTCCGGGACGCTCGTCACGGTAGGCGTCCATCAGCATGGCAGAGAACATGAGACTGAAGAGGGTGGGTGCGAGGACACAGCCCTGCTTCACTCCATTGGTCCCTGCGAAGGCTTCAGACAGCGTTCCGTAGTCCGTGATACGCGCCATCATCCCATCATGAAGTTGTCGAACCATGTGGGTGAAGTGTTCCGGACAGCCAAACTTCTGCATAACCTTCCAAAGTCCGGGCCGGTTCACCGTGTCAAAGGCTTTTGTCAGATCTACGAACGTAGTGTAGAGGTGGGTCCGCATCTCTTGACATTTCTCCTGCAGCTGACGCGCGGCAAATATCATGTCATTGGTGCCGCGGTGACGTCGAAAACCACACTGACTTTCAGGCAGAAGCCCTTGTTCCAGGTGGCTATTCAGACGATTGAGGAGAATGCGTGCAAAGATTTTTCCGGCAATATTCAGCAGTGAGATGCCGCGGTGGTTGTCACAGACCTGGCGATTCCCCTTACGCTTGTAGAGGTGGACGATGGTGGCATCCTTGAAATCCTGGGGAACTTGGCCCTGTCGCCACATCTCTTGGAACAGGGTGGTGAAATGAGTTATGAGTTGGTGGCCACCATATTTGTAAAGCTCCGCCGGGATCCCGTCGGACCCGGGTGCCTTCCCGCTGGACAGCTGCTGCACAGCCTTCATGGTCTCCTCAGGGGTTGGTGGGAGGTCGAGATCAGCATTAATTTCGACTTGCGGCAACCGCTCAATGGCAGCCTCAGAGGTGGTAGAGGGCCGGTTGAGTACACTTTGGAAGTGCTCTGCCCCAGCGGCTCAGAAGTTTCGTCTTCTCAGTGATGAGGGTGGTACCGTCCGCGCTGAGAAGTGGGGCTGTGCCCCTCACTACGGGGCCGTAGACTGCTTTGAGTGCTGCGAAGAAGTTCTTCCATTCATTGCGATCCACGTAGCCTTGGATTTCCTCACCCTTACGAAACATCCAAGCGTCCTGCATTTCCCGCAGCCGCTGCTGTACAAGACGGCGACTTTGGTAGTAGGCTGCTTTCGTGGCGTCGGTAGGGTGAGCGACATATTCGTTGCGGAGGCGATTCTTCTCAGAGATGAGAGTGCTGATGGCTGCATCGTTTTCATCGAACCAGTCTTGGTGTGGGCGGGGCGCGGGCCCAAGGATGCGTTTTGCAGTGGATTGAACAGCATCCCGTAGTTGACGCCATTGGGTCTCCACGGAGGTGTTCTCTTCTGCGATTTGGAGGTTATCGAGCTGGTGAGTCAGCTCGTTGCTGAAACGGAAGCAGTTGGCAGGCAAGTTTAACAGATCAGTATTCAACTTACCTGGGGGTCGCTTACCTTGAGGTCTCCTGCGTGGTTGAAGACGGATCTGCATCTTGGAGATGATGAGACGATAATCGGTATCACCATCGGCACCCGGCATTGTCTTTGTCACCAACACGTCTTGCTGGTCGCGTCGCTGCACAAGGACATAATCCAGAAGGTGCCACTGACGAGACCTGGGGTGCATCCAGGTCACCTTGTGCTGCAGCGGTTGGCTGAAGTAGGTGTTGGTCAGTATGAGACGGTGCACCGCGCAGGTGCGAAGGAGGAGTAGGCCATTGTCGTTGAGTCCTCGGAGGCCGTGGGGTCCGAGCACTCCTCTCCAGGCGGCGTGGTCTGTGCCGACGCGGGCATTGAAGTCACCAAGGACTATCAACTTGTCCGCCTTCGGCACAGAGGCCAGGAGGGCGTGCAGATTCTCATAGAACTTGTTCTTTGTCTCCTCAGAGCTGGTCATCGGAGGAGCGTAGACACTAACGATGGTGGCGAATTTGCCACCCCAGAGAGGCAGGCGGAGACTCATCAGGCGTTCGTTGATACCCTGCGGTGTACAGGGTAGTCGTCCCACGATGTCCTTCCGGATGGCAAAGGCGACGCCGGCCTCGCGTCGCTCTGCCGTCGGACGGCCCACATAGAAGAAGGTGTAGCCGGCACCCACCTCTTCTATGGAACCTTCACCGGAGAAGCGGGTTTCACTGAGTGCGGCGATGTCCACCTTGAAGCGCGCCAGCTCCCGGGCGATGAGCGCTGTTCTCCGTTCTGGTCGGATGCTCCTCGGGTTATCTAAAAGGGAACGAACATTCCAAGCGCCCAAGGTGATAGGACTTACCTGAGCTCCCTGAGCTGTCGTCCTGTGAGCTCTGGGAGCTGTCCTGCGGGAAGGAAACGGGTTAGAGGGAGGGTGGGGAAGAGAGAAGTTTTGATTTGCGTTTGTAGTGTTTTGACCGCGTGTTTGCATTCTGTCAGCCACGGTCAACTGGCAAATGTCGCAACCCAGCGTGTTTGGAACCCTCTTTTATAGGACCATCAAGCCTCTCGCGAGGGGCAGCAGCGCTACTCCACAAAGGGACTGCCGGTCACCCACAACTGCTGCCGAACTGCACCATGGGCCGCGAGTGTTTTGGTGCCGAACGACCACTTGGCTGTGAGCCTGCCTTCAGCTTAGCTGAGGACTTTTAGGGGGGGGGGGGGAGAATTTGGGAATTAGGGGGTGGGAGCAGCAGTAATTATCTTAGTAGCAGTAGCGGTGAAAGGGGCTGTGTCTTACATATAAATGAAAGGCGTTCTAATGCTACGGCATCTGACTGTGGGTAGAACTGCTGCTACGAGTTAGGTGTTATTGATACTACTGTGGAGGCAAACTCTGTGAGGATAAGAGTGCTAGTCATGCCGGTAGGACTACTATTTGAGTAGGAATCGCTACGATGGAATAGGCTCACTTTAAGAGCACGGTAATGGAATGGTATAGGTATGGTTGTAGAGTCAACACTCGAAATATCAGGCAAAGTAACATATAACAAATAGCAAACCGAAGAGTAATACGATAAACTAGGTGTAACAAGTGTAGCAAGACTGTAAACAAGCGAGGAAAGTAAACAGTAAAGTTCAAACAGACAATGGTACCGTTTAGTAAGTAGCGCCCTTTCACCAACTACGTCTACAAGGATGCTTACCACTGCAACCCGGGGACATACCGGGCGTGGAGACACACACCGGAGACCCTCACTTGGTTTAGCCCGCTGATCGAGGCGGGGAGCCGGGGGGTGGCCGCCAGGCAAAGCCTAGCTCCGGGGAGCCACAAGTGAGAGTTGGATGCCAGCCAGGGACGCTAGGCGCAGCCACCATCTACGCGAGGAAGATGATGCGATCTGCCACGACCTTCACGTGAACCCCCAGCTGGACACCCCATACCCCCCACACACACACACACACACACACACACACACACACACACCAATCATATAACACTTGAATTCGCTTCGCAATCACTCATAAAAAAACTGTCACATCTCACAAAAGAGACTTACAGACACTCTTGGTCACGACTGAACGTAGTCACTATAAGTCCTGGCTTCGTCAGCGGTCACTACCACTTGAGAAAGCAACTCCGGGTTCTGTACACACTTACACCTCCATTCTAGTGAGTTCCTCCTTTACGCTCTTCTTGTTGTGTGCTTGCTTGTGAATTCTGTTACTGCATATGTAAAAGAGTGCCTGCAAGATTAATGAGGATGGGTTAGAAGCTTCCACTAGGGAGCCACTGAGCCCGACTCATAGGTCTGATACGGACAGGGTTATACCACCAAACACCGTGAGAGGTTCAACCGCGTCAGATTTTACGCAGTGAGAAATGCGCCAACTTGACTATGACCAGGATCACTCGCTATCCCTTTTTCCCCCACTCCTAGGCACCAGGTAATGTCGCGTCACAATAAAAAAATTGACAAACACCGAGCAGGCAAAGAGAGGAGAGGAAAAACCTTGATAAATAAAACAAAAAGAGGCATACTTTCGTGTACAGTGTCGACAAAACAAAACAGCCCACTTCGGGCACATTGTCTACCGAGTACGATAAGGGACGCAGGATAATGCTCGCCTAGACCTTAGGGTGGGGTGCTTTTTTATTCTTCGTGGCAAAGCTCGGTTGACTGCTTTAAAAAGCGGTTGCTTTACAATGAAAAATCAACGAAAGGAAGCATGTACAAACAAATTCGCTCGCCCGGTGGTCTATCCCTGATTAAAGTCGAGAACAAGCATATTTGCCTTGTAGAATTTAGGAGTCGGTGTCAGGATCAAGCCTTATATGGGCTGGTACCCAAATATCGAAACTTTGTTCGCATTTTTGATCGTTTCAGCGCGATTTTAATCCTATGCCCGCTGACATTTCGTTGTAAGTCACACCCGATTTTGTTTCACAGTTGTTGTTTGGACCTTCGTGAGTGTTGCGTAGTTCTGACCAGACAGGAAGACGACTGAATTGGCATGGAGTGCCATATATACAGCTCAGTAATAAATTTCATCATTTGTTTGTGCCTAGTCTACGGCGTTCTTATGTCAAAGAGTGAAAATGCGAGACAGGACTTACTTCTTAGTTCAGAGCTACAAACACCCAAGCTCAACTCGACCACACTTATCCCGCTCGCACACAAACAAATAATCACAGCCGATTTTACGCACGCACGCACGAATATTTGTTTGTACTTTTTTAATTAGTGTGGAAGTAAATGAGACCGACCGGTATATAGTTAAATGACAACCTAGGGTGTCACACTAGCGTGTCACACACGCTCTGGCCAGTGGCATGATACGAGCGAGGTTGTATAACTTCACGGCGGTACATAAATTCATAGGAACCGCCGTCGTGATCACTTTAGCGGACTTGCGCTGAATGGTGGTGTGGCGCTCTAGAAACCAGAAAATGGCCTTAAGTTACGACGAGGTTCTTGAGAGAGTCTACGGAACGGGTCTGTACCAAATTGTCCTCGCGATCTGCTGTTCAATGTGTTCCATGTCGATGCCCTATGAATATCAGTCAATGATCTTCCTGCACTATACACCTTCCTTCAATTGTTCAGATTCGCGAATGAAAGACTTTTCCAGTTTGAGATGGATTTCTTCCTCAACATTCGCTGCTCTCTCTAACGACCCTTCCGGTATGGAGAGGATGTCCGCAAACGACACTGTTGAAGAACAATGCTGGGCCGTAGGACAACGTAATAGCAGCACCCACATGGAATTATTTTCCTGCTCTAAGTGGCACTTTGATCAGTCAGTGATGCATCGAACATTGCCGACAGACTTCACTCTTATTTGCGGCCGTAAACACCTAATCAAATGGCTGGCTAGTAGCATGTTTTTCTTTATTGCTGTAGGACACGCCATCGCTCTCTTTACAGACAGAATCAGTCGCAGGAAGCTGCTACTTTTCTACGTGGTTGCTGAAATTATAGTGACAATCACAACCCAATTCGGTACCTACTTTGAAGTCATCTTTGGCAGTCCCCGTTTTGCTTGTAGAGGTGGATGGCTGTAGCATCC
>JAYGXS010000002.1:47632156-47793479 GCA_036362985.1 Ligula intestinalis
TCAAACAAGAATTCAAGCCCTCCGAACTCAACTGGTCTTTGTTCGCAGTGCTTGCGATCATATGACAGCAGATATTGTAATGCTACATAAGCGCATTCGAGATATTTCTACATACTCTGTCTCACCGACTGTTGAGTTTGGGAACCTTCTTCCTTCTGACATAACCACTTGCGACAATACGGCCTGCCGTGGAAAATCCCGTTAGCGCAGCTCGTTGTCCTCCTTGTCCACTTTTAAAAATATTCCACGTCGATTTTTCCGAATTTCTGTGTCCTGTCTCTTAATCTACGACGGACGTTGTTTGTAAAATTAGAAACGGACGCCAAACTAAACTTCCTTTATTCTATCTATGGCATCGACCCAAACGTTAATAGCTATAAAGAAATTTGTGTGGGTTGACGTGAAATTCTTCCACTTTGAAATCTAGATTTTGAAGGGGCAGGAACAAGTAAACGGGTTACAAAACGTCGTTTGGTTTCGGGCTTTCACAAAGTTTGCTCCGAATTGTCAGGAGGGATAGAGGATTGGAAAGAGGCACAATAATATCGGCCGAAATAGTAGGCAGACCATAACTCTTTGAGTTCCAGCTGGCATTTGCTAATAATAATTTGGATATTTTGTAGACGAAATGCACGTAGACGGTCATAGATTGCGAGAGCCTGTGTAAAAATTAAACGAAGGTTTAGAGCTACCAAGGAATGATAAAGTAGTTTCGACCATTAAAATAAAATAGACGCGTTGCCCAACCTCTTAAAAGGGTTTACGGAAGACTAGATGCGAGGTTATGCCCAATTTCTAAAAGACGCAAGACGCAGCCAGTCGAAAATAATGATCCTTAAATGTCTTTGATTTACCTTCGAATTCATGCTTGGGTATTTGCACAACGGAATATCATTGCGAATGGGAAGGTTTTCGTACGGCGTCGAGAACTGAATTGCCCGATTTTGGGTTTGCGATAAACTGAATTTTAGCTCAAATTAGTAACTCTGAGGTTCAGCCAACTTCCTGCTAATTTTCTGCTTTTTATGATTAGGGACAATCACATAGCATAACACTGACTTTATGGTGATATGTTTTTCCCAGCCTTAACACTAAAGCTCAGTCGAGAACCTTGAAAAGCCTGATGTGTATGGGCGAAGTGGCTAACAGGACCGCGGAGCACGTCTGCAAGCGCCATAGCACGACCTGCTTTGTACGTTGCTTTATGAAGGCCCATTCCATAAATATAAAAACTCTCATAATTGTGAATATTTTAAAAATCGCAAAGTATACTTCCTTCAAGTCGAAAACTTGGAGGTATAATTTTCCCCCAACTGAGTACAAGAAAGAAAGCACATTTCAGAATTTCAGCTGGCATTTCACGATTTATTGTAAAAGGGCAGTAACGGCATTGAAGACGGCAGTCTTGGCTATATGTTAGTGCTCCAGGCACTGGTTAACCAGGCTCTGTACGATGGATTCGATTGTGACCTACCAAGCCGATGCATGAGATGAACGTGCGATCGTAATGAGGGAGAGTTAGGATCCAGTTCCCAGTTTTGGTGGAGGAGTCGGTTGTTGTGTTTGAGGTGATGTTAGGTGGTGCGTCCGACGGGGTGATGGAGTTGTGGCTGTGGCTTCCGTGGGGAAGGGTGTTGTGACCAGTGGGCTATGAACAGGAGGAACTGTTGGAGTACTTGACGCCGTAGAATTAGATGTCGTTGGTGGCATGGTGCAGTGCGTGTGGAGATTATCGACCAAGCCGATACGTGTGCTGGAATTGACTTGACATCGGGGGCAGGTTAGGAGAGCTTTGGTGTTGACAACGTTACGGTCGATCTTTTGCGTCTTGGTGGCAACGCTCCGACTGACTTCATTAATAGTTGCGTAGGTTTTCAATGCTCTTCTTCAAGAAGATCGGCCCTGTGCCAGTCGGTCGCAGGCCTTCGTGTTTAGTTTAAGTCGGTTCAAAAAGTTCCTCAGAGTGTCCTTTTAGCGTTTCTCTTGTCCTCCTTGGCAGCGAGGACCAACAGCAACATCACCGTAAAACAGTCGCTTGGGTAGTCATCCATCCGCACTAGGTGGCCGCTCCGTTGAAGTTGTTATTGTCTCAGTGTGGCGTGGATGCGCGAATTCCTCTCAAAGAGTGTTAAGCCTAATAATGTGAACCCTAACAACTGCGATATTCCAGACACGGTTCCTTAGGTAGAAAGCGAAGTCATGGGAAGGCCAGATTGGTAGAAAGAAGGTGTTCTGCAGAGAGGGTTTGAAAAATGATTAGTAGGAGGTTTGACTCGAATTGGCAGGCGTCCGACTGTAAGAGCGCGGTGTCATTAACGGCGCTGACAACGCTGCTTGCGACAGCTCCTTGACGGTGCGGATTTCGGAGTGATATCTAGCGCCCGCCATTCGAGCGGCCACCGTTAGCTGTCTTGGTCTTACGCAGCCTTAAATGTGATTGGTTGGACCGCGCGAGCTTACGCTTCGGTGTAGGGGCAAGCGAGGCTAGGCATGTTAGTAGGTCACATGCGCCATTGAGAGAGAAGTGGACAGGGTGCCGCGGCCGTTCACACAAGAGCGCAGTCAGTGCAAATGAAGCCTTAGCGTGATGAGTCAGCGATCAGCGGTAGCGGCTACCACACGCCCGTTCTCTCCAGGAGTTCCTTCCTGTCCAGCCATCCTAGCTTCAGTATTCGGCGGAGGCAACTGAGATGGGTATGGTTTAGTTGCAGAGCGTGGCTGGCGTGGACTATCCTGGTCTGGTCATGAGGATAACGGCATTGTACATCTTCAGTTTGGTGGAAAATCGGAGGCCATGATGGTTCAATATAGAGATTTGAAACCAGCCAAAGGCTTGGCTGACCTTGGAGACCTGGTGAGTGATCTCGTCATCGCTTCTATTGCTTCAAGATAGCGTGCTGTCAAGATGGGCAAAGGCATCCACGTTTTTGAGCTAAGCGTTGTTGTTATTGATCAGTGGAGCATTGTGATCAGCGGTGGTTGATACATGACCACCGTTTTATCCATTTTGATGAGAAGGCCGAACTTGACGCTACCAGCGGTGAAATGTTCCATATTTCTTTGCATATTCTCTTCTGTTCAGTAGTCTGCAAAAGGCGGGCCGTGGACTATGGTCGTGGAGATGCACATGGAGGTCTACATACGCCGGATGTTGTGAAGGTGCCCATTGTTCTCTAGCTAATGCGGATCGTGGGATACGCGTCACGGTAAGCATCCATCAGCATGGCAAAGAACATGAGACTGTGGAGAGTAGGCATGAGGACACAGCCCTAATTCCTTCCATTGGTCACTGCAAAGGCTTCAGGAACTGTCCCATCTTTCGTGACAGGTGCCATCATTCCAGCTTGGGGTTGATGTATCATGTGAATGCAGTGCTCAGGACAGCCGAATTTCTGTATGGTTTTCCACAATCCGTCGTGATTCACCGCGAAGGATGCTTTCTTCAGGGTCACCAGTATCGACATGAGTTAAGGCTAAGAAGATTAACCCTAAGAGCTACGATCTTCCAGGCCCAGCGTTCCTTTAGGTGAGGGGGGAGAAGTCTTGGGAAGGCCAGACTGTTGGGAATAGTATAGTCTGCAGAAGGATAGGAGAATAGATGGAAGGAGTTTTGACTCGCGGTCTAGTGCAACCGTTCCCTAGTCGGGCCGGATCCGGCGTAATGCCTGAAGTTAGACACCTTATTGCCGTCCTTGGCCCTCGGAGTGTGGCCAACCTACTAAATGAGGTCAGTCTACTCAAGGGGTAATTTCATTGTACGGATTAAAGTCAAGCCACTATGGGTTGAGGCCAGAATGGGGGGAAAAGGTGCGCGCGTTTGGATGCGCGTCAGTTGCATCTGGCAGCAGCGGTGGTCGCCCGTCAGCCTGCGCATGCCTCGAGGCACGCGGGAAAACTGCTTTTGCGCGAGAATCTATGTTCTGAGTGACCTTGTATGTGACGTCAAGAGTTAGGAGGGCGTCGGACAGACACAACCACTACAGGTCCACGAAGGTAGTGTAAAGATAGGTGCGGATCTCCTGGCACTTTTCCTGCAACCGTCGTGTGGCGAATATCATCTCAGTGGTGCCGTGACGACAACGAAAACACCACTGGCTTTCCGGGAGGAGCCCGTGTTCCAGATGGTTGTTGAGACAGTTAAGGAGAACACGAGCAAAGATTTTGCCAGTCATATTGAGCAGTGAAATTCCACGGGGTTGTCACAGAGTTGATGGTTTTCATTTCGCTTGTAGAGGTGGATGACTGTGCCATCCTTGACGTCCTGGGGGACTTGACCTTGGAGCTACATTCCCTGGAAGAGCGTGATGAGGTGGGTCATAAGTTGGTGGCTGCCCTAACTGTAAAGCTCAGCAGGGCGCGTGATTTATCCGAGTGTTTTCACATTGGAGAGTTGCTACAGTGCTCTGATGGTTTCCTTAGGAGGGGGTGGGAACTCGATGCCAGCGTTGATTTCCACTTGGCGGTCGATGGCGGCTCCGGAGATGGGGAAGGGACGATTGAGCACGCTTTGGAAGTGCCCAACCCAGCCCTCCATAATTTGTGTCTGCTAAGTGGGTAGAGTAGTTTCGTCGTCCCGGAGGAAAGGACATTTCTTTTTTTGTAGAACCGTAGGCAGTTTTGATCGCAGCAAAGATATTCTGCCATCCATTGCGGTCCGCGCTACCCTGGACTTCCACGCCTTTGTCAGCCATCCAGGCTCCGGTAGAAAGCTGTTTTGGTGACTTTGGTAGGGCTGTCAACGTAGGCCTTGTGCAGCCGGTTCTCTTCGGCGAGCAGATTGCTAATGATTGCATAATTTTCGTCAAACCAGTCCTGGTGTGGACGACATGCGTGGCCAAGGACACTTAGGGTGGTGGATTGGACGAAATTCCTCAGTTAACACCATCGGATCTCCATGAAAGTTTTTTCATCTGCGACTGGAAGATCGGCTGGGTTTTACGTCAGCTCGTTGTTAAAATGCAGGCAGTTAGCAGGGAACCTTCAACCATGCAGATCCATAGCTTGAAGATGACGAGTCAATGATCTGTGCCAATACAAGCAAACATGCAAGTCCATACGTGGGCACATGGGATCGCCTTTATCACCTGCTGGTTACGCCGCCGGATGAGGACATATTCCAGTAGGTGCCAGTGTCGGGACCGGGAGTGCATCCAAGTCAACCTCTGCTGCAGCGGAATGCGAATGTAGGTGTTGATCAGGATGAGATGGTGCTCTGCGCAGGTTCACAGGTTCCCCTATGCACACAAACAGACAATCACGCCTGCACGCACGCACACACGCACATCAAACGCGCATCTTTTTTGCAAATTTTTGGTACTTTAAAAATTTACGAGGCCGTCTCGCATCTTGTTCAATGATGACATGAGGTGCAACATTAAATCATCCTTCGCACACTTTGGCCAGAGGCACGATGCGAGCAAATTTGCAGATCATCACAGCAGTATATAGTGTCAACGAAATATTCTTCGTGGTCACTTTTGCGGACTTGCGTTGAATGGTAGGTGGGGCAGTCTAGAAACCAGAAAATGGCCTTAAGTTACGACGAGGTTCTTGAGAGAGTCTATGGAACGGGTCTGTACCAAATTTTCCTCACGATCTGCTGTTCACTATGTTCCATGATGATGGCCTACGAGTATCAGTCAATGGTCTTCCTGCACTATACACCTTCCTTTAATTGTTCAGATTCGCGAATGAAAGACTTTTCCAGTCTGAGATGGATTTCTTCCTCAACATTCATTGCTCTCTTTAATGACCCATCTGGTATGGAAAGGAGGTCCGGAATCGAAACCGTTGAAGAACAATGCTGGGCCATAGGAAAACGTAATGGCAGCAGCCATATGGAATTATTCTCCTGCTCAGAGTGGCACTTTGATCAGTCAGTGATGCGTCGAACATTGCCGACAGACTTCACTCTTATTTGCGGCCGCAAACACCTGATCAAATGGCTGGCTAGTAGCATGTTTTTCTTTATCGCTGTTGGACACGCCATCGCTCTCTTCACGGATAGAATCAGTCGCCGGAAGTTACTACTCTTCTACGTGGTTGCTGAGATCATAGTTACAAGTACAATCCAATTTGGTACCTATTTTGAAGTTATTTTTATTCTGCGACTGTTGCGTATGCTAACCATGCCTCTAAATTTCGTTGCTACTTGCATTATACAGGAGACCTTACCCACACGAAAACGGGGCCTCTTCGGCACTCTTTACTGGATACCCTACGTACTTGGGTATGTAGGATCGGCAGGTTTAGCCTACATCACCCGAGACTGGTACTGGTTTCGAATTTATGCCTTGCCTCTCATGATCTTCTACCTCCCAATTATTTTTATTATGCCTGAGTCAATCCGGTGGTTATCAGCTAGTGGCGATTATATGAAATTTCGCAGTGTTCTAAGGAGAATTGCACGTTGGAACCGAGTGAAAATGACAGAAGATTTTATAAAGGAAGCGGTCACATCAATCATCGGCTCAGAAACTCACAAAAAAGTCCCTCGTGACCAGACGGACGTAGCAAATACTGGCGATAAAACAGAAGTGGATTCTTTGGCCATCACAGATGAGATAAAAGACATTTTCCGCTTGCCAAACATGCGCAAAAAGACTTTCATTTTGTGCATCTACGTGGCGAGCATGCATCTTTCTTTCTATGGTTTAACCACGAGCCAAAACTTTGCAAGTACAAATATCTTCTTGAACGTGCTTTGTATGGGCCTAGGAGAGCTGCCTGCGCCGTTTATTGGTTGGGCAGTGGCGCATTTCTTTTGTCGGCGGCTGTCGGTGGCTATTCTGGCTGTGGTGATAGCCTCGACTGTTGTAATTGGTCCAGCGGTGCGGCCAGTGTCAGATGTTGCTTGCACCGTAATTGTCTTTCTTGGGAAGGTGGCGACCTCCTCCACAGTTAGCCTGTCGCTCCTCATGGTGACAGAAATAATGCCTACAACAATACGCAACATGGGCATCTTCCTGTCCCTGTCCTTCAGCTGTACTGTGTCCTGCCTTGCTCCCTTTATCAACGCCATGGATGTCATCCATTACTCCCTCCCTGGAGTCATTTATGGAAGCGTCATAGTTTTGGGCACTCTGCTGACGCTTATTTTTATACCGGAGACAAAACGTTGTCCACTGGCTCAGCGTCTGTATCAGGCCGAGAAACTGGTTCGTGGAAAGGAGGGGGAATGGATTGAATTCATGCAAAAAGAATAAACGGTTCCATGTAACTGTATCGTTTCCATAATCCAAGACAAATTTCTTCCCCTCCATTCTTGCTGCTCCTGTTACCATAACTGAAACCAATTTTCCCTTTTCTTTTTCTTATTCTTCTCCTCTTCCTTCACGCCCAAATATTACTACTTCAGTAGCAGTGATAGTATTTCTTCTATTTCTCGCTCTTGCCAATCCGTTTTTCGCCTGCAGGTACATCGACAGTTTACATTAGGACTTCACTTGAAAATTAATTATGTACTTTGTAAAGATTCATGCAGACGACAAAGTGCAATCATTGTTGTCTTTGCAATGGAGATGATCTATGACTCCCATAGTAAATTAACCTGGTACGGCAGAGGCCTAACTGTGATTTATCCGGCGTTATCGACGTATGAGTTTGTCGATGACAACGGTCATGCAATTTTCGTAAAGTACAGCCAAAATTCAAATTATTCAGGAAGTAGGCCAAATGCATTGACTACGCTCCATTATTTATGATAAACTGGAAGTAAATATCGAATGAAATGTTACGTTTGTTAGGAATAACAACTGTCTCATTGAAATTGGAAATACGAAGGGCTTAAATACTTGTTTTGAGTGAGTAAAGCTTGTTCATGCAAAAAAGTTAAATTAATAAATATGTTTCCTTATGGAGGGTATTCGGTCATAATAAGCGGTTAATATAATTAAGGCGAGTCTATCCCGTGGTGTTCAGGTTAATCAAGTCAACCCTAACGGCTGCGATCTTCGAGGCCCGGTTCCTTAGGAGAAGAGAGGAAGTCATTGGAGGGCCAGAGTGATAGGAAAAGTGCATTCTGTACTGACGGAAAGGATAATAGTTAGGACGAAATCTTGACTGCCGGAGCGCACGTCTAGCCGCGAGGCGGGCTAGGTCCGGGGATGATGTCTAGCGACATTCATACGAGCGGCCACCATTAGCTGACTGGTTTTATGCAGCCTTGGGGATTATTGGTTGGATCGCACGAGGTGAAGCCGCGTTGTGGGTGCAGGCGAGACTGGGCGTGTTAATAGGTCGCGCCAGACAGGGTGCGGGCTGTCAGCGTGACTGCAGCCAAATGTTCGGTCACTAATAAAAGCCAGGTGTTGAAAATCGGTTTACGCGATTTTCTTGATATTAGATCACGTTGCGTCTGAATTGTGCACGGACAAAATCCTGGAGGTCTGTAGTCCTAGGATGCCTTGGTGGCCACTGAGCGTTTCATCTAACCTCGATTTGCCCTTTTCTGAGTTTCCGAATGAATGAGAAAATTCGCTTTCCAGGTATGGACAAGGAAGAAGGCATTTCGAGGATCGGATCAATCGATTTATTGTTCTGAGCTTGCGAACTCTTACAGGAGTCCATCTTCAGATATGACAATTAGCAACCAAAAATAGGGCAATTATAGTGGCCATAGGCCAATCAACTGTTAGACGTCAGCAAGTTGTCAAGGGTAGTTGTCAAGAGTAGTCAAGACGGATGTGGGGGGAGGGAATTATAATCGTGTATACTAATAAGCTGTCAGTGGAGTCTGGGGGGCAATTACCGTGATGTACACTAATTAACTGTTAGTGGAGTCGGAGGTCATGAACAGCAATTAGTGGCGCCTTGTCCCCACGATAGAGGTCCTGATAACCCTGCCTCCTCTTCCGGCCGTTTCGCTGTGGGGTCCTCTTCGTAGGCCATTCTTACGTTCCGTTTGGTCTTGTTCTGTCCTTTACCCATATAGTGGCGCAAGACTTTGTAGGCCGCGGGCAGGTCCAGCTGCCCGTTGACAAAGTTGGCATCTGAGTACCATGCCTCGAGCGTCAGCCTTTCGGTTTTTGAGGTTCCCCTGCCTACGATGGTCGCTCTTTGAAGATTGAACTTGTGGCCAGTCTCTGCGATGTGTGCTGCAAGTTGCGAGTTTAAGTCCAACCTCCGAGCCGCTAATTTGTGCTCGTGCAGGTGGGTCTGCAATTTGCGGCCCGTTTCTCCAACTTAATTACAGTCTCCATCGTTGCAATATATCTTGTAGACAACTGCAGAGGTTTCTGTAGGAGGCAGTCTGTCTTCAGGTTGCATCACCCGGCGGCGTATTGTCGCCTCAGGTCGATGGGCTTTGCGTATACTAGCAAGTTGTCACAGTCATGAGGCTACTTCGGAGACCCCTTTTATGTAGAGGATGGCCCTCCAGGCTTCGGGTTGCTGTTCCACTGGCGTTTTCTGTTCACTCGGCGCTTTCTTTGTTTGATAACTGATTTTGGGTATCCATTAGCTCGGAATAGTTTCTGAAGGTATTGTTGTTCAGCTCTCCTGTCAGCTGGTGTGCTGTAATGTGTTTCAACTCTTTGGAAAACAGTACGCACGCTGCTACGTTTGTGGGACATTGGGTGATTACCAATGAAATGTAGTACTTGATTCGTGCTGGTGACCTTTCTGAATACCGTAGTTTACAGTACTCCAGTTGAACACCGACGCACAAGGACATCAAGAAAGGGTAATTGGTCATTTCAGCCTCCATTATGAATTGGATGTTTGGATCAACCATTTTCAGTTACTCTTCGAGGTGCTCGATGTCAGATGTCTTGACAATGACGTAAGTGTCATCGACATAACGAACCCAAAACTTTGGTTAATACTTGGTGAAGACCAAGTATTCTATCCGCTGGAGCACCACTTCAACAGCAAGGCCTGATTGGGGGGCCCGTGCGAGTGCCTTTAATTCGCTCATACATTTTTCAACCAAATGTGAAGTAGGTTTTGAGGCGATATCTTAGAAGTTCGAGCAGGTGTTCAGACTTCAGGGCTTTGTCGCTCCCATCGTAGTGTTTGGCTAGAAGTTGTCCCACAACATCAGTTGCTACTTTCTGCTCTTTGAATTCCAAAAATATTGAAAGTGTTCGAAAGACAACCCAATCATCATCAGTACCTTGGCCGAGTCTGCCTCATTTTTCGTATTCTTCTTTTGCAGTCGCTTAAGTTAATCGGCAAGACCCTTCCCTCTGGGATGATAATAGGTTTGAGCAACGAGTCTACTCCCACTTTCGGTTTATGCCTCTGATGATGAATCCGCTGCGGATCTTAAAACGTCAGGCGAAAAAAGTGTTGTCCCACCGATCGAGTCGTCTTCTTTTTCTTCTCAGGTTGGAGGAAGTTGACAGTCGGACGAGTGCACGACCACTTGTGAGGGCGGCGTCCGGAGTGTGAGAGCGCGGCAGTCGTCACTGCGAGGTCCGGTGTGAGTCAGGCTTGAGGATGATTTACCAGACCGGATTGGGGGGCACTGATGCGTACGTGCAAGCAGTCGCAAGATGTTGAGCATTACAACTGAAGGTGGGCCAGTATAAGTCCTACAACATAGATGCTTTTTGGAGAACTTAGGCCGAACTTGCACACCGTTTTGGTCAAATCAACAGTGGTTTCGTTGATACATATGTTCAATGGCTTTTTAACTCTCCCTAGTCGGTCTGGTTTGCCTCGAGGGATGGGGATCATGCCTTCGCCTAAGCCCTCCCTGCACCGCTCAAAGGCAGTGAAGTCTGCGACGCCAGTTCTGTGCCTGGCCAAACAGGCTTCCTTTGTTTCGCTAAAGTCCATGGAACTTTTGTGAGGCCATGTTATAACCTAATGTGTTCCTGAATCAACACTGGTTATGTCTCCCAGTTACGTGTTAGGAAGAAAAGGCAAAACAGGATAGCTCATTGTACTTTACTGTCAGCTGTATTAGTACATAAGCTCTGTTACCTGTGTGTCCAACAGCTTGTCTTCTGTGGTCGGTCTTGTCTCGGCAGCAGTCTCTCGTCTAGGGCAACAGAGTCTTGTTCTGCTCGCAGCCTCCCTATTTAGGGGGCAGTAACCATCGCTCCCCATTGGCTCTTCGTGAGTTGCCGTGCGCGCGTTGCCCCTGGCCAGGTCATCGATCACGAGTGCGGCGTGAATGCATAACTGGGCGGTATTCCGTGCGTTGATTGGGGAGGTTACAAACCTTTGTAGCGACTTCTTTTTCTAGACCATGCCTTGTTTACATGCCTGTGGGGCATGACCCCAGTGTCTAGCTTTCTTGCCTATGGGTCCGTGCGCGCTAGACTGTCAAGCCTCCCATTAAGGTCACGGATCTGTCTGGTCGACTGGCCAACCACCTCCCAAGGCGAAGTCACAAACGGGCCATAGGGTGGCGGCTGCTTATTCTCAGACACTCTCGGAGCCGACGACTTACTGTTTGGTTGAAGTGTCCGGACCAGGTGATCTACTTGCCCGACTGCGCCTCTGGGCTCCGGTCCATTCATGGCTGGACTACACTTGTCTGGGAGTCCCTTACCTATTCCTTTTATTCTACTCCTTCTAACCTTATTAAATCATTCATAACAATCTGGCCTTTCACGCCTTATCCTAGCATATTCACTAGCATATAAATGTTGGGAAACGTTTGCTCGCCTATTATCTGCTTGGACAACATCGTATCCCAAACCTTCATCAAAATCGATGGCCGAAAACTCACACACACAAGGACCCCCTCCCAAAAAAGGCCTACGCACACGCATGCCTCGTACGTTTGCCCCCCTCTTCCCAACTGTTTATAGGACCCAGCCCTTCCCAGGGCCGTGAGGGCTTCCCTTTCCGACAGGCCGCGAGCTCTAATAGAACCTGTGACCTAGGTGTTAAGGCTCTAAACGCCCGCACCAGAGACTTTTCTTGCCTCGGCGACCCACCCCCGTCCCCATACGCAGACCACGTCGGTGCCTCCCTCCCCCCCATTAGAACGCATTTAGTCTCCACACGGAAAGCTCTAGTTTCTGCCGACGGGGCTTCTTTAGTATCTTCTGCGGCATATTCCACCAACAGTGTCGTTTTATAAACGTTTCTAGGAGCTCTACATTGACATTTTCGTATCATAGTGTCCGAATTACTAGAGTTGGATATTTCCTCTGACTAAGTCATACGATCGCTTTTATTCTGTTATTCTTCTCTTGGCTTTAGTTATTGCTCTACATTTACTATCAATAAATTTTTAGGCATTGTCTATTGTTCAAATCCCTAACATTACCTCACTATTACTTTGATTGCCATGCATATTAATAATGTATTCTTTCCACCTAAATGTCACCTCTCAGTGAATTTAGACAAATACCGTTTATTGTATGCTTTTTATTTGCTTTATAAATTAATCCATATGCTATATTCTGATACCCAGTCTAGCCCCTCCCAGCACCGCATTTTTAACGGGACAAAACGGGGCTGGTGCTGGCAGGGTTGTCAACCGTCCCAATCTAATTTCCTTCGTCGTCTTCTGCACGCCATTATCAGTGGTTATTAATCGCACCGGTGTCACAGTTTTATGCCTGGTGGTTTCTAAAATATATTTTATTGCTCCAGTGCCTTTTTGCTTATTTTTTTCGATTTACGCACTCTACTCCGTCGCTCTATAGCGGCCGAATTTTTTACAAATTAGACTAAATTTTGCAAGCAAATGTGCGTTTTGGATTTCGGGAGTCTGTGCCAGGATTAGGCTTCATGTGGGCTAGTGCCCAACCCCCGAACCCTAGTTCGCATTTGTGGTCATGTCAACGCAATTTTAAACTGTTGCTCGGTGACATTTTTGTTGTGGTCACCCAATTTTGTTTCACAGTTGTTGGTTGGGCCCTCGTGAGTGCTGCGTAGTTCTAACCAGGCAAGAACACGACTGAATTGTTCTGGGTAGCCATATCTGCAGCTCAGTTATCAAGTTCTTCATTTGTTCGTGTCTAGTCTACGGCGTTCCTATATCAAAGAGAGATAGAGCTAACTACACCCATGCTCAACTCGATCACACTTATCCCTTTAGCACACAAACAAACAATCACGGCCGCGTTTACGCACACAAGCACGAATATTTGTTTGCAACTTTTTAAATTAATGTGGAAGTAAACGAGGCCAACCGGTATATCGTTTAATGACGACATAGGGTGTCACATTAAATCATCCTCCGTACGTTCTGGCCGGTGGCATGATACGAGCAAGGTTGTATAACTTCACGGCGGTATATAAATTCATAGGAACCACCGTCGTGGTCACTTTAGCGGACTTGCGCTAAATGGTGGGTGTGGCGCCCTAGAAACCAGAAAATGGCCTTAAGTTACGACGAGGTTCTTGAGAGAGTCTACGGAACGGGTCTGTACCAAATTGTCCTCGCGATCTGCTGTTCAACGTGCTCCATGATGTTGTCCTATGAGTATCAGTCAATGATCTTCCTGCATTACACACCTTCCTTCGATTGTTCAGATTCACGAATGCAAGACTTTTCCAGTCTTAGATGGATTTCTTCCTCGACTTTCGCTGCGCTCTCTAACGACTCTTCCGGTAGGGAGAAGATGTCCGCAAACGACACTGTTGAAGAACAATGCTGGGCCATAGGACAACGTAATGGCACCAGCCATATGGAATTATTTTCCTGCTCGGAGTGGCACTTTGATCAGTCAGTGATGCGTCGAACATTGCCGACAGACTTCACGCTGATTTGCGGCCGTAAACACCTGATCCAGTGGCTAGCTAGTAGCATGTTCTTCTTTGTCGCTTTGGGACAAGTTATCGCTCTCTTTACAGACAGAATCAGTCGCCGGAAGACGTTACTCCTCTACGTGGTTGTTGAGATTATAATTACCAGCACAACCCAATTCGGTGCCTACTTTGAAATTATTTTTATTCTGCGACTGTTGCGTATGCTAACCATGCCCCTGAACTATGCGGCCACTTGCATTGTGCAGGAGCTCTTACCCACACGAAAACGGGGCCTCTTTGGCACTCTTTACTGGATGCCCTACGTACTTGGGTACGTAGGTTCGGCAGGATTAGCCTACATCACCCGAGACTGGTACTGGTTTCGAATTTATGGCTTGCCCCTCATGATCTGCTACCTCCCGGTTTTCTGCATAATGCCTGAGTCACTCCGGTGGCTATCTGCGAATGGCGAATATATGAAATTTCGCAGTGTTCTAAGGAGGATTGCACGCTGGAATCGAGTGAAACTGACAGAGGATTTCGTAGAGGAAGCGGTCTCGTCAATTATCGGCTCCGAAACTCACAACAAATGCCCCAGCGATGAAACGGCTTTAGCAAATGCTGGCAAAAGAAAGGTAAAGGGCGCTTTCGCAGTCACAGATGGCTTGATTGCAATTTTCCGTATGCCAAACATGCGCAAAAAAGCTGTCGTTTTGTGCGTCTACATGTCGGCCATTTTTCTTTCATTCTATGGTTTATCCACGAGCCAAAACTTTGCAAGCACAAATATTTTCTTGAATGTGGTTTGTATGGGCCTAGGTGAGTTGCCCGCGCCATTTGTTGGTTGGGCAGTGGCCCACTTCTTTTGTCGGCGGCTGTCGGTGGCCATTCTCGCGGTGGTCACAGCCTCGTGTGTTGCAATTGGCCCGGCGGTGCGGCCACTGTCGGAAATTGCTTGCATCGTGATTGTCTTTTTTGGGAAGGTGACAGCTTCCTCTACAGTTAGCTTGACGATACTGCTTGTGACAGAAATATACCCCACAACAATACGTAACATGGGACTCTTCTTGACTATGTCAGTCAGCTCTGTTGCTACCTGCCTGGCTCCTGTCATCAATTCCCTAGATGCCACCCATTACGTCCTCCCTGGAGTAATTTATGGAAGTGCCATACTTTTTGGCGCGTTGTTGACATTACTCTTCATACCGGAAACAAAACGTTGTCCACTTGCTCAGCGTCTGCATCAAGCAGAGAAGTTGGTTCGCGGAAATGAGGAAGAATGGGTTAAATTTATGCAAACAGAATAAACAGTCCCAAGTAACTGTGCTGTTTTATAATAACAAGACTCATTTCTTCCCTCTCCCAATTCTTGCTACGTCTGTTGTCATAGCTAAAACCAAGTCTCCTCCTATTCTTTATCACCCTGCTACTATTACTACTACACCACCACTACTTCTTGTATTATTACTGCTTCCTCATCATAAGTATTATTATTTCAACCTTTGCTCACTCCGGCCCACCCGTTTGTCGCCCGCAGGTACATGAATAGTTTACCTGGGGCCTTCAGTTTCCTGTAGCTGTTTGTTATTTCAGTCTTATCACTGGTATCATTTATTTTTTGTGCTTCTCCATCTCCTATGGCAAGTGCACACTTTTTGGTTTTCCACTAACTGAGTACTATCTCACAGTTTGAAAAATTTACAGTTGAATAACAGTAGGGCATACCTATTGGGCCTCTTGAAAATAAAAATAAATGAATAACTTTGTAATAATAAAAGTAGACAGTTTACTGCAAATACTGTTGCCTTTGCAATGAAAGTGCTCCGTGACCCCCAACGTGTCTCAGAGGCTAAGCTGCGGTTTACCCGGTCACAGTGTAAAGTCCTGTGTGAGGCAGATTTGAAGGTGATTGACCAGACCAGATTGGGTGACACTGGTGCGTACTTTCAAGCAGTCACGAGAGGTTGAGCATTGCAATTTAAGTTGGGCCAGTATAAGTCCTATATAAAGATGCTTTTTGGAGAACATAGGCCAAATTTGCACGTCATTTTGGTCGAATCAGCCGTAGTTTCATTGGTACACACGATGAGGGGCCGCTTGACCCCCTATAATCTGTCCGTTCTGTCCCCATGGTTTTCACTCTGCAGGATTGCATTTCGTGGTGTCGTTTGGATACAGCCTGCTGCAAGCCATTTTTAACATTACAGTATTTGATTTCCTTGGCGTTTGCTTGCTCTGGGGATTAAAGTGGCAGGTTTGTTTTCGAGATGATTAAACACTGATAAGTCCTGCATCGGCAAAAAGTAGCGTGTTTGCCACAAGTCCATCCAATTGATCCTGCTACTTCTTGAGCAAATAGTCCAGCGGTTGCCAATGACGCAGGCGTGGCTACTCACCTACTGTCATTTTTGGGTGATAAGGGAGAGAGGCAATTTTTGTATTGAAAAGCAGTCGTGCTTCTCAATTCCTCAGCAAAGGAAATCAACAGCGGTTGTAGTGGTTAAGACAGAACAGAGTGAACTGTTGAGGAGCGTGTGGGGGGGGGGGTTGACGGGCGAAGGCATTGAGTACTGAGGTTAGTTTGCAGTGGCTTAAGTGAAAGTGAGGAGCAATTGCGGAAAGTTGGCGTCGATGCTCAAGCAGAAGCAAACTCTCTTCAAGGCGACTGGCGTTGTGGCAGAGCGCCAAACTGGTATACAGCCCTGTCTTCATTCCCTCTGTCACGGATGGCTTCCACTCCCTGACTGAAACCCTACAGTCCTAGTAGCACTGGTTCAATTCCTTATTCAAAGTTTTTTATCGGGGTGTGGCAAATATGGAGAAATGGCTTTGTGAAGCCACAAGTGAGAGAGATGCCGATCGAAGCGAATATGCGAGTTCCAGGAAGCAGTTAAGAAGAAGATGATGCGATCACTGAACCAAGATTTGTTTTATTTTCTTGACATTTCGGATGCTGTCGAAAATCCTTAATCATAGGTAACTGTAGGATAGTGTGAGGCATGTGCAGTTGGGGTTGATACATACCAATATTGCACGGTATTTTTAGTTCGTAGCGGTTATCTGCATGTGTACTGTAATTATCAGCTCCTGTAACCACCGCTTGAGGTCTTACTTGGTGCGGTGATGGCTTGACACTTCGCTTTTGATTCATTAATTGCCACGATTTCGGTGTCCATATCGGATGAAGCTTTATAATTGCGTGAAAATTATGCTCGTTGAGAAGAAGGCGGCTCGATCGCTGGGACAATACTTTTATTAGTCTGGAGTTTCGAGGTCCGTCGTGGATTCATCATCAGAGGCATAGGCAGAGAACAGTAGCAGCTACGGGTCATATTATGCTCGTTGTCGTCTGATGACACCAAATAAGACTCCAAAAGGTGGTCACAGGAACTGATACTTATAGTACGCATGCGGATGACCGCAACGAACTATAAATACCGTGAAATCTGTGCATGTATCACCCCGTCTGCGCATGTCTCACACTATCCTACGGTTACCTAGGGTTGAGGATTCTTGACAGAATCCGAAAATAAAATAAATCTTGTTCCAGTGACCGCATCTTCTTCTGATAGAGATGCACCAGGCGTTAGTAAATAGGACCGGGCATCTTCTCCAGCAAGATGCTCGGTGCTATTGCTAATACAGCAGGGCACTGTTGTGATTCCGTGTAGTTCATGTGGTATCTGTGTTGCATTAGGAAGGGTACCGTGTCAGTACAGTAGAAGAAAGGTTCAGAAAGCAATTCAGAAGAATATGCGATCTTGGGTACAACCAATTTATTCACCTGACTTTTCAGGTCATGCAGCGCTTAGGATCGATGGACGCCTGACAACACAGATCAGAATTCTCGGCTCCGTATGTGTGTAATACCTTGCCTTCGTTGAACAGGATCGGATGTTGGCATTCGAAGAAAATTTCAACGACGTCTACCTGGGCATGTAATTTAGGATGGAGGAGGAAGAAAACAACCAGTTGGCCTTTCTTGATGTCCTCATTTACTGTAACTGGTGCAATAGCCTTAAGACCGCAGTGTCCGTGAAAGCGAGGAGTACGATACACGCACTGAACTCCAACAGCAACCACCCTATTAGTTACAAACACAGTCGCGTTAGGACGATATGTCGTCGTCATCAGACGGATTACAGTGAACTGAACGACAAAGTTTGCAAATTAAAATTGTAGCGGTCAAGGATAGGCGATCTACCATAACCACAACACTAAGAATATTCTGTCCGATGGAAGAAGGCAGTCAGATGTTAGGAGCGATTTATCGGGTACACAAGGCAAGTTGCTGTGGATTGCCTGGCGTGTGAAGAACGCGACCGTCTGAGGGGCGTGTGGACAGCGAAGTGTTATGTACGGGTTTTTTCACTGGTCGTGTCAGCATGCGGGAGTGCGTGTTGGGTGTATGATTGGTCAAGTCAAAGGGGCCATGGATGACAAGGCAGGCTGACCTATTCGCGTAAGATGCGCGTTGTCTGCGCACGTGACTGGATAAGCGGAGGTCAAAATTGGAGGCCGCCAGTCAGCGGGGTTTTCTCGGCAGACTGGATGCCGGAGAAAAGGGGAGAACATTGCAGCAGCTGCTCGAAAGGGAACACTGAAACAACTGTTAAGTCACAGGTAGGGGCACCCGGACGCCAGAGAGAGGAAGCAGTTCCTAAACCTGTTACCTTCTCCTGTTCAGGTGGCTATACACGTCATGCTTACCGGCTTCTCTAATGTGCTTTGTGTTCTTGGTCCTCCCTCCAGCGGTCTGTGCTGGTGACGATTCAGTTGTTTGTTCGGTCCCTTTGCGACCCGATACGTAGTCGCCTGGTCAGGGTAAGAGTTTTTTTGCTCAGATAAGCAATATAAATCTGTGCACACCGATTCCTATGTTGATAGTCGCCCGATGTTCGTTGACGGAGACCAGTAGGCTAGGTCAGGCGAAGAGGTTCAGACAACGTTCGGTTTGGTGATGTTACGTACAAACTGAAAGTACAAAGTGCATGTGCTGACCAAAAACACACCTGACTGAAAGAAGTAGTGTAGCAGCTGCTCCAATGTTTCCTTCTTCTGGTGTCCCAGTTCCCCAGGTTTGATCAACCAATTGCTCAAGTGACCCCTTTTCTCATGCATCCTGTCTGCCGACACAAGTCCGCTGACTAACAGCCATTGCGCCGAAGTGCGGTGACTCCCCCACATAGTTGATCTCAGCTTATTCAGTCACGTGTACAGAAAACACGCATCTTCGATGGGTGTTCAGAGCAAATGTTTACCCACGCACCTTTGTCGAACAATGAATACGTAAATGAGATGAATGAGCAAAGTGCAGTGACGGCATGTTTGTACGAGCTCCTCCGTATATCAAGAACACCTCAGAGGCCATCAGCTGCCTTCTCTTACCACTTGGAGGTAGTATTGCCCACGGAGCAAAAGCAAATATTAGACGCTAAGTAAGGATGCCGAAAGTCCCACTGCAATTGCAGGAAATGTCCGCAGTCAGTTACGGGACCTGGTAAAGTTGCGGACAAAGGAACAATGTCAGAAAAAGTGGTAGACTACTCTGAACGCAGATGACGAAACATGTAGCAGCAGTGAGGAGAAAGGACACTGGCTGTCAGTTTGCGGTTAATTCGACGGAACGCGGTGGGGTGCGACGAGGTCGAAATTATCGCAAAAGCTAAGAACCACACACGCCGCGAGCTGCTTTAATCGTGGCTTTGTGGTCGATTAAAATCCGCACTGACCTATCACCTCCATATTCGGTACCGCGCATTTGCCTGTTTAGAGTCTTTAGCAGCGTGTGGAGGGGGCGTGCGACCACCATTTCAAGTAACAGTGAGCCAACCTGTTGAGCATTCTCCACGCTAAGAATAAACAGGGGCGTCAAGGTAATGCAGCCAAAAGAGACGCATTTTGCCAGCGATTGCATCGTTTTTCTCTGAACTGTTTCGTATTGTCCTTTTGGGTTCGCTTGATAGTGGGACGGCATGTGAGCGAAGGGGGAGAGTGGGGTCCCGAACCTGGTGTTTACTGGGCTGTGATGACTTCTTCCTAATATGACCCTCTTAAATTCCTCCTACGACAATGTTCTATGAGCTAAATCACTTAATGTAGCTTACGATATATGATTAATCACGGCAAAGCGGCAAAAATGCTGCTTCCACCTGAAACTGAGTAAAAAGTACACCGTAGAAATATTCCACTCTGTCAATGAGTTTTTATTTCGTGGGAAGTTCTTCGAAGGTGACAAGGCTGACAGTATTGCCGGCGGAGACGAGAGAGACTTGAATGGCCATTTCTGGCTTATAGCTGTCATCAGTCAATCATGACCGGACCCTATGTGGTACACTACCCAAGGCTCAAACTCACGACCTTTTTGATCAGAGTCCAACGCCCTAAAAACTGAGCCACGAGCCTGTAGCGACCCCTTATTCTTACTTATGCTTTCCTTGGACACCGCGGGCACAAGCCATGTCTGGCGTAAACACCACGCGGACGGTAGACACGACAGACAAAGCCTACACTCAAGGTCGAGACCTGTCTGGCCTCACTAGCCATCCACTCTCAAGGTGAGACCGGGGAGTTGTGTACGCTCAGTCACTTCCGGACACGGTGATCTACATGCCGGACTGCGCCTCTGGGCTCCGGCCCAATCGTGGCTGGAATGCACTTGCCTGGGAGTCACTTTCCTATTGCTTACATACTACGCTTGTTCCTACCCTAGTAAATTCTCCCTGACACTATTGCCTTCCACGTCTTATTCTATTCAACTAGCTTAAACATGTTGGGATAGTACAGTTGGGATACGCTCTCTTGTCTATTATCCGGCTGGGCCTTATCGTATCCCAAAAGCTCATTGCCTTTTCGGTTTAGGTTTGGAGTCATTGACAATCGTCGATGAATGTTCATGAACCGCGGACGGAACTTACTTGTCCCGTTCTGCGAGTATAAGGATCTTCTGCCCACGGCATAAACCACATCAGGAATCACCTAATAACTACTTTCAGATGGGATGTAGTAAAGTACATTCGGTTGCTAGGACGGTCAAGTAGACGCCCGAAAACTTGAAGACCATCCCATTGCCTCGCCATGTTGCCCGACCAATTGTCAATTGAGACGACCTTGAAAATGCAGAAAAAATATAAGCCCAGAATGAGGATCAACCACATATCGATAACGTGTAGGGACCCCCCCCCAACGGGATCCCCTACAATATTGCTCCTCTCGTAAGTGCACGCGCGTACAAATGGCGGTATGGTTCTCAAAAAGTCACAGCTTTCCAAACTCACCAACCAGTTTTAAGGCCGTACACCTGCCCCTACCCAAGGCGTCCTGGCGTTTGCCTTAGTTGTACTTAGAGGCGTACTCTGACCGTGCCGGACATGTGCCCTCGGCCTGCTGTCCGCTTGCCCTAACTCATCCTCCCATCGTTCTGTACAGAGTGCCGAGTGCACGCGCACTTGTAGTGGGTCGTCGCCCGTCCGACGTCTGGCTTTCCCGTCGTGGCCTCAATCTGTCTGGAGCTCAAGTTTATTTCAGTCGCTAGACTTACCAGCGCGCGTGACGTGGACCACCCAACACGCTGTCCGCCCACACGCCGTCCAACCAATCACAGGCCGACCTAGCCAATGAAAGTGCTCTCCCTCTCTGTCTACTGCCCCGAGTTCTCTAAAACAGTCACTTGGGATCCGGCCGATCGCCTGAGCGTACGGGCTCTCCTGAGTCAATCTACTCTCATCTATTCTCCCCCCTTTGTGTACACAATACATTCTTCCTCCTACTCTGGCCTTTATGGACTTCTCTTCTGCACTAAGTAACCATGGTCTGAAGATCGCAGTTGCACGGTTTAACTCACTTAACCCCCTGCGATACACTTTCGGCTGCTCTAAAGTGCGCAAGCACCAGTGCCTGCCCACCCCAATCTGATCTGGCAAATCACCTTAAGGGCTGACTCACAAAGGGACGCACTGTGATGACAGTCGCACTCTTACACTTCGGACACCAACCCCCTCGCAGCTGGCTGCGAACTCGTTCGGCTGTCAACTTCCTCCAACCTATTCTCCACTACCTCGGTACAGGCGTCTCACTTCTTCCCTTTTCACACGGAACCCGGCCTGAAAATCGCACTTGCAAGGACTTTACCTATTAACTTAAGTCCCTGCGATTCAAGCTTTGTTTGCTGACATTTTTCAATTTTCGAACAGGAACCTGAAGGTCGTGGTAGTTGAGCTACGTCCATGCCTTAAGCTGCCTCGAGTGATTAAGTTCATCAGTAAGTTCCTCTGTCGAATAGACAGCTATTGTTAGCATCTTCGCTTTTTATTCTAAGCGGAAATGGACCCTAGAGATGTGGTCACTGCCGCCAGGTTCGTGTACTTTTCGTAAAGTTACTAACTTTCTCACTACTACGAAATGCTAGAGAGAAACTGGGTTGCTGCATAATGGCCGAATCATACTTAAAATTTTCGAGCAGCTGACACTCGGCCGTCAAGGCCCGCAGGTTTAGTCGGGGTCCTGTTCAATTTAACTGAGCGGACGAGCTGTGATTTTAACATTGCGAAGTGACTGAAGAGCGCCTACCAGGATGGGGTGCTGGAACTGGCCTTCTGTTATCGCTCGCAGTTTGAAATTTTCACATTTGCAGTTAACGATACTGGTGAGCGTCAGCAAATCGTCAGTCTCGTTCTTTACCAGCTTAAGGTACTGGTATCGTATACTAAACTGTGATTTTTTTTCATACCAAAGCTCTCTGCAGTTACTTGACGGTTTCGTCTAATGTAAAGTCACGAGGGCTTTTCGGGTGAAGCTCGTGCTCTTTGGTGCCAAATTAACGCAGTGACAGGCACACCTTCGAAACATCGTCGGCTTTGGAAAATTCCGCGTGGAAAATATCTTCCCAACGTCTAAACCAAGCGACCAAGGTCAGACCAGAATTGGGATAATAAATAAACTCGGTGCTACAGGCAGCAACAAAGGATACTGGATCAGTAAAATGCAAACTGAATTTTTGCATAATCGATTCTATCATCTTCAGATGAGCTGCCTCGAACTGAGCTTTTTCTTGCTGCAGGATAGTTAGCAATTGTTCCGTGGAAATATACATGGCGATTTTTGTGTCACCATGACGTGCACTGCGTGTGGGCGGGTCAATAGCGTTGCGTGGGAACAAGTCGCCAGGGTTGTGTGCGAATGAGTAGGTTAGGCCGGCCCCTAACACTACATTCGAATTTAGTGAGATCAATGCATGTTATGCAATGCACAGTTAGATAATTAAAACCTTGCATTAGGCTAGAGACGTTCATATTGAAAATATCCTGTAAAATTTTCTCCAAAGTTTCGGAACAATGTGAAGTCAAAATCGATGTCTTTTCGCTTTCAGTCAATATTATATGTATAATATAGCTAAGCCTGAATTTGGCCTTAGGTCCGCAGGGGGCAGAATAGACTCATTTAAGAGCGACTTTAGTTGATCTCGCTCACTGATGAAGTTAATAACTGTTGGCAACATCTTGAAATCCTGGTTCAGATACACTGCACCACCTTAGCTCAACCACCGAAGCATTCAGCCCCTACGATCCTTCGGCCTCCTGGTCTTCGGTTAGGGTATGACCGGCTAAAGATGAAAGATAAATCCAGCATGGTCATTATTTTTGTCAGTTAAACTGGTTAAACATAGGTCCAGCGGAAAAGTTGAGGAAAATACTTCACTAGCGAAATTGTAAAGTGGGAGGCCTAACCAAGACAGCTCAGTCGGAAAGGGAGAGAGGGGAGCCATTTGATTCTTCTGACGCCAAAATCCCTTTTCCAGGGCAAAATTACTGATCTCCTTCGCTCTCATGGCATTTAAATAAGTTTTAATTTCTATCCCGCGCCCCCAAAGTCCCCGCTCCCCATAACCCTTTTACACCCAGTCCCCTATTACAGACTTCTGGAGACTTGGCTTTCGTGGTGAGCCCTATAGTAGACTGTTGCCGGACTGCTTATATTATTTTTCCAAATAACCATTTGTAAGCACAACATTAAACGATAATATACCTCTCCCGTGAGTAACGCAGATCAGCAGCTTTATAAACAAATGATATCATCCAACTGTGCAACGAAGAAGGAAGCACACAAGAGCAGGTTCCATCCATTAGTCAACGGACTGTTTAAATTCGAAATAAGGATTGCAGACAGGTTCTAAGTCTGCTTTGAACTGACGCTCATCTCAGTGTTCATTCCATACATTTGTTCAATCCACTCATCCTCGTGCCCGCGGACAAGACTTTCAGCCTCGTCTAGCGTTTGGGCCAGTGGACATTTCCCTGTCTCGGGTATGTAGAAGAAGACCAACAGGGCGCCCAGGGCACAGAAAACGCCGTACAACAGGCCAGGCAGGCAGTAGAAGACATCCATCAATCGATTTAGATAGGGGGCCAGGGCGGCCACCACCGCACCCGTCGTCATGATAATGTAGATACCCATATTACGCACGGTAGTAGGGAACACCTCAGCCGCATAGAGGTCCGAAATGCAGTAGGCAGTGGTCACTGTCATTCGACCGGCAATTGCAATAACAGTGCTCACCAGGGGTTGAATCGGTTTGATGATCGGTGTGGCAATCACAGTCGCCGTAGTGAGTAGGAGGAGGAAGATCATCGACGGTCGTCTGCCCACACGGCTTGATATGACCCAGGCCGCTACCGCGGAGGGGATCTCCGTACAACCCTGAAAGAAGACGTTGAGAAAAGGGTTGTCATTGGTGAATGTGGCATTAATGCTGAGGCCAAAGTAGCAGAGCGTAATTGTTGAGTGCGCTAGGGAGAGAATGAGACACTTGCGACGCATATTCGGTAGGCGAGCCACATCCAACACAGAGTCTCGTGGACGACGCGCTGGCACTGCACAGGACTGATTTGAACCAGAACGATTGCAGCTCGAGGTGTCGCTGTCCTGCAGAGGCTTCTGGTTGTCGGCCTCCCTGGCTGCCATTACGACCTTTTCATAGAAGCCCTTTTCCACTTTCACACGATTCCAGGCGGCCATCCGTTTCAGCACCTTCACAAACTCGTCGTACCTACCATGAACCAGCAACCACCTTGGCGACTCGGGTACTATGAAGAAGAGAGAAAGGTGCACAATCAGGAAGGATAGGCCGTATAGACGCAGATGAAACCAATCACGTGTGAGGTAGGCCATGCCTGCAGTCAGCATGTAGCCAAGCCCGTAGGGGATCCAGTAGAGGTTCATTAATATTGCTCTCTTCTTAGTCGGTACTAACTCGGCAAGGATGCAGGGTGGTAGGTAGCAGATGGAGGCCGACAGTGAACGCAGTGCACGGATTAAGAAGAGACAGGTAAGGCTGGGAGCTAGAACAAGGAAGGCGGACGTTAGGCAATCCCAAGCTGCATAGAAGAGCAGCAGTTTTCGACGACTTATCCTGTCCGTAAATATTGCCATGCTGAAGCCTGTAGCCAAACTCATAATAAATACGATTTCGAGCAGAGTGACGAGATATCTACGGTCACAGACGAGGTTATAGTCTGTTACCAGGGTGCGGGACATTGGGTACTCTGAGAAGGTCCACTGATCACAGGCGAATGGTCGCATGAATTCCTGTTGCCGCACAATAGCCCAACACTGTTCCGACGCGGAGATATTGGCGTGGAAATAACTGCCAAAACCTGTGCTAAGGTTCCCCTGCCGCTGCTGCTCCTGCGAACTCTGAAAGCTCAAGTATTCGGATTTTGTCACCCAAGTGATCTGGCTGAATTCCTTGAGGTGAGGAGAGGAGCAGTTGAAAGGGGGTGTGAGATGGAGGAAAATTATGGACTGAAATTCGAAGACAGTGACGAAATTTGTAAGGCCACAGCAAACTGTAAGAATTATCTGGAAGAACCCATACCCATAGATGGCACTCAAAGCGTCTTCATAGTTCATTGTGTGATCACACACACACACACACCTTTTAGCACACAACCTTACATAAATCACTGACTTTTGCGTGTGCTGTCGCGTTTTAAATTCAAAAACGGTTCAGTTCGGATCGAGGTGCCTGCCAACAGTCCTGTAAACTGTTTGCATCGGCGACACGTTCTGTGAGTGTAAACAATGAGATCTGTTTAGATTATTCGAGCCAGTTCGTTATCGGTGGGCTATACCGCCCTTGACCGCACCCCTACGTGCCGCGAGAAGTCCGCGTGGCCACTAACCCCTGCTACTATGTCTGTGCCCTCTTCGGCTGCACTGACGTTTACGCACTAACCCGGTTTTAGTTCCTACGCATTGGTGCCCATGATTGCCTGAGGACACAAAAAGTATTTCTCGAATCACATTGGTTGGCTATGGTGAGCCTAAGCCAAATAAAATTGCTCCATTCGAGTAAAGTAGGCACTGCTGCGAACTATGACATCAAGTTTGGGTATGCTCGCATCCCCACGATACAGCAATCTCACCTACACGCAGGCGCTGAACATGGGCCCGGCAAGGTCTCGCCTTTGCCGCGGCCACAGAGCTCTACTCAGATCTGATTGGCATACGTCTACGACAATTTGCCTAACTCTTCCAGAACATTCACTTCAAGCGGATTGGACAACAACTAGCCAATGTCAAGTCAAATTTATTAAAGGAAATATAGGCAAACGCCTTTGAACTCCCTCTTGGTACATAGGATTTAAGGAATGCATCGGCATAGCCGAACATTTCAAAGAAGTCCTCGACAAAATTTCAGACGACTTCTCGCTTGTTTCAAGTAATAAACTCACACGCAGTTTACACGAGCCAGCAGTGTAACTAAGGAAGAAGAGTAGACAGTGAAAAAACTCCTAAGGCTGGCTCATAATTCAAAATGGAATGTCATTTGTGGTTTTTAGGAGAAAAACTGTCGCTCTTGGGGGAATTATGTGAATGATAGGGGTATGATGCTTCTGTGAATGTTGACGGCAGCCATGGCGACCATGACGAGTAATAGCTACATCCGAAGGACCATACGAGGAGGAGACCTCGGAGTCACGAGAACGTCCCGAAGACCGGAGACGTGACCATGATACGCCTTTGCTGTGCCAAGAGCCGAGGAACCCGCCACGGCCTTTCAGGCCTACCTCGCAATCCTGTGTCTCGACTGTAGTTCCGCTACTAGTTCTCGGCGTTTCAGCCGTTCCTCCAGGGAGTAGTCCGGTTGGAAAAAACCTCTTTATGCACGTGACGTAGGTTAGTTTTTTTAGGCAGGATTACCTGAACATGTTCCTTGTTTTTAAATACTATTTTTAGCGGTCTGGGTCGGGGCATTTCTGCAGTATCTGCCGGCCTTTTCCCGATACGAAATGACTTGAGCACTTCAAATTCTTTACCTGGCGGGAACAGATCGCTCAGGACATCGTTAAAGGAAACCAAGTCCGGATCGTTCTGGTCGTTTGAGCGGTCTGAAATGGCTTCTTTTAACCCCTGTACAACTAGACAGTATTCATGATCCTCTCGGTGTGGTGTGCCCTTAGCTGAGGTTTTCGCCACCTTTTCTACAGTGGGCCCGGAGCTCGAACTGTGTGGTGTAACTGCTTGGTCGTCAGAACTGTCTGAAGTTACTTCTTGCAACCCCTGAACAACTACACCATGATCACCCTCCTGCCTGGAGTCTTTAGGTACGGTTTTGGCCACCTTTGCTGCAGTGGGCCTGGAGCTCGAACTATGTGATGTGACTGCTTGGTCGTCAGTAATGTCTGAAGTTGCTTCTTGCAACCCCTGAACAACTACCCCATGTTCACCACCCTGTCGGGAGTCTTTAATTTCGGTTTTGGTCATCTTTGCTGCAGTGGGCCCGGAGCTCAAACTAGGTGGTGTGATTGCTTGGTCGTCTGAACTGTATGTATGTGAACGAGCCGCCGTAAATACACACAGCCTTTCAGTGAGAGAGGTCTGTTGATTTTTAATATATTTACCTCGTGGCCCATCGCCTTCTTATCTACCTCCGTGTTGATGCTTTGGGGGACAACAGCCGGGCAAGCATATGTTTCGTATGAATTATAAGAACCGGGCCGGATCATAACAGCCCTACTACTGCCAATACAAGCGAACATGCGAGTCCCAGGAAGCAATTGAGAAGAAGAAGAAGACTCGATCCCAGCGACCGAGTCTTCTTCTTCTCAGCCCCACTACTATTGTTCACTCAGGTTCCCAATCTCGATGTCAAACAAAATCGCGTAAAGTTGCCGCCTAGTGCGCAAATCGAGAATATTATTTAACACAATGGCTAAAATGTACGCAAACACTAAAACAAATATCCAATAAAATGCCAGATAAAGGACCTTAATTCTAGTACTAAACACGATGCTTGGCAGTAACCTTGCCAAAAAACCTGACACATTCTGGGAAAAGGGGTAACATCAAAAAGCCGATATCACATTTCGGTGAAGGTGAAATTTCTGCTTCGAACTTTTACATATCTTCTTTGATAAGTTCCATCCCAGCTGCGTCAAGCAGGTTCTCAATTTGGCAATACGTAACTGACTTTTGTTTGCACCGAAGTATAGTCTCGAGCTAACGGAACTACGACAATTTTTAATTCATGAAAATGATAGAGTGGATCAAAAAAATTGCCTGAGCGAGCATGCGCGACCTGGGACTGGTGTATGTATGTGCTTAAACCCTTGACGTTTGAACATAACTTACCTTCACAAGGTTTTTCCACGTTCACAATTTAATCCATAAGGTGTAAAAACGTCAAACTTGTGCATCCATATAATTTATCTTTTGCATAAAGCCCTCTTGATTTCAATTAGCTCAATTTATTTCTACCGAAACATATCAATCTTCTTTAATTAGATAACTGTAGATGGGAAGCGAACTAATGGCTTCAAAGTCCTCCCGTACAATGTGCCGATGCTTTCGTCATGTGTCTTGCCGTACATCGGCATATCAGTACTCTTTACTCCCATTCCTAGCACGCTACCTCACGTGTGAAGAAAAGGAAATCGAGAAGTTGAAAGCCGACCTGTCTTCATTACAGGTGTGGATATAGTGGAAACCTTTGACTTTGAGTATTCTGTGACCTTTTACCTTTAACCTTTTAGCATGACCCCTAACATTACCTTATCCGTAGCTCTCCACGAATGAAGCCAGTTTTTCCTCAACATTTTGGATATTACCTTCAAAATAAAGCATTCTCTCTCTGAATCTGACCGAGCTGAGGTGCATATTAGCATTTCTAGCAAACAAGGACACTTATCATTAGAAGGAGGTCATACAAAAAGAGTACATTCAAGGGAAATGGCCCATTTTGTTATTAACCAATGTCCTGGGACCATGGAATCAGTGCAGAGCCCGTGGATTGTTTAAGAGTTTAACACGTAGCTGACAATAATAATTACACTGTGCACCTGCTAAAGGGAACATTACAGAAGAGGAATTGCAGAGAAGCATGAGTGTGAATTTCAGTCTATCTATCCAGGAGGTTAAATGTCTTTTGAAAAATGACATGGGAAGTCACACATTTCCTGTAAACTTCGTGACAAGTTGTTCGTTTTGAAAAGCCAAAATACCTACGATTGAAATAACGTATACCCCCTCTAGATTGTTATACTGTTAGACCAGCTATCCAGTTAGACCTGCTTTTAAGCGTTTACATGTAGTTGCAGATGCAAATACATCGAGCGAACGCAAAGACAGTTGGTAATGCGGTCAGCTGAACATACGTTCAAGTAGCTGCCCAGGGCGGGCAATAAAATACCCAAGAGTTCCATTAGAAAGTTCGTAGTGGACAGTGGTCGCACGGATGACCAACAAACCGCATTTAAGGTCGTACTTCGAGCGACGACCGGGCGTCTCCTACGCTTTGCAGAGGCCACTGCAATACGGAGAAGAAAACCAGAAATTTGTAAGCAGCTGGATCATGTGATCAACCTCGGATTGCCGCGGTAACTATCGATAAACCCATTCCTTCTCACGCCTCCTCCCTCCCCATTATGACCGACTGCTGCCCTGTCCTTTGTCCCCTCTCTCCTCCCTTTTAATGCCGCTTGACAGGCTTTCACTATAACATGAACTGCCTTGCCGTGATAACAACCTCCTCGTCACCATGCGCCCACATCGTACGCTAATAGCTCCTACCCTATTTACCTATCAGCTTTCAGCCTTCTAGGTCAATACTTAATCGGACAGTGAATTCATCGTTTAAATAGGCAATGAGCATTTGCAGTTGAATAAGAGGTCGCAAAATTATGTGACGTATATAAATTCTGCTAGTCTCGTGATCCCTGCCTTGTTTAAATTTCTTCCCGGAAAACAATGTTTGAAAAATACCAACCACGAAAGGGTCTTTTTTTCTAAAGAAATTGTCTCCTCCAGGTTTTGGCTTTCGCACTAATAGCACGTCAAATATGCCCAAAACTCTCTGCATGCCTGTGTTTGTTGTTGATTGCCCATCTCCTTGAAAAATGACCTAGCCCTTGTTCCTTGACAGAAAGTAAGGTGAACGGTCCAAGTTCTCTCCACCAAACAGGCCAGATCAGTGAAAACAGTCCCGAAACCCTTAAACTCCCCCGAAGAGAGCAAACAAAGCGTGGCTTCATAGTTTAGGTAAACATCCGGTTTCAGCGCTAGTGGGCAGAACTTAAACCTGTGTCGAAAGTACTTTTAGCAGCTTACAAACAACACAACCAGATTCTAAAATTCGAGTCTCGTCCTCATTATCAGTTCAAGTCCACTGATAGACGGACTGAAGTGCAATCAGATGAACCAAAATTTTATAAAAATCTACTACCTTAAACAATATTCCGTAGATTTGTAAGTTGACCTTCCATCCACCTTGTAACGTCCGCGAGTTCTTTCTTGAGCGGATATGTCAGCATTTTATTGCTAGAAATAGCTTAATGATGCTATACCCAAATTACAGGATGGATTCGGTAAATTTCCTACAGGTAGGTAGTCTTCATCGGAAAAAGGTGAAAAGAGAATATAGAGAGGCTAGGAATATCACATAATGTATGTGAGCTTTCACAGTGCATATGACGACGATAACGAGGAAAATTTTGATCGGCGGGCCGAATGTGAAATTCGTGGGAGATTTTGAATTCTTATGAGAGATATCGAAGGTAATAACGAACAGGTAGTGCCTGCGGTCTCTCTCAATGAATATGGGCACTAAAATAGGCGTTTGCTTAACGAACAGAAGCTGACCTGATAAATAGATGCAATATCCTTTGTGAGCCAAACCTATCTTGACTTTCGGCGCGTCATCCTGGAAGCCCAGCCGATGATTGTTTTGCCCAATAAGTGGAAATCATGACTGAAAGCGTGTGACGATTTGCTTTCTCGTTTATAATGGCAAACTCGTTTAGGAACCCAAAGACTCAGAAAAGCAAAACGCCGTTCTCGATAATCGTTGTTATTCACAAAACATGACTCTCCGTGCACCTGGCTTTTTTAATATGCCTATCGATTGCCCTCTGTGATGAACTGAATGTGGTTGCTATTTTTTTGCTTAAAGGATCCTAATAATATTTATTAATCCATGTTTTTGTCCACCAAGTTTAAATTTCCATCTTGTTTCAAAATGTGGGCGTACTACTATTATATTTGTACTAGCGTATTCATTTCCTTTAACTTTAAATACATGGTTAGAGTTAATGAAAATGCGATGAATAGCTTTCGTGCATATCCATTGCAAGGCTGAAAGAACCTGATAGTCCACTAGGTCAACTATCTCAGTCCACACGTATCTGCTACCATAAATGTCAAATTCCAACAGACATCCTCAACGAGACACTGAGGGAAGGAAAATCGAACACTTCATCCTAAGCAATATTTGTCTGAAGCTTTGGATGAATTCGAAACCCGTAATCGTACTTAGAACAACGTGTGCATCCCCAAGCTTAGAGGGGGAAGTCGCTATTTTTTAAGTTCCAGTTTACAACAAGTTTGTGCCTTAAGCAACCTTTTACCAAGCCTCCATCGAGGATGACCATGGTTTAAACTAATCCCACTGGAGTGAGCACGTCCAGGAGGTTTAGCCCTAAGCCTTCTTCACCCTATTTCATAGGGAGCATACAAATGTTTAGGTAGCATTCCCCACAAGTTTCGCGCGGCGATGGACTCATCTTCTGCACATCTCAGGCTTGGTGAGTTAAACTGTTTGGACAGATTTTTGCCATTATGATGCCCGATTTATTGATCGGATTAGAGCCGGAGAACCCAATCAGCTCACTGTTCGTCCAACTATGCTCTTTGTTAGAAATTAAAATTTAAATAAAGACAACACCGGCATCTGTCGACGAAAATGTTAGACTATGCATTGAATTGTTCTCCTTCTGGTATGCAGAAGCAAGGCGTAAATTTCCTGACGAAAAGAACATTATGGTGGGGTTTTCGTCTTTAAAATAAGGTATTTCTCATTCGGTAAGTTAGATGCCTGAGAACGGACGAATCTCACGATGCATGCCTTCATTCCGTACTAAGAACCTTCATATGAATGCTGTTGTTGCGAAAAATGCTTGGAAATATTAAGTTAGCTGGCGTCTGAGGAGGTAGCAATAAACTCAAATGATTACATGCTGGCATGATTCAAAATTCTGAACATGACTAAATTCATCTGGGGGTAGGTCTCTACTGCATGATTTATTCTCCTTTGGCACGTTGTCCACTGAGACACGTTCTACCTTCCAAACTGTAAAATACTTGAATTATCTCCAGTTATAGTTACTTAATATGATGGATAATTCCATCCAAAGAATAACTAACCCGAATCGAAGTTGATTCACAACACAGACCAAATAGACCATTTGCATGTCTTAGTGAGTACGAGAAATCTCAATGAATCTCCAGTGACCGCTTGATAGCAGAGGATCTGAGAAGGTGGAGTCTAAAATATCACGATAAAAAAGATTGGTTCCTCTTGCATCTGAACTGGGAAAGAAGAAGATGACCAAAAGTAGGGAAAAAGAAAAAAAACAATAGTTTGAAACAAATTTTATCGTATAAATTGGAAGGCAGTCATCTCAAGAAATATAATTTTTAGGAAGGAAGTCCATTGGGAAAACAAAGTAAGTTTATGCAGTAAATTTACCACACTAGCTCCCCGAATCGTTGTCAGAATTGAGATGTTCAACAAACAAGTAAAGGTTCAAAAGTGCTGGGACAAATATATGGTAGTCTGGTGTGAACGCTGATTATCAGCTGCAATTTGCGTCAGTCCATGGCGGACAAATTAATAGTCGTAATAATGTAATCGCTAATTGGCGACTGTCATTTGCGCCAGTCGGTGGCCATCCGGTGTGAACATTAATTAGCAATTGGGGCTTGCGTTAGTCCTTATTAGTCGACTGTCACCTCTTCCATCTTTCTTTGCGGTGTTTGTGCATTCCATCCAACTCGATACATCGGTTGATGCATGAATCGTCGGAGAACATGGCCTCAAAAAATTATCGGCCATTTTTGGAGGGGCAAACTCAGACGATGCGTGTTTTGTCCCATGCGAAAGTTTATCTTGTATAAATATTATGCATAACCACTCCGGATAAGTGGTCATGACTCTTCACTACTATTTAGTGCTCGTGGGTATGTTTGGAGACGAACTATCCCGTTTAGCCAAAATATACGGTATCAAAAGCTTCGCATGGGATCGTGTAAAGGTCTTCTTTCTTAACTAGATGGCCAACCGTACCCCTAGGGTGTACAAGCTGGGTGTGTAAAGTAGCCATTGGTTTGTGCGCAACTTTTATTTGGTATTTCCACAGGTGCCCTTGGACGGCTTTGAACATATTTCATATACAAGGAAGGATTCGCCGTGTATTTGTTTTGTTATTGTTTTATGCATCATTGTACAAAGTCTCTGGGTTAACCGTTGCGGGAAAACAAACTCAAAGGGTAATTTGGCTCGATTCGGTAAGTTTCTCCATCAGACCAGTGTGTCTTCACTCGGCATAGCAGACTGGTGACGGCACTTCATTAGAGAGAGATGGAGCTGTTGCCATTAGACTTAAGAATTGCTTCCGCATACGTGTTTCTTGTGATAAAAAGATTTGCGAAAATTCCCATTAAAAAAATTCAGAAGATGAATTGGCGAACATACGTTTGTTTTCGATAATTCTCATCAGGCCTTTACATTTATGGCGTAATTAAGTAAATGGACTATGCGGGTTAGTAGAAAAAGAAGGACGGTTGTCAGGGGAGGGGGAATGGGAGGGGGGTCGAAACGGGGTCAACATTTGATCAGCGTTAGGGGGAGCTGGTAGTCGGTTGAGGTGTTAAGCCGCTGGCTGTTGGATTAGCAGCTTTTGACCATGGTAACTGTGGTGCCGCGACGAAATTCTTTCGGGCGCAAAGGATGGGTCGGCGTAGCCTGATTGCGGCCGCTTCTGCCGTAGCCAAGAGACGCTGTCCAAGAAATTTTGAGTAGCTTGAGGGTACCTTGTAGATAACTCGGAAGGCCTCTTTGGCCTCCACGCGATGGTCAGAGTCGACCAGATGCGCTAGAATGGAACTGTCAACACCCTTTAGTTGACCCTTTCCTAACCATGCTGGAATGTGTTCTCGGACTCTTTTGGACAAACGCCGACTCGTGCGACCAATATATCCCGCCCCACATGAGCAGGTAAATGAATATATGCACATGGATGTGGTCTAGGCTGGCAGTTTGTCCTTGATCTCTCCGTATAGGATGTGAGAAGTTGAGAACAATACACGGGCGTTGGCTGCTGGGAAGGTAGTTGCTACGGCTTGACTCAGGTGCCTCCTTAGAAGTTCGCTTGGTCCGTCCCCTTGAAATGGGACCCTGATAAATATTCGCTTCTTCTCTGCTGTTAGCATTGCAGGTTTTGGTGGCCTTTCAGCTATGTGCTTTGCGATAAATCGACTGGGGTACCCATTTTGTCAAAATACACATTCAACAATCCTTAGCTCCTCTTCTATGCTATCATTCGAGCAGATCTTTTTCGCCCTTTGCGTCAAACATCGTACTAAATTACGCTTGAAGTTAAACGGTACGAAGCTAGCAAAATGGATGTATTGCCCGGAGCACGTTTTCTTGCGATATACCTTCCTTTTAATGCTCCCATCAGCCCTTCTACTCAGTAGTACATCAAGGAATGGGAGTGATCCAGATTCTTCTACTTCTACTGTAAATTTGATAGACGGATGCACCTGATTCACTTTATTCATTAGAGCTGAAAAATCGGTTTGGTCTGATGCAACAGCGAATATGTCATCTACGTAACGTTTGTAGTACATCAGATTATTTATCTGGTGGCTAAGTTGCGTAGCCTCTAGTTTGCCCATGAATATATTTGCTAAGAGCGGACCCAGAGGTGAGCCCATAGCTACTCCGTCTAATTGCCTGTACATATTGTTGTCGAAAAGGAACTGTACATTCAAGGTACATTTTAGTAGCAATTCCCTGAGTGTATTTACTGGCACTCCTATGTCCTGGTGATTTGAGCTAATGAAGTCACAGATGTAATCGACTGTTTCTGTGACCGGCACGTTTGTGAACAGGGAGGAGACATCCAGTGAAAACATCACTGTCCCGTTCAGGTCGAGCTCTTTCACACCGTCTACGAATTCGAAGGTGTCTCGGAGACTGTATGGGGCTAGTTGACTCTGTATGGGTTTCAGTTTGTCCGCTAGCCATTTTGCTGTCGCATTGCATGGCGAATTTCTCATATCTAGGATGGGACGCACGGGTACGCCAGCTTTGTGAATCTTCGGTAAACCGTACAGTCGAGGTATGTGCGTGCCAACGGGGCGGAGACGTTCTAAGTCGTACTCGCTTATGATACCGTCTTTTTAAAGTCTTTTCAGACAATCAGTCAGCTGCGTTTTAACTGCATCAGTGTTTGATAAAAGGTTTAGTAAAATTCAGTGTTTTACGGGTAGGAATACCAAGCAGTGAAAACAAAACGTCAAAAATGCACAATTGTAACCACCTAATATAATTGAAGATTGTTCTGTAGCTTAATTCATTCCTAGGGGAATTACACGGTGCCTTAACCAAACAGCAGCTGAGATTATGAAGAGAGCCTTGAGTACAACCAGAGACTGCCGTTGGCCACAAATATGCGCACTTAGCTTAGGTGCACATCAATGAATGTGTTAAAGCCCCGTTAAAGAGCGCACAGCATATTCTGCGTATTTTGCTAAAGTGTGGATGGATATGCAACTATTTTGCTCACTGAAGTCAATAGCATAACAGCAAACGAGACAGTTGACGCATTTATCGGGTCTGGTTTCAGTAATCACCAAAGCAATCTGTGGCTAACAGTTAATGCTAGTGGTAAGGCAACCTAGAATAATCAACTTTAAATCCAGTCTGCCTAATCCTTACAGGAGCCAATAACCCCTCTAGGCTATTAACGAAAACATTTCCAGCTACTCAAACAATTTCAGTAGAAATAAAACGTTGTTTAAACTAAATGCTTTGGACAATCGCGCATCATTTTTTTAAGCGCCTTGAGATAAGTCAATTTTACCGAGACGATTTTTGCTAGGCTTGTCCTACCGCCAGGACAGTCAGCGCGTGGTTACGCAGAACAGGCGTTGAACATCTAACCGATAGGTCGTGAGTGTGAGCTTTAGGCTAATGAGCCAGAAATGATCGTTCCAGCCTCCCTTATTTTTGTAAGTGATGTTCTTCTGCAGTTATGCATGTAGACAGACGGGGTTTTACAAAAATAAATGATTAATACCGGAACTGCCAAACGTTTCAAGAGGCATTTTCCATCCGAATTTTTAGAAGTTAATCTGTGGTACCGTTTCTCAGGTTTATGCTCAAGACAGCGCATGAAACCGAAGCAGCTGCCACGCTGTTTATAAAACAGCGTATTCTACTTCGCCTAAAAGGAGTCAAAAAGGAGTTTGGCACGTATGAACCAAATAGTTTATTTCACATCCATCACTGCACCGGTTCTCATCTTCATTTGGGCTGACTCAGATTTGCCAGTTGTTTGTGGCGGGTGGGACAGAGTTAGCGGTGCCGACTCTGTGCAAAAGCAGTGGCCTCATTGCTCCCCATGTTTTAATCCCACCATAGAGCATTTAAAATGGTGGCTTTGAAGTCCATAGACTGTTGGCACAAGCAATTTTTCAGGTGATCCGATGGTCAGACCGAAGTGTATTTTTCTTCTGACAGTGACATTTATCCCAAATTTCTCATATGCTTAGTCAGCGTGATTTTTTGGATGTTTTTTGCTTCTTGTGGGGAGCAGCTCGCCTATGCAAGGCATAAATGAGAATTGCCCTACCACAGTTAGTACTTCCCTGCCCAGCAATGATCATTCTGACCCTGCCTCACCTCTGGCATTTGGCAGCGCGAGAAACAGATAGTACACAAGTTTTCGCAGCACAACTAAGTGAACGAGACGCTCCCCTAACCTTTCTAAGGGCGGTTGCCCTTATCAAGGGAACTACAAGGTCAGATAATGTACTGCCAAAAAAAGAAAACTCGTACCTGTGACACCACTAGTAATTTGCCATGGTACCTCTGCCGTGCAGGCAAGGCCGTTTCTAAGTTGTGACGTGAATACTAAAATAGACGGAGACAATGCACTCAACTCATCCAAGGATAGGGATTGCAAGTCTATTGTGCTACTTGCGAGGGAAGTGCACGTTAACCACACAGCCTCACCTCCAATCGTAACTATCATCTACACTAGTGTATCCTGTTCACTAAGATCGGTAGAGTGAAACTATGCAGCAGTTTGTTTTAGGATCAGACGGATGCAATCATTGGGACCTGCCACTACAGTTTTTCATAAGACCTAGCCCCTTTGCTCCTCTGAATATAACATAGAAAAGAGGGAAACTCAGTGTACCTCAGTCGCTATTCTTACTATGGGTAGGGGCGAATTTTCGCATTCCAGGTGCGTGTACGAGCAAGGAAGGAGAAAGCTGATCGCTCACGGAAAGTATGACTTTATTCGGGTAAATCCGAAAGCTCAGACTTGTAAAATCATACTTCCCGCAAGCAATAAGTCTCTTTTTTTACTTCTTCATCATCTTTTCTTATAGCTCTCATCATGTTTATTGCTGTAACTATTCAGATGACGGCAGAAGCTGATGAATAAAATGCACATTGATGATTTTCACCAAAAGCCTAGACCCACAGTTGATGCATTGATCAGCGGAACCATCCTACGACTAACAAGACCTTTTTAAAAATAAATGACATGTTTGGTGTTCCCGAATGTTGACTTCAGTAAGTAGAGGAGGACGGCTGTCATTGCAGTAGATATAGCTGCTACCGAATAAATATTAATGCATTGCGCTCGATGTCTTTCACGGCAGCAAATAGGCTATCACGCACTACACATTAAAAGATTTTTTAAAATTTTGCATCTCTCTGTGGTGGAATAGCTTTCTTTCATTACCGCACTACATTTCTGTGCCAGTATACCCATACCAGTAGAAAACGGTGTATATTGCACAGAATCCGAGGTTAAAAAGTTTGAGTAAAGTATATACTCATGTTTGACTTAATACTCGGATTTTGTTTTGTCGTACTGCTGTGACGGTTTTAGTAACAATGCTTGGGTGTTTGAAACAAAGGGGAGAAGGATTTCCTTGACCGACAGCATCAAAGAAGAGCTTAAACTGATAGAAGGGGTTTTTCGAAGAAATGGGTATCCTAGTCGATTTATTGCCAAGAACATGACTGAAAGACCGCCAAAGCCATTGGTGTTTACAGCAGAAAAGGCGCCAACCAAGCTCCTTAGAAGGCACCTGAGCCAAGCTGTATCGAAAACCTTGCCAGCAGCCAACGCCCATATATCGTCCTCAACTACGTCCATCCTACACGGAGAGATGAAAGACAAATGTCCAGCCCAGGCAACCTCCATGTGCATCTATTCATTCATTTGCTCCTCTGGAGCAGAATATATTGCTCGTGCGAGACGGCATCTGTCCAAAAGAGTATGAGAACGCCTTCCGGCGTGGATAGAGAAGGGCCAAGTAAAGAGCATTAATAGTTCTATTTTAGCGCACATGGTAGACGCAAACTATCGCGTGGATGTCAGAGAGGCTTTCCGAGTTATCTACAAGGTGTCCTCCAGCTAGTCAAAATTACTTGGACAGCGTCTCTTGGCTGCAACGGAAGCAGCTCCATCAAGATGCGCAGACAGGTACTGTGTGCCCAAAAGCACTTTGTAACGGCGTCGTAAGTACCATGGGTGAGAGTCGCTAACACAAGCACACAGAGCTCATCACTGGCCTCGGAACCGGGTCGCCCCAGAGACGGACAAGTCCCTAAATCAACTGCGCGCTCCTTATCACCTATCTTGGCCACCGGTCCGCCTAAACACTGACATTTTGACCTTAATGTCCCACACTCCCCCTAACTCTGGCCCTGACAACAACACTACATCTTTCCACCAACCAGCATAGCTTAGTAATTCAATCTCCATATAAATGCGGAGGCCTGAGGAGAATATATCGAAAGCAAACTTATGCTCACAAATTTATTGTTTGATATTTGCAATAGGAATTTTCGCAAACTGCTTAGAAATGCGAAACTTCAGGGGAGGCTTCTGGGTTCTAAGTCTTTCTAGATTAATTAAGGCAGTTCAGCCACCCAGTACGCAGTGCCGTTAGAAAACTTGTTACGCGTAGCGAGCATTTAAGAGATAGGTTATTAGATTGAGTGCCTTCTCGGCAAGTCATATACCAAAGGTTACCGCTGAAGGCGTTACAGTTAACCGTATTTTAGTGGTCCTTTTTATTTTATATTTTAAATTTTGGAGTTCAAATTTGGGCACTTAGAATAGGCAGGGTTCTCGAAACACAGACAACTTGGTTCACAAGGACACTATGAAGTTCTTTTTCAGGTTTTGCTGTCGGAATATCATCGAGTTTGTACAGTTGCATATGTAGACAGAAGCGACCTGACACACGTAGTCAGATCTTTAGCAGGCTTGCCTAAAGCTAGTGGGAAAGTGAGCTAGTACGGTCTTGGGTATCCAGCTTCATGTTTACGAAAAATCGCTAACACAATGGCCCACGGCTTATCACCGGCCTCGCAAACGGGTCCCCCGGAGACAGACAAGTTCCCAATTGAAACGCGCGCACCTTATCACCTGTCATGGCCGCCGGCCAACCTAGACATTGCAATTTTGACCGCACTTCCCACCCCCACTCCCTCCGGCACTGACAACAACACAACATCTTTCCGTCAATCGGCATAGTTATTTATTTCATTACTATATAAATATACAGGCCTGAAGAGGATTTAGCAAAAGCGAACGTATGCTCGCCAATCTATCTTTCGGTATTCAGTTTCGTTCAAGCCTGTGGAGATTACGTCACGAAGGCTATCGTGAAGAAAGCGCATACTGGATTTTCATTGCCAGTCTCTGTAAACCGGCCGAAACCATTTATTTAAACAGCGTACACACCTGCAGATTTGGGACGCTGAATTGTTCGAAGAGGTGATATACATATTTGAGTAAGTTAACACTATCAAGAAGCTGTCTTCAGTGATGTTAATTTTCGTAGAAGTTACTTTTTGAGGTTGACTGCGTAAATCGACTCCCTTCTCTCCAGGTAATATGCCAAGTTATATTGAACTATGGTGAAGATCTAAATATAGAGCGTTAGATGCTGCTGTGCTGCTTTAGTTTCACATGACTGTGTTGTAACTGGCAGTTAGATTCCCTAGTTCACATCTGTAAGGAGCAACAGGTTTCATGCTGTAACCTGTCAATTTCCGGTCTGTCAGTGAAACGACTTGGTTCAGGCAGGTGCATTCCAACTACTCGCAATAGTACAGGGGGCAGGATTTTTTGTAAAGGTCAGATAAAAAGTGACTTCCGCAGGTGATTGACCCAACCCAGGCCAGCAACAAAAAGGTCACCATTATGACCGATAGATACAATTCCTCTTCTTTTTCTGTTTTGACAGCCTGCCCTTCTGACATCGCACACTCGTCTACGGAAAAGTGCTTTTAGGCGAGGTCAACTGGGGTGTCACGGCTGTGGTGTCCGCACCGGCAGCTGGCAGCCGCCGCATGTTGCCCCTATGTGTTGCCAGAACGCACAACAAGAATACACCTTTTTTGGGGGGCGAGAGAGATGGACACGGCGGCGTGGGCGCGCAGAATCCAGATTGTGCATCGCACCCCAGATTGGTCGATGCTTTGCTATGCTGTGTGCACTTTGACGGGATCAGCGGCCAGACGCTTCCTACTGCTGACGCCACCAGATGTTTCTGCAAATGCCCGCGCAAGCAAATCCCGTGCATCCCGTCACGCATACACACACGGCGACACACGCACACACACGGACGCCTGTGTACGCCTGCGCAAACACAAATGGGATAATCCCAGTGCGGCGATAGCACAGCATTGATCCGTCCGGCGTGGAAGAATAACGCCCGTCCTTCCCGTGGGGCTTCACTGGGTGCACGCTCTTTTGGGCGTGTGCTTTTGCTTCTCCTCCTCGCCATAATTCTCTTCCCGGTCAGGGATCCTTCGAAGATTTTACTCTTTCTTCGCCTTCGTTTCACCTCCGCTTTGGAGGTCTGAGAGACTCTGCGGTCCTCAGGTTTTTACGCTTGCTGCTTAAGCGGCAGCAGCCGCAGCCGCAGCCACGGCGGCAGCGGCGGCGGCGGCAGCGACAACGGCAGCGGCTCGAGAAGTATGTCCGCTTCGAAGGTTACGCCGCCTGATGATGTCAGTACTCCGAGGGTAGCAGTCGGCAAAAAGGCGGTTCGTACAGCTACTGCCCCGGCACTTACGGTGCCTCAGCTCCGGAGCCCACAACAGGAAAACCAGCAGACCCTACGGCCAGATGAACCGCGTCGGTGGGAGCCGCGATCACCGTTTAACCGTGCCTGGTACAGTGGCCAATCCACGCTCAATCGTTACGGCTCCCAGGAGAGTGCATATAATAGCCACCGGGGACTATGGTCAGGTAGCGGCACACTGCCATCTTCCGCCTTGGGCAGCTCCTCGGGGTGTTTTCATGATGTACGCGAAGTGTACACAATCCAGCAGGTACTGCGCGACACTCTCGAGACGCGTCGTCGGCCCCGAGATGAGAAGAACAAAGTACTGGTTCGACAAAGACACAGGAAGGAGTACCTTCGATCATGGAGTCGAGAGCGGATTATAGTTACAGAACAAATCCTCTATCCTACAACACACCTTTCAGTCACCAGCGCAGGTAGCTCGCTGTTGAACGTGACAGAAGGTTTAGGGAAGTCTAATGTCTCTGCGCAAGCTTCACCCAGTTGTCACGATACCTCTACTTCAAGGAACAATACTGGTTATACATCCCCATTCCACACACTAAACCCACCAGTCAGAACTTTTGCGCGCTTGAGTGATCAAGCCCACGTGGTGCCTGTTATTTGTAATTCGACGAAATCTGCAGACAAGTCGCAGAAGGTAATTGCAAGGCCACGTCTGAGGAAACAAGTGTCTGCACCAGGAACCTACTTGTTCGGCGAATTGGATGCTTTCAATGACACTGAATTGCAAAATGACAACGGGAGACAGATTCCCCTCAAGTCCACTCCAGCCATGTTGCGCTCTCCTTCAGCAAATTCGCCTTCCTTAATCCGCAAAACAGACCAGCGCAACGTCCGATTCGCATCTAACTACAGACTGCCTGAACACATGGACGAAGACCAGTTTGTGTAAGTATTGCAAAACGTTATTTTGCGTTCTTAATTGAACTTACTACAGGCCGATCGATGAATTATTTCTAGATCCCGTTTGGTAAGTGGAGTTTGAGCGGGCAGGAAGTTTTTGCTTATAGTAAAAATCGTGCGAATTACTTATGATTTGTCTGCTTGGAAGTTTAGCCTAAAACCCTTTGCTTTTTTTAAATAATTTGGAATAGACAAGAGAAATGAGAATTTAGGAGGAAAACGCAACCGTTTACCGAACAAGCATGGAATAATAGCCTTGATTTGTCACAAGTTTGGAATAATAAACAAAAAAACTATATTCTACCTAAATGCCAAAACAAAAGTCACGGCTCTGAAACTATGTTGGATTATTAGCGTTTAATGTCCAAATGGAGACCTTGACTACTTTTTGAACTGAGGCCTACCATTTTTAAACATAAAACAGCTCACATAGGCATCTGACTTAAATATAATATGCCTGTATTTTCGAGGCCGATATTTAAATAAATGGTAGTTTTAATGGCCTTATTTTGTGAAGTTTTGAATACTTCAAGATCCTAATTTATTCTATCAGTTTAGTCAGCGCCTTTTTACATATTTGAATATCTCGTTTTCGTCAAAACGTTGTTCCATTTCTCCGAAAATTTCCCACTTTCCACTTATAGCTAGTCCGTTGCCCGCGAATAAATCCTTACCACGTTCGTTTTCGAAGCCTACTACCGACTTTCGTGTAAGGGTGGAGAACAATAAAGACTGAAACAATCACATGTGGGTAATGGGCAAAAACAATTGATTGAAAAAATGCATACATTTGTGGTCTGGGACAACTAGAATACCACCTACAGTCAGTCAAACTCCGATATAACACAAAGGATTTGTAAAGCGAGTGAATAAGCCTATGAAGTCGGAGTTATCCAAGCAGAGCAATTAAGCCAAATTTAATAAGCATGGCTATGGTTTTATGAAGACTCGAGGGAGTTATGCTCATTGATCTGACCTTAGTGCAATTTGAATCCAACTATTCTATTTTGCCTTGGAAATTTGGTGTTAAGCTTGAGGAGTTACGCGAAGCGTAAATAACATTCAAAACTGTCGTAAGTAAAGCTAGGAGGCTCAATGGACTGTTGTTAAAATATTTGGTCCCTGAATCTAGCCGTGTCCAAATGACAGGCCGAGAAACCCTGGGACTGGGATCCAGATCTCTAGGAGTTTACTCATTGCTTGATCGCCAAGGCGCATTAGTTAGCAGTATAATCAGACTAAAAGCATCAGTGCAGCGAATCCTCATTTTCTCCCTTTTGCATTCAGACAAGATTAGTAAATGCCACTCGCGCGCGACTTTACCTGGCAATTCACTTAGCACTTATTAACCTATGCATATCTAACGATGCTCATCATGCCGTCTAGACAGTCACACCTCCACCCAACACCTATCTGAGGATTTGAAGTAGAAAGTGCTTAACCGAGTGCTGCGAATTATGCCACAGATGAACATTAAAAATGGACTCCCTCGGTTGCTTATATACACTGTATACACTAAAAGGCCGACCAACCACAAGGAATCTGCATGGACAATTCTAATATAGGTTGTACTTGGTAGATCTTCGTTTGCTATTCTCTTAAAGGCACCTGTACTACCAAATGATTAAAAAATGCGTATATTTACGAGATCATACCCAACGCGATTCGAAGAGGAGAAGTCAGCTCTATTTACAATTTCCAAGTACGGGACTCTTTGATAAGTTAAAGCAAGTAACAACCGCAACTTATTGCGTTAGTATGATTTAATGAAAACTAAAAGGATAAAATAAAGTTTTGTATGCCAGAGATTATTATTTCAATAGAAAAAAAGACAGTTATCTGTCGGCTGGGAATATATGGACATTTGTATGATAATTAGTACACCAGGTGGTTGAATTTGTCGCCAATCCAGTCGGTAGAGGTATATCTTCGTGCCTTTGTTTATGTAATGCAGCCTGAAAAATAAGAGTGGGTTTACCTTCCCTTTTAATTATTACGGATATTAAAATAATCTTTTCAATAGTGAATTAAACGAGGCAGAACCAACAAGTATCAAGCGAGTGTTTCCAGCTAATGTATAAAGTAAATGACCGATAAATGCATAAACAGTACTTTAGAGTTGTGCTGAAAAACCGCTGAAATATTCGGGAAACGTATATCATGCAGTTAACGCTAATAATAATGAACACATTTCTGCGTTGCAACAAAGATGAAGGCACGATCTACGGGGTAGAATTTTTACCTGTCTGAACATTCGTGTGTATCACTGCGTGAATAAAAGTGTCTCAAGCCATCTGCAAATAGGTTCTCAGATGAGAAATACATTCCAATAAATAAGAAAATAACGTTAAGTATGGAAATAGGGATCCCGGCAATACAGGTGTTTTTATGCAAGATTCGTGGATGTGCAAATAAAATTGCGCCTCAACCTTACAATTTTCACAAGTTCTAATGAAAACCCTCACAGAAAGCCTAATAGTATGCCTAAAATTTATTCTCTGCTCAACCCTTATTCTGAACTCATCTAAAATTTAACCGTAACCCAACCTTCAGCCTACACTTAATCCTGAATTCAACCCAAATGCTATTCTGGACTCTAAACTACACATCAAAATTAGCATGAAAGTGAACACGAGAGTACACTATCAAGTATAACGATCAGGTGGCCAAAAACGGAGTTTCGTACCTACATCTTTTGCCAAAATACATGCAAACTGCGAGAAAACGAGACAACACGCTGTGATTTAGGCGAGGCAACTTCAAATCTATGAAACCACTGAAAGATATCAACATGAAAACAAACCAAAGTAAAATAATAAAACAACCAACAGTATACTATCAAGGATTTGAATTTGGAGATGCTTCTTCTCAATAAATATAATGCTGTTCTACATCTGAACCGATTCAAGCGAAACCCTTTAGAACGGTTTTACTGTTTTTGATAGGCCCATTCATCTCTAGGCGATAGCTGACTGTAACTCCCGCTTATGCTCTGTTTACGTTTCCCCGTTCGTACGCAAACCTGAGTCCAGCCGAGCTGTTCCTGTTCTTACTTTTGTGAAATTGGCATGAACGTTCAGCGTAGAAGCCCTCAGTAGACAAAGAAGCAGTGGGTTTGTTTACAGCACTTTTACATAGAGCTGACTCATTCTCTCGCATTAATCGCATGTGTGTGATTAATGCCCTCGTCAGACAAAAGAGAGTAAAACCAAAGGACTCAGCAAGATCAATGTTTTTACGTTTGCTAGCGAGCCTTTGCGTGTGACTGTATCCTTACGAGCAGCATCTACCAGGCGCTTGTACTGATGCGTGCCCTGTTTGGGGAACAGAGAAGACCGCGCGGGATTTTAGGAGGTCGAGTTTGCATGCATAATGTGGTTTACGCACACACGCATGCATACAAGTACAGATAAGGAAGAACGAGCATGTTGTCATGACATCTGCACAAACGGCGGTGTGATCGTGTGCCCCTTGTGTAAATATGATTCTGGCCTGTATGCACACATACAAAGTACGAAATGTATGCCAAGAACCTCTGCTAGGCCTTTTTGTCCCGATGAAAGCCTCCTTACTGTCGGTTATCTTAGAGCCTAACTGGCGTCTCATCAGGTTACTGACAATGCTTGTTTTTTGCTGTCAGGAAGTGCACGGAATGACACCTATATGAATGTTTGGCAGTCGGAAACAATAGAAAAAATGGCCGAAAAAAGGGATCGGTAGAGATAACTTAGTCCTATAAATCAAACATGAGAAGAGCAACTGGCCAGCTTTATTAACTAGGCGGGGCGTTCTTATTCCCATGTGATGCTTAGGGAGTTATTTAAATTATCCTTACGAAGCAATTGAGCTTAAGGACAGATTTAAGGGGTAAGGTGTTCACTGTAAAGTCACAGGGTTGCGCAGCTGAGATATAACAATTGATACGTCGACCCGTATTGATGCGTAATAATGCTATGTAAAACAAAACTTGGTGTGTGTCCAAAACGATGAGCTAGGATGTTAACACAAAGGCAAAAGTCCACAACTGTGTCAATTGAATTAAGTAAATCTACCAATCCCCCCCACCAACAATTAAGTGAACCTAGTAGTCACTCTGGTGGATTCTTGATGATTGCTTACGAAATCCTGCTTGGGCAGTCAGCTTTCTATTCAGAAAATATGGATTTCATACGAGCCTTAAAGCTGGGCTAACCGATCGACCCCAATGTGATTAAATTTACTGTTCACGTTGAGCCTCGTAGCTCAATGGCAGACCGTTGGCTGCGCAGCAGCCTCCCGCTGCTGCGTGGGGTCGACTCCCACCGAGGCCGCGAATTTTTCCCAATAGGGTCGCGGGCAAAGTGAACCGCTGCAATAAGGTCCTCAAGGCTCTAGCGGGCACATCCTGGGGCTGTGCGAAAGAGACTTTGACGACCACTTTCAAAGCGCTGGCCATGCCGCTCCTTGCCTATGCGGCACCAATCTGGTCTCCTATGATCAGCTCTTCCAAACTCCGCCGCCTTCAGTCAGCGCAGAACGCTGCCCTCCCCTCAATCATGGGTTGCTATAAAATGCCGCCTATCAGTCCTCTTCATGCGGAGGCCTCTGTCCTGCCGGTCGCCACTCACAGCGCATTATAAGGCCAGCAGTTCTGGTGGACCTGTTCACAACCCGGCCGTCCTAATCACCACCGTCGCCACGCTCCTGACCTTAGCCGCAGCATTCGGCCGTCTATTAGAGCTCTCCTCAAGGAAGCTGTTGCTTCGTGTGTCCCGGATCTAACAGTTTATGGCTCTGCTAGCATGGCAGCCTTCCATTGTCTTCACTTAGGAGACGTTGTCTAAGCAAAACTAAGCTACCATCCCCCGGTCCTTTTGGGTGGCTATCCGCCTCCGCTTGCGGCCTCAGAACACAAATTCCTGAAGGTCACTCGCTGTACCTTGGCTCAACTACACAGTGGCTACTCAATGCTCCTTCACCAGTACCAACACCGGCTTGACCTGTCTACATCACACAGCTGTCACGCATGACTGTCAGTATCTTTTCGCCTGCAGTTCCCGGTCAAGCATCCAACTCACCCCCTGGACTTTTAGCTTAAGCCATTAGAGGTCTTGGCTTTTCTTTGTCTTCAAACTACAACCAGTTTGGACTCCGCGGGTCCTCTTGATCCAACAAGGACTACGACACATACACACACACACTGGCGGATGATGGTTAATGAGTCAGAAATAGCCATTCCGGTCTCCTTTTTTGTTGGCATTCTATTATCTGTTAGGGGGTTTTGGGTCAACTAAATTAAGCAAGTCCGGCAAGACCTCCTAACGATTAAGTCAGCTTAGTAGTCATTCTGGTGGATTCTATGTGATTGCTTAGGAAATACGGCTTGAGCAGTCAGCTCGCTGTTCTCTCATCGTCGATTCAATACAAGCCTTAAAGCTGGGCTAACCAATCGACCCCAGTGTGATTAAATTTACGGTTCACGTTGAGCCTCGTAACTCAATTGTGGAGTGTTGGCTGCGCAAAAGCCTTCCTGCTGTGTGGGTTCGACTCCCACCGAGGCCGCGTATTTTTCAAAATTGGCCCAACTGAACTGAGCAAATCTTTCAAACCCCCCTAACAAGCAACCAGAGTTGCAGCAGGTCGTATTGGGCATCTAAGACATCGAGTAATTAGCATAAGAGACAAGATCTTTGTGTTTACTATGACCGGAGTGTCACACACTTGTGTCTGAAATGTGAGGACTTAGAAGTATCCTGACCAGAAATTGATTTTGCGAATGACTTTTATTCTGAAAATATTAATCAGGCCGCTGCAATTGTATAACTGTTGTAATTTATAGTTAACTTAAGAGACGTTAGCGAGTTCTTGAGAAAAGACGCATCTGAAGCTTTTGTTGAGACGCTTCCGGCTTCACATATTATGCTGTCTCTCAGTACATTCCTCAGATGAAATTGTGTTCTATTCTTTTTCGCAGAGCAGGTCAGATGACTTTGCGTACTTAATGAGAAGCAGCACTCCCGAGACACTGAAGTATATGCAAATGAGGGAGAAAATTCGTGCGATCGAGCGCTTCTGGTGATCCATCTTTAGGTCAATCCCATTATCTAAATACGAAGAATTTCCAGCTTTGAGGAAGAAAACAGTTAATGAGTCCCTGAAAGTAATAGCGGGAGATATGTTTACGTTTTTGAAGACGGAAACATGCCACGAGTTCTGGTTTTCAGAAAAGAGGAATTAACACGCTTTCACCTGGAAGCCGATTGAAAAAAGACCCGGCAGAAGGTTAGGGATTATACAGTACACATTATGTGCCCACAAAATACGGCATTGTTCCAATGATCCGCACAAGGAGCACATGAACACAACTCACTGTCTGTGTGTGTGTGCAGGTGTCATGACAACATGCTCATTCTCTCTTTTCATTGTGCGCACGCGTAAGTAAGCGGCATTATGCATGCAAGCCCGACGACCCATGGCTCTGCGCGGCCTTCGCCGCCCCTTAAGAAGGGCACGCATAAGCACTGGCACTCAGTGGACTCTTCTCTCGTGTGGATAGTGCCACACGCACAGGCTCGCTTACAGACACAAACCCGTATCGATCCCGTGCTCTGTCCCTTGACGTTCACCTCTTCCGTCTGACGGGGGCAGCAATCCAACGCATGTGATTAATACGAGGCAACGAATCAGCTCTCTCTGTGTGTGTGTGCGTGTGGACATGTCGACAACAGACTCCCTGCGGAATATCGTTGAGATAGTGCGCACCATTGCTACTGCTTCTACGCCTACTTGGGCTTCTACGCTGACTGTCCATTCCTATTTCGCAGAATTAAGAGCAGGAACAGATCGGGCAGTGCGTACGAACAGGAAAACGTGAGTAGAGAGCATACGCGGGAGTTACAGTCAGATATTGCCTAGAGATAAGCAGACCTGTCAAAAGTAGCCGAGACACTTCCCACCTTTTCGATTTTAAGATTTCAGAAAGAGCGCTGCATCGATTTAATTGTAAGGAATATTTGGTCTTTTTTAGTTTATATGCGTATATGGTTTTGTTTTATTGTGGGATGCAACTATGATGTCAGTGTTTATGCGATTGCGGTAGCGATTCGTATGAGAGCAAGATAAACTTTGAATCTCACTAAACATGTTTTAATTGCAACGAAATACGGAGATGTATCGTGAATATAGCATCCAGTTTTACGTAACGTGATTGAATTTTAAGTCTTTAACTGACTACGATTTTTAATTACAAATTCAGTTTGAAATCAACAGGTGCAATTGATTATCTTGCGAGATTTTCGATGTTATATGTAAGAAAAAAGTTATTTCTTCAAAATGTGATAAGGCCTAGCAATTGTTAAAAAGAAGTCTAGAATCTGAACTAGTCAGATAAAAACACCCTTTCTTCTTCTCTGCTAAGTGACTTGCTATATGAATTCAGAGGTTTATTATATGAAAGATGGCTTTCTTTGGTGCAAATTAGGTCAATTGCAACTGCAACAACCGGTGCAACCTTAGTTTAACTTTTACTTCTATTATGAAGTTGATACCAGGACACCAGGTCCTCGACGCATTACACCCTGACCATTGTCACGTGTTAACACAGCTTCAGGAAAAACGACGTCAAGTTTATTTTCATTTCTGGGAGTTACGGAAATTCACCGCGGGAGAACATTCTTTACGCACAAATATCATACCTAGCAAAATACCTTGCTTACTATACCATCAACTATTTTTGTACTTGTCTCATAAATTAATCTGTAATTAAAGAATTAAAAAAAATTAAGGACGTATTGTATAGTCTTATCTGAATGACCAAGCAAATAGTGAAAATAAATTCATTTAGTAGTGAAGCCTATTCAATTACTCGAAGGTGGTAACAAAATGATAAAGGGCGGAAATTTTAGGGTGAAAAGTCTTATACATTAAGTTGCTAAGATTAATTCTTAGAACAAATGCTTAAACAATTTTTATTTACCTGAAAAAAGTCTACAGTATATCAATTATTTTTCCGTCATGCAACGAAAATAAACGAAAGGGATTAACGATGAACGAGAGTCTGAAATAGTAAGCCGGATTTTACGAATTGTAGGTTTAATGTTTTGTAGTAAACCCACTGAAAGTTTTAAAAAAATGTATACCAGTCCCTGTGCTTTTAAACCGCAGATTCAAAAGCTTTTCCGATTAAAAAATGAGCATCATTTTATGGAATTTATATGAGGGTACATGTTAATTGTATAAAGTAAGAAATACGCACCAATAACAAAATACTGCAAAATTAAGAAAACGAGAGGGTGCGCTCAATTAAAAAGTCTCTTAAAAACGTGCAGGGAAGCTTTTGTTCATAAAATTCTTATTTTAAACCGTATTCTATTACGCAAACTCTTCTAGATGATGATTCTTTTCCGGAAGTGAAGCTACTTGTTTCATTGAATTTTAACGTTTTTCGCATGTGTCTTACACCATAAAATTGACTATGAAAAAATCATTTTAATAGACGCAGAAATCACAAGATTACTTAAAGGAACTATGCTGCGAACTGTACGCAGATAAAATAGGTACTGACTAACGAAATGTCACTTGCGTTTGTGCATACGTGCTTGGTAAGTCGTAAACCTATATTCCCTTGCTAGTTTGTGACGTACTTAAAACTTATTTAGAACATTTTAAAGGCACGTTACTGCAAACAGATAATGACTATAGCTCCATCGGACATATTCTTAAAATGCAGAGATTTTCATGAGAGCGACTGACTTTGAACATATTCCGAACGGTGCAGCTCAAGATTAAATAGCTACTTATTGTCCGCTAATTCATGTTTTGGACTGTAACCCCAAGTTATTAGATCATCACTTGTGAATAGGTTAAAACTCTGGATTGGATTTGTTTGCAAAATTAGCTGCACTGTGCAGCAAATAACTTGATGGAAAAGATTTCACTTTTGCTATAGTTGAAATAGCAGTCAGAATATTGTGGGAAGGAGAAATTTATCAAGGATAATTGCATTTATATGGCAGCAGAAATCTTTTGAAAACGTTTTAAGCAAACTATTTGCAAGGTGTGTGTCCTGACGTATAGTTCCATTGAATCCGCACCTAAGCATACTCTTGGTACAAGCAATAGCCTAATGGCAGTCTGGTCAATTTTCGTATGCAGTGAAAATGTGAAATAACTGAAATAATAGTTTTTTATGTAATAGTTTTATTTTTTTTGGCCTGTAAACATATGCCAGCAAATGACACATTGATGTTGATATAAAATATTCCATCTTCAAACATCTTTTAGAGTAAGATACCACATAACTCGCTTATAACCCTCTTACACTGCGTATCAATAGGTTTTTGAAGTTAACGAGTAAATTTGTTCCTCTGTCCATACTTCCTGTCTAGTAAAGTTGGTGAGAGTTTTGGGAGTGGTGCATGTACTGCATGACGAAATAGAATATGTTTGAAAAACTATTGGAGAAAATTATAGGAATCTGCAAACATTTGAGAGCTACGATTGAAAGGTTAGGTTGTCAAGCATATGCTTTCGGCCATTAATTTCTCATGTCAATGTATCAGCCTAGCGATGAATGACTGAAAACCTATGATTGTCAGTGTAATTTTTCAAAATTATAGGGGTGGCTTTCCCTGCCACCACTACAAAGGAGCTTCAAACCTAGAGAAGTTGGTATAATCTTTAGGGTTTTACTGAAGGCGGAACTACTCGAAATGAAACAGTATTTGTTTAAGTGAGGAAACCCTTCGTTATCGCCATTGCAAAATGATCTTCCCAATCGGTAGACCTGTAACTGAAAAAAGCCTCATGACATGCAACTTCTTTTTCTCTTCCCAGGGTAGTCCAACCTTTTTGAAGCCTCATTTTTGTGTTTCAAAATCCTTTTTTTCTAGTTGTCTGGGATCTTAAGTTCGGAAAGCCTACCAACTTGAAAAGCAATAATAGAAGCAGAAATGGTTTTGCTCCTGGTTATAATAATGTTTCTGATGAAGAATCCGCGATGGACTTCAAAACGGCAGGCGAATAAAAGTGTTGTCCCAGCGATTGCACCTTCCTCTTCTCGGACACTAATAGTGTTTGACGTTTCTATAGTTGTGCATAACTGCCACAGCTACTTAATACCAATGTAAATATTACTTGGTCGAGATGTGTTGGCTAATGTGGTCTTCAAATTAAATTTGCCATGTAGGAGATCAAAATATTTCCCAAAAAGAGTTTGCCTATTTTTGTGTCCCCCAGTTGTACGTATGGGGTAGAAGACAGAGAATAGTTTACTATAACAATTCCTGCGTACACATCAACTCTGCACGTGTCAGTCGGCTTGTCCCGTGTTCGCCAGCAAGTTGCCTGTCGTTGCGTCACGGCGTTCCCGTCTGCAGCACGTCCCGCCTCCTGTGTCCGCCATAGCATTTAAGGGCAATCGGTCCGAGCTCGCTTTGTCCGTTCTTATTGGCCCCTCTGTGTAAACATCGGATGGTGGGTGACCTCGTAAGGACATGCATAATCCGGCGGCGTTCTTAGCCGTGGCCACAGCTCTTTGTGTCTCTGCCCCTCTGTTCGCGTGCGTTTGTCCGGTGTGAACTCGGGGTGTCTGTCTGTCTGGATGGATGGATGGCAAGGGTGGCGGCTCACGTATTCGGCTGCTGTAACACCTATGTAAGAGTGAACACTTCTATTTGGTGAGAATATGTCATGTTAGGAAACAGAAACCAGCACTGAGGGCTAAGCATAATAAGTTATCTCACTGAGATTATTATCCAGTACGGCTGATGGTGGTTAGTGTCAATGGGTCACCATTTTAGCTCTCAAAATGGCTAATGCTTACATATCCTTAATCCTATTCTACTCTTGCGAGTGTGCATATAGACACCCACACGTTAAAATGCCAGACAAATTTTCTAAAGAAAACAAATATACTCTGAAGTGTGTATATCACGCAAAGAGTGACTTGATGATCATTTTTTACTCTGAGTTGTTGCATAATAGACACATTCTAGTCCAAAATTTTGAACTCGGGGACCTACACCTGCATATTTTGTCATTGAATATTATATAAGACTTTCTGTCATGTAACCAACAAACTCTTGTTTCGTCCGTTAGCGCTTCCTCCAAGTCTATTAATATCTTCGTTCGGAACCGAAGAAGCATCGGAATCGTGACTTTATCCTGGAGTATTTGACAAAATGTTCATTAACCAAAGTGTCCGAGTTAAGAACCTTCCAAATCTCTGGACTGGACTATGACTGATAAAGGACGGCCAACAAACCAAATTTTGCAGCAATGGGTGCAACCATACTTGCCGGTCCATATCCTGCATTGCCGCCGTGTAATTATTTACGGGTCTTTTAACTAAGAGTATCAATACGCAGTGGAATTCGTAGGTTCCTTATTGCAATCAGAGCATTGAACGTCCATTTCCATTTACTAAGCCGCAACTGACTTTACCAAATTGACCGGCAGTGGAATCTTCGCACTTATTTTGACTCGACTATGATAAACGTACTATATTTGCAGAGTCAACATTCCGATGAGGAGTATGGAGGCTGCGTACTAACCGTGTTACCTATTCAGTGGCGGAAAATTAACTAAACTGTTTGGCTAGAACCTAACTCGGCCAAAATATTTTAGTTCGTCCTAAAATGACTGCAAAAAGATAAGTCTGATTCACATCGTCTCGGTTCCTGGGAACAATTCCTGTTCCACCTTCAGATACTTTATAGTACTGTGCACATCCTGCACTGACAGACGCATGCTTCCAAAATCTTGGAATTGTTGGTGTCATTAATCAATGCCGATGGTGGGTGCGATGCAGCCTTATTCAATCAGAATCACTGTCACCCGGCTCCCGTCTGTCTGCCTGTCACATGGGTAGACCACCTCTTTGCCTGTAGATGCGACTGGCCTACGGCCAGTCGGAGGCATAGTGACAGGAAGGCCGCCTGTATGTCGGAGAATCAGGTTCTATGCGGCTGTCCAACCCACTCGCACAACCTCCCATTTGCGCGATGCATCTAAATCAAAGGCTCGAAGCGTAGAATCCACTTCTGAAGCAGCTGACCGAAGTCTTCCGTGCATTAACTTACTCCGTAGGTGTACTGCAGACATAAGCCGATGGGTAACATTAACCTGCTAGGAGTGGCTCCTTTTCGTATGTGCCACTCGCTTGCGGAGTTATGGATCCTGCCTATGGGAGAGCTCCCGTTCGAGTGGCTTGACAAATCCTGTGGTATTCTCGTAGAAATATTCTCCTGATGGTGATATAACATAATTTGAACCTATTGAGTGTGTGAACTGGTCTATTTAGTAGGAATGTGGTCTCAAAGCTACTGCCTCCCATAAAGATTTGAAATATTTCTGAATCCGTTACGTTTACGTATTAATGACTCTGCGATGGGCTCGGGTTTGCATTCAAGCTCTTTGACGAATGCAGTGCTTCTTTTTAATTGAATCTTGGAAATAGTCTTTTCATCTGCATAAGCAAGTGGGAGTTTCATTATGTTGAAATACATATGCATGGCTTTAGACAAACACCTAGACTTTTGCAGGTATTATAGCCTTTCTCTTTAACTTATGCTAGAATTTCGTATTTTTTCCTCTAGTGTTGCAAATTAGCTGATTGAAAATAATGTAAGTGCGTGGTTCGCGATTCTTGTTGCTCGGAGTGTATGAAACATTTTCAAAGTTGAATACAAATGCAAAGGAAGCATTAAGAGTCAGAAGGACCTCAGTTAGAATGGTGGGCGAGACGCGGGAGTCGAAAGGTCCCCCAGTAATAAAGGTGGCCGCGCGCAAACCGAGGAAGAGGGCGCGTATTGCTGGGTTTGAACCCAAAATCCGCCATTAATTTCTACACAAACATTATCTCTGGATCTAAACGTAATTCCAATCTTGCACTTGCCGGGACAGTAGCCTTTACCCTAAGCGGAATTGCGCTGAAATTTAGCACTATGTAACCTCTATTTCCATGTTTTATAGTCAATGAAACCGAAAGTTACCTAAATTGTAAAAAACTTATCTGTGTGATTTTTCCCCTATGTACGTATGTACCCATACAGCGATGGGGTAGCGAGGTCATAAAGCCTGCGAAGGCCTAGTTTCAGTCAAAAAGTGAAGAATAGTAACAATAATGCGCTTCGTAAAGTCTGAGAACATATTAGCATTCTCTATACTATAATGCTATCATCATTCCATATCATATCATATCATTTCGTCCAAGTGACTACTTTTTAGCTCTATCTGCACGATACTCAGTCCGTTACATGTTAAAGTTGCGAAGATGGAAAAGTAAAAACCCCTCTGCCTTAGTGTGGCAGAGTATATCATGCGTAAAATATCATAAGGTATTCAGGTATTTTGGTATTTTGCATTGAAGGGTTACAGTAACGTTAATACTGACAGGCAATTAATGATATATTTTCTTACGTTTGAGGTCAATGAAGCTGGCATGTAACATTCAGGGGTTTTCAATCAGTTCAGCATCTTTGATCCCATTCATACCTCGTAACATTTCGTTACATTATAAAGCGCGCTGTTCAACCAAGGACATTGAATCCGTATATTTAAAACAACCTTTTAATATTCTGTCATCTTTTCGTAACGACGCCATTCGGAAGAATTATGATACGTGTACATCGAAATCGTCATTGACCGTGTCCGTGCAGTAAATCTGTGAAATTCTTCAGAATATCCATAATGCTTATTGGAAACCCGGAATAGCTAACGGGCTATCGTTTATAAAATTCACATAATTTTTATTTATTTCCATCGCAATTGGTCATTGGTATTGTTTTTAAGTCTTTATGCAGGGAGAGTCTAACGTCAAAAGTGTTTTCATTTGAAAATGTTGGCGAACTTTTCGCTTCTTTCTGATTCAGTTTCAAACGCAGCACGAGTGATTCACCAGTGGAAAATGTGGCCATTAGATCATCTCTACCAGTACATCAAAAGGTATTAGCCAAATTGCATACGTTTTTCTTGCGTATGTACATATGAGTATCATAAATGGATCAAATTTATGCGAAATTTATTTGATTTAAATAACGCATTTATCCTTCAAATATAAGCCATCAGAAGCGTTTCTATCTATAATGTTGTGTTAAAAACGGGTCTCAGAGATCGCTCAATTGGTATTGTTTTATAGTTGACATCAAGATACTTTTTAGGAACACAACTATAAATAATTCTAATGCTTAGCTAGTCTTCATGGTGAACTCACCGTTGAAGCGTTTCTATGAAATAAAAGTTTCATATGAAATGACTGCATCTTCTCGATTATAGCATAAAACAAAATGGGGCTTCATAAGTCAACTAAATGATCTCATCAGTTCCAGTTGGTTTCCTATAGTAGATACAAAGACATACCTTGGTTTTGGCAGTCGGTTAATCGAACGCTTTCTAGAAGATGCAAGGAATATTATGACGGGACATAAAATAGACCAGCTTTTTTGGCGTTTGGATTTTGACAGAATATTTCACAAAAGATATATCCTCTATCAACTATCCATGATTTTTGTTCACCATTGCACCTGTGGAGGCGCGAGCAGCAAGTAATTATGCAATACGATAATCTAAAAATACCTTTTTTTCAAAGCAAATTTAGAGTTTCAACGCATTAAAAGGATTGCGGAAATTTTGAGAAGTGAACAAGGAGACAACAAAAATTCTTTTTAAGTTAGAAGTGCAACTTTTGGCCCATCTGATATGGGCATGATCCTGTCAAAAACGCAATTATATAAATGATATCTAAAACAAACTTAAGGAGGCGGACGAAAACAATCCCTGCTTTGAGAAGCTTCAAAATAGCCCTTTTCTAAATCCTTATGAGCAGTCAATATCCTGCATTCCGCCGAGTTCAAAAGAAAAAAAGGATTATATCAAAGGCAGTAGGTTTTGAGCTACTCCCTTTAGGGCTACACACAACCTTCTACCTGTTAATGCCAGCGTTTTGCGAACTTTTAGAAAATATGTATATATATTATTAATATTTTTGCACCCCTTTCTTTCAAAATTCAGGCAGTTTTTCGAAGTACGTCAGCACTTTTTTCTCTTATTGACCGTGTAATAAACTTTGTTTGCGCGTGAAGAAAGCTTTGCCTTTCGCTTCGCTACCGTTCACTGACATGCAAACAAAACTGCCGTTTCACCAGTTTAAAATTAGGTGGTTCGGAACAGAAAGGTTCGCCTAATTCACATGCATCTGGTAATTCAAGATAATGGTTAGGACGCTAACTATCACATCGAAACTTATGAGAATTTCTTTTTCAATTCAGTGAATATTTACATGTTTCCATTGAGCATGCATTTAAAATCAGCTATGAAGTTCGTTGCGTATCAAACTGAATAATAACATTGAAAAACTGTGAGCAAAATGGCAACTAAGTGAAATTAGCACCAACGCTATTATTGCTTTTCCACTACTTCTATAGTATGCCTCATGAAAGATTTTCTGCATGCCCGTTTGAATCACTGCATTTTGTCATTTGTAGGCATATTATTTATCCTACTGAGCAAAAAGAGGCACTAAAATCTACGGAAGTCGCAGACGTCACTACTCAGGTCTTTAAGTCATCGACTCCGACTATAGTTTGTGGAAGCAAATTTGACCCACAGTTGCATGCTCCAACAGTGCAGACAATGCCTGACGACCGAAGTGCGGAGTCAAAGCAGCAGCGGCGGACAAACAACCAACCTGCCCAGGTGAAAGAACCTTCAGTCGAAGCAGTTCACACCGTGAACCAAACAGCGGTAGCCCCATCCGTTCCTTCCTCCTCATCCTCCTCCGCCAGGTCGACTCCGGATGCGTCCTGTCCACGCCCGCAGGCTAACCGAACGGATTCCGCGAGCATCAGAGACAACGATCACAGCAGCTCTGTCTCCGTCTACGAGACCGCCCGTTCGGGGTCCTCCTCGTCCGTAGGAGAGTCCAGTCGGCCGCTTGTCTCCCTCAAAGAAGATTCGCCCCTCGAGGCAGTCATAAATGAGACCCAGGCGCCACCCCCTACGTCACACCTTAGGGAATTCCGCACGGATGTGGCGACTGAGACCTCCGTGCCATCGTCGCCGGTGTACTTCCGAACGATAGTTAGGAGAGACCATGCTGGTTACGGTCTAACCGTGTGCGGCACAAATCCCGTCACCGTGCGCAGCATTCGCGAAGGTTTGTTTAGTGAAGATGAAACGTATAATGGCCATTCTGACTCAAATCTAAGTTTTTTTGTATAATTATTCATAAAAGAACCTTTGCATTGCATGTTCCTGTCTACAGGCAACATTTATCCTAAGGAAGATGATGCAGGAATCAGTATTTACACAGCGTGGCAGCCTCTGCAATCTTAACCTATTAATGCCATTCATTATGAAAAATTAAAGTGCACTTTGAACACAACAGTTTGAAGTATGCTACTCTCTGAAGGCAACTCTCTGAAGGCAAAAATATATCTCATAATCAATAAATGCAATAGTCTTAGTTGATAGCTTATGGGTCTGTACATCACGCACCACAATCATTTTAAGCCATCGTAGGCCGTAAAATCAGCATATTTTTTCACAGTTTTGACTAGTTGTAAAATCATAGCATGAGATTAATTACTGTCTGTCCTAGCAAAGGAATTTTAGGGTGTATTCAGAACTTAGTTGTTTGCGCAAAATCCAAAAAAATTATTTAAAGTGCACACCATATACCGTCGCTAAGTAGTTCTGTCCTGATAAGATGCATGCAAGTAGTATTGCAAACAGGCTGCCAAGTAACAGGCGTGGGTCGTTGACTCCTCTGTGCACGGGATGGAAAATATTTACGCGGCAGTGGCTGTAGGCTGTATTTATCGCGATCACAGACGGTAGCACAATAGCAGTGTACCAATAGGAACTGGCCATTTCTACCTGAATACTAAAAGGGCAACATAGTTAGCCTATAAATACTTCCTATTTTCTTTACACCTATTCTCCAACGGTCAACTCTGACTAATTGAGCACTAACCTTTGGCTAGTTAGAATTGAAATAGGTATGCCAGCTGTGCTGATGACACCCAAGCAGGCAGTTACATGCATATAGCCGATTATTATCCCAAATAAAGTGTTCAAGGAACCTGCTTTTGTAAAACACATCTAATTGAACACAACGGAGTTAAGGCAAAATAAAGAGCCTCCGCTTAACTAATGCACAAAGGAATTGGAAGGTGACATCTGCCACTTACCTAGGTCAATCTGCCAGGTCAAGAGGATGGCAGGAGGGATGTCGATGAAACCCAGAGGAAACAGACCTGCTACTTTGTATACCTTGAATTATAATATAATACAAACACTTAAAATAACTTCATCCGAAATTTAAATCTTATCCTTACCTTAGCCTTACCTCCCCTTCAGTCTAATCCTAATTGACCAGAATTTAGGGTAAAGATACCTGCCTTATGGGATCAGTAACATCGCCTTCTACCAATTTTCGGAATGTGCTATGTCCTCTTTTCCGACGCCTAAGTTGAAAAAATGCGGCTGTCCGTAAATGCTAAATGTGATTTCTAACTGCGCAGTTAACCTATTCAGCGTTGTTTCAGTCGTGGAGCAGAAGGTAAGGAGTTGGAAAACAGCTTCAACGCGCTAAAGGAAGCTCTAGTAGTCTTTTGCGTTTTTGCAGGGAAGGGTTATTGTTTTTTTTAAACTGTGTAATATAAGATTAAAGTGCTGATGGAAAATGTGATCGTAGTTACCAAATTGATACCAGCCTGAACTAAATTGCAAGGATTGAAGAGAAGAACCTAGGTTTAACAGTGGATAGTTTAGATTAGGAGACTGGCCAGTGTTCCTCCTGTCTCCTTTGGCATTTCGTTTTATGTTATTAAGTCATTTCTATATTGTGCAGGGTTTATCATGAAATGCTGAGTACTTTGAAAAGAAGTAATCACTTTTTAGCATTTTTCCTATGCATGGATACTTGAAATAAATCGATTTCAACTTTTCTAAGTGGTTTGGAAATTTCACTTTTTAGGTGGAACAGCTGAACACGCAGGACTGCGACCTGGTGATGAAATTATCAAAGTATGCTTTTGGTCGATTCCTAAAATCAATTTTTGGTGCACCAAAATATGCAAATTAACATTAAATCGGACTGTTTTTACCAATAATCGCAGTTTTCTGAGCCTGTTTTTCTACCGATTATTCTAGGTCAATGGTTTAAACGTTGAAGAAATGGAGCACCAGGACGTGGTTGACAGAATTCGAGGTAAGTCTTATTCTTAACGTTTTGATTGCTTTAGAATGTTTTATGCGACCGAAAGCTCCAGGCGCAATTAAAAGCAATAACTTTGAACACATTTTCTAACCAATCAATTTACTTACAGATACCGCAAATGAAGCCACTATAGATAATGTATTTCGAAAACTTTAGTTCTTGAATGGCTTCGGTGGAATTTCCTATCATTGGGGCAAATAAAGGCATCAAATAATTCATGCAGCATAAAAGATGACTTGTGTTTTAGTTGGGTTCTTCATTGTGAAAACTCAGAAACTTGAAATGGTAAGCAAAGTTGGACGAGCAAATGAAATCAGTATTAATGGGCTCGAGCTCGGTCTTCAATGCCTCCTCCCCATCTGTATGCAAATTATTTCTTGTTCATGTGCAAAGAAGAAACTGCGCGATAGACTGCCAAAAACAGTGTTTATATTTTTCTGAACTGCCTAACTCGGGTGGGCATCCACCGACTCAATAAGGTACAAAGTATTCCGATAATCGGTCTGCGTTCTGTTAGCTTACTTAAACATGCAAATGAAACTATAAAATTTGTCTTCCTTTGAAATCTTATTGTGAATTTAAAAAGTCTCTCAAATGCGGTTGTAGTATTTGTGTATTATTCTAAAAACATTTAGTTTGATATTTTTATTTTAAACGTGAATATACTTCAGCTCTACGCGCTTTGAAATAATTTATTACGTGATTTGCATTTGCAACAGTCCTTGACCTTTCCCCGCAGGAGCTTAGACACGGCGTTCAATATTATTTTAGTCCTCTATCATGCAGATGGTTAAGAAATGAATGAGGGAAATAACATTCGGGTATAAGTTTTAAATGACGCTGCATTGTGCTCCAGTTTCTGACAACATAGATTAGAATCAATGGTGCAGCCTATTCAAATGAATGTGTGCGAAATGAACAACCTAAAGCGTCATAGGGTTTTAGGACTAAGGTCAGTTATTAACATTGATAAATACCCAAACATCCCTAATTCTCACGGTTTATACGCAACAAGAACTGTTTTATTCTGGTAGACTCTAAACTAATTAACAGTTCTCGCGCAGATCAATAAATTTTGCAAAATGGCTCGGTTTTTGCTACCAACTTGATGAAAACTTATAAAGAGTAAAAAAACCTTTTCTTATTTCATCGACGACATTAGTAAGCCCTTCGTATGGTTGTGGACAAGCATTCGTTTCGTTCGTTCCACTACCCTTTTAAAGGCAGAAATGTTATCTGAAAGCCATAAAATGATCAAAAGGTCTGACGGGTTGAGTCCACGTGTTATGTTTGTACCACCGTTTCATGAACCACTTGAATTAAATCCGCTTTTACTGCTGTCCCCACCTGCCCTTGAATGGATTGTAGAATCTTAAAAGGAAGGGATACCACAACTCATTGTCTACTGCCTGCTTATCATTTTTTCAGTTAAGTCGGTCGAGTTATGGTGAGACCAACAATTTATTACACATTTTCGCGCCATATTGAATGAAACCATCTTGCTGATTATTGAGGTTATGTATAATTTAGAAAGTTTATCCGGCAAACATATGTTTTCAGTCCTTCATCATCAGATCAGTACCATTGCAAGGATAATGATAATCGTACAGTTGGACAGGGTCAATAAGGGTCATTTAATTAAAAGTAATCATTTTCATGCCACCCGCCTGGTGAGATCCGCATGTAGACGTCCTGGCGCTGGAGAAGGAGGGAAGGGGTGGAAATGAGGATAGGTTGTGAGCGTTGGTCATGGGTCAGGTACGTGGAGTGATAATTACTGTCACTTGCACAGAGCGAGTGACTGTCACTTGCTCCTGTGTAGCAGGACATATTGGCCGAACAACAGGGTGCCTAGAAACGAGAATACGTGAACACATACCGGCTTGGTTGGGTAAAGCCGAAACTAGATCGATCTTGAGTTCTACTCCCGCACACCTTGTCGATACGAGTCACCGAGTTGATACTAATGAAGCCTTCCAGGTTGTCTACCGGACAACAGCCAACTTCGTCAAGGCATGTGCCAACGGGTGTTAGCAACACCCGAGGCAGTGGCACCAGGGCTAGCGAATCCAGTGCTGTGCTGTCAGAAGACGTCAAGACAAGCCCTTTTAGTTCCGTGCCGACGCCAGGTGGCGATCGGATATCGCCCCACCTCCTAGTGACAGTCGTTCGCTTCGTGCAAGTGACGGTAGTTATCACTCCACGTACTTGACCCATGACTAAAGCTCACAACCTATCCTAATTTATTCCTCTTCTCCCTTACCCCAGCGCGAGGACATCTACACGCCGACCTCGCCAAGCGGGCGGCGTGAAAACGATGACTTTTAATCAAAGGATCCTTTTTAACTCTGTCTTACTGTACGATTTTAACTATCCCTGCAAATGTACCGACCTGAGGCTGAATTGCTGAAAATATGTGCTTGCTGAATAAACTTTCCAAATTAACCATGAGAATATTTTCAAACGCATGCAAAATTAGTAAAAAACTGTTTTTTTCTTAACTTAGTAGCAAATTAGAAACAACCTATTTTCGCCGTCTGCTGTTATATATGACTCTTGCCCTCGTATTGAATAGTACGTCCGCCTCCTCTATTATAACAGAGGTTCTCCTTTTGATTCTCAGCAAAATCAACTGTCTGCTTTATGCTTCGGCGGATGAGACCCTCGAGGACATATCTTGCCTCCATTGGTGTTATAACAGACCCGCCCGCGCAGGTCACTCACCCCACTCGTCGCTATCAAAAACGACGGCTAAATCGTGAGAGTCAACCCTCGGGGAGCTCCGTGGCGGCTGCCGTGCGGCGTCGACCGCGCAACAGCGCACCGACGGGCGCCCGTAACAGCCAGGCCTCGCCCAGTGGCGAGTGCGATCTCTCCTCTTCCCCGTCAGCACCCACTTGGGATGCCGAAAGCAGCGCCACGGAAGATGCCATGGATGAGATGACCGTCACCGAGTCCACCGAACTACACGAGGGCTACGCGTCCAGCAATCACGAATGGGATGAACCCGACTTCCCCACTGTAAGTTGAAGCTGCTGCTACAACTTCTGCTGGCTTTATGGTTCCACGGACTCCACAGCACGCTTCGAATTTTGTCACACAACCGTCTCCACTGAGCACTGCGCTTAATCTCCGAGCAGACTCCTCCTTCGCTCCCCCTGCTGCACACTCTTCGAGTATTTTTCTCCTGGTTCAGGTGTCATAGAGCCTCCTCATTCGTAACACTCTGTGTGCTGCACCTAATAGAACACGCCCCTCGCCCTGCTTTTTGTCTAACACCTTTCCCCCAGATTTCGCAGCTTACACTCGCTTTACACTGTTTATTTTTTTCGATCGCACTGCCCTTAGTTATATTTAATGTACCGTCCCCCAGGCTTAGTGCGATCAAACACCCAGTAAGTTGCCAAAATAGTGTACAGCCTTACATCGCATGCTTCATAGAGAGAAAGAGAGAATACTTCTTGTATTATTTCCCAAAGAGATTTATCTATCTGTTGCAGAGATTTGCAGTCTCTTTTCGACGTGCCGATGCACACTTGCTTTTGAGAATATAAGCAACAGTTTTTGACTTTTGAGCAATGGATTTGCAGTAGCTATCAATTCGACACGTGGTGAGATCCGAAAAAAAAACATGTTATGAACCGAAGTTCAAAAGTATCTTTCGTTTTATTTAGTCCGGCATCTGTTATTCGTAAGAAGCAAGGAAACCGTGCTAATCGACAGAAATCCAATCAATATAGAAAACTGTCCCAAGCGATCCTGTTTTTCAGGAACATTAACCAGAACGCAAACCGAAAACAGCCAAGGCTGGATAATTTCGAGGAACTTTCGCTTAGTGCTCGGTTCCCGCGATCTGACTGAATAAGCTCACAATAAAGAGACAGGGGTACTTTTAGGCAGGTAGTATTGCCGACAAAGACTAGGGTGACTGGAATGGCCATTACTGGCTAATTAGTCGTCGTCAGCCAGTCATACCCAGACCCACGTGGTGCCCCACTCAAGCCTCGAACTAGTTATCTTTTTGTTAAGAGTCGAACGTCCTAACCATTTAGCCACGACCTCGTTATGTTTCCAGTTTATCAACGAGCATGACACCTTTTTTGATTTACCCAACGTCAACATGAATAAATTTCGATTTGGTATCTGCGAAAATTTATTCAGTAGTGTCTTACACAAGAAGCATTTCACCTACACTTCAGCAACACCACGAAAACTACTATTTATTTGCGTTCAGCTTCCAGGAGACGACTCAAAGAATATATAGATACAGAAAAAACAAGATCTTTTCCCCTTAGGAGGAGTTTGTAGAAGATTAAAAACTTTGACCGGTTATCGACGGATAGAATTAATATTTGGGCACAAATGTTTTCTCACTCCAAATATGCCTGATTTTGTTTAAGAAAAAGCCTATAATATATCTTACTGCCAGCAGGTTTTTAGACACAAGAAGTTAAAACAAATCCTTGCGTCTCTGGTTAATGAAGCGGAGGTAGCAATAAAGCGTGCGGTATATTACAGAGGAAGAATAAACGAGGCTGGATGAGCCACGGGAGATTATCCTCCAATTAGTTAACTTACAAGGATCTCCACTGCTCTGTATCCCCTGTGTAGCCAGCTGCACGAAGGAATTTTATAACCTTGATTTAAGGATATAATTAGCTGCAATAAAAGCTTCCACTTTATAGGCGACAGAAGTTGAGCGCGCAGTCAAGTGAAGGCTTCGTTCACTACCTCTGTCGGTAGGAAACTGCGTTTTTTAGTGCGTACTAGTGTGTTTCAGAAATAAGAAAAAACTCTTAAACAGTCCTGGTATTTTAATTACCCCATCTACCTGCCTCCATTATTTTTGGAGAACCTTTATTGCTAAAAATTTCCCCAAACTAGATTTTAAAATTTTATATTTGGGGTTCTTTCACCTGGGATGACGACTGGAAGCCTTCGAAAATTAATAAAATCTCAACAATAATAATACCAATTCCAGATCGAAGGGAAAATAACAGAGTTGGTAGAACTTCAGATTATGAGCTCATGCATATTTCAAGTTCACTCCAAAGTATAGTAACAAGTATTACAGTAATTGGCTAAGAGTCTGGAGCGTCCTCCATCTTATGATTCCATCCTTTTGGACTGGAGTCTCGCCTACACCACCTGCATATGATGAAATCGTTATCTAACGTAAATACAGCGTCCTCTAATAGGTTTCACGCTTACTTATACTTGTACCACTGTGTTATTCCAAGGCATATTAGGCATGTCGAGAGAAGCAGATAAACTCCTTATATATCACCGAATTAAAACCCACAACCCTTGGAAGAGTCGTTATTTAAGCATAGCATGTTAATTGAGATTATGCTTTCCAGAATGCTTTAAACTCCCAGTTCTCTCATGACATTTCTCTCAAAGCTGCTCGGTCTTAAGTGCCTTTCAACATAGTCGGAGTGCTATGAAATCTCTTTTGACGAGTAAAATTCATAAGATGAAGTAATTTGGGCGTACGTTTATATATATGAGTTTAATAAACGTGAAGCCGAGAAACTTGATGCAAAGCAGTTTTACGCTGGCGAGAGATTCTCAACGACTAGTTTTATAGAGACAGAGAAAAAAGTTGCAGGATCAATTCAGGCAACGTGGTGATCTAAAGGTAGAGGAAGAAAATGAGTTTTAATGTACCTTCGAATTCTACTACAAAGTATGAAATTGCGACCGTCGCAAACGACTATGTGTCAATTTAAGAACAGTGACATGGCCTTGAATTAGTTTACAGTGAGAGCAGACGCGTGCAGTTCTGTTGCAGTCTCTCCTATCTTACCGAAATGGGCTCACCGGCGTGCCATGGTCAAGTCGATAGTGACTGACAAAGTTAAACAGCCCATCTGTGCGAATTGCAAATAACCTGGTCCTCTAAGGCTTGTATAGGGATCTCAGTCAGAATCTGGTGGCTTGAATTCTATCTTAATGGAAGTGTCATAGAAACCCCACTAAGAAAAAAATTATTGTAGTCTGAATTGACCCGTCAGTCGGCAACCTTTCACACCTTCATTATAATTCTAAAACGCCTAAGCTGGCTAACAGTGAGGAATCGGCGTTGAGGTAGCTTCTTTGTGGTCGAACTTGCTTACTTTTCAGTCTTTCATGCGTCAGCCGGCTGTTCGAGTCTGTCATCAATTTGGTGTTGGCAGTGGGCGCATTTAGTGACAGGACGCAGTGACACATACACCTGCACCGTATGATCTGGTTCCCGCACACACGTACCAGGACACATTGTATTGCTCAGTGTTACATACTTGAAGTATTCCGGAATTTCCCTTTCGTAACAGATGACAGTCATGCGATAAAGCGAAATGTAAAATGACAATAGCAGCTAGGAGAGTTCGAAAGTTTATTTGCCACGCCCAAATTGAATAAATCCGTTTTTCTATTGGCAAGAGCATTTCATCTGTATAAGGTTAGGGTTTTCCAGGGATAAAGATTTTAGATACCGACAGCTTCCAGTCGAGAATGAAGCATCAGATAGTAAACATAGGCAATACGTTTGAATTAGTCGCTTAATGTAAAGTCAACGAGATAAACAAAAGAAGCTTAGTGTTCAAGTATCGGGTGCCGCTATGTTGACCGCATGCTTCAGCAAGTTGAAGACAAACGCAGTTAATTGCGTGTGGATTAGTTTTAAGTTATAGTAGACTTGCGCGGCATCTGCTGCACTCTCTCTTCCACACCGGCATGTGTTACTCGGTGTCAAGACAAAGTCAAGAAGACCGCAGGCGTGCAGGTGGTTGGCGTGGCCGAAGCCGCTCCTCTACCTGCCATCACACTCCCTCCCATTTTCGGTATTTTTATAGGAGTGCAGCTCGAAGAACGCCTGCCGTACCCTGATCTCTCCCCATGCTAGTCCAGCGCATCTATCACGTGGCCCGTTTAGGGGCACGGAACAAAAGCACACACACATCCGATGCAGCACGTAGGTTATAAAAGTCAGTAAGCGGCGGGAGTTATGACGTTCGACTTGACAGAGGTATACAGTCGGACAGAGGGGCTAATTTATCTACCATTCGAGTTTTAACCTACATGGTCAGGCTTGTAGGGACCCGCCGAAATTCCGCTACAGGTTGGGACATTGAACAGGCGCACTGTACTGACCGTCAGGTCCTAGAAAGCGCTTGGATTTTTTGGTGTACGAGCACTGAGAGACGATGTGACAGTTTGCAGTCCCATCATCCAATCCCATGGCAGTGCATTCCGTCGCATTTTTAAGTGACTGTCTTGTTGCATTCTTTCATGATATGCATAGAGGCACTGAAATTCTTTCCGGGTATTTCAAGGAGAAGATGGAAAAGGGGAGACTTGCCGGAACTCTCCCCTTTGCAGACTTCCTATGTGTCCACCTCTGCTTTAGCGCCTGGTTAGCACTCGGGGATGTACATGTGAAGGTAACCAGCAGTATGCAAGTCTTCTACTTCGAAAGTATATAAAGATATAAATGACTCGTTAATTAATGCAGAATGCAGTCGGAAGTGCATAATTACCGCATGGTGAAAAAGATAAAGAGAGCTTGGTGAGTAGCATACTGATTGACATAAAGATAGCTTGACAGAAAAATTCGGAGAGTTATAAAGTCAGGCCAACGTATCATTTGAGATGGCGCATCGCCAAATCAAAACAGAATCCGCTGGAGCATGAAGTAAACAACGAAAGAACTAGTAACTTTGACTTGACCATAAGTTATTTCAGAGAACGCAGCTGTCGTAAAAAAAACCTAGGAGGATTGGGAAGCACCTCTAAGCGTCAATTCTCTCTTGCCGAACCGCCTATTAACCGTTGGCATAACCGAACGTCTAGAAAAAACAAAATTATGAATTGTGATGTGTTTATCCCTCGACGTCTCGCCTTAGATGCGGTAAGCTGGCGCAGCTGTTTAGCCCCGAAGAGTGGTCTTATGTAGTCCGTCGAAATATACTCGAAAGTGGCCAGAGCGGGCGGAAGAGGAATTTGTGAAAAGGTTGCAAAAATTTTCATAACAGAAATCTGAAGAACAATTGGCGAGCATACGTTTACTTTCAATAAATTCTCATCAGGCCGTTTAATTTATATGGGAGGGAAGGTAAAGTGTAAAGGTAACATTGTAGGTAAATTACGTTCAACGAAACAAGCAAATTAGTTCAGGGAAAAGGGGAGGTGGTTGGGGATAGTAACAAGCGGCTAATTTAGCAAAAGTTAGGGAGAGGCGGGCGAAGAAGGGAGAGAGGAGGCGCGGAAAAAATGCCGGTTGCTAGGGGACCGTTGGCTATGCTAAGCTTGGAGCCATCCCCGTTTAACTATGCTGCGATGAATTATGACTCACTGGAACAACATAAATCAATATTTTAATAGGAATATTAAGTGAAAACATAATGATTGAGAACCGTTCATTTCTTTGGCCACATAACAAAGTTTTCAAGATTTTCTAGTCTTTGATTTGATCGTCTTTTAATAAAGTTACGGTAATGTCCTCCAACATTTTGGAACCATTTGCATTCGCGTAAGCAGTGAACCGCTTATTTACCAGACAGAACTTCTAGGACGGTCATCAGTATACCCTCTTTGTTGCGTTCTTCTACCTTTACTTGCGCACGTTGTAGACCATTTGGAACAATAATATATGTATCAAACCCAGATAGGCCACTAAATAACCATAATAATGCGATTAGTTTCCATTATTAGGAGCAAAATGAACCCAAATTTCTCCATTTTATGTTTGCATAGAGCTACTAGTTGCAAGGTTAAGCATTCTTTTAACTTTTAAACCTGTATGTTAAGATAGAAAACGTTTGTTAGCCGAAAAATATTGCATGACGGTAGTCCATCCTTAAGAAAGTCAGCATAAAAATAGGAGTATGGGAACGCAGTACCATTAACAGAACTTTTCTTAGCACGAGTTTTCTAGCGGCTATGTCCTGCAGTACTTTTATGAAACAAGCCTAACACAGTTGACACTTTGTGTATCGAGACTAGGTCATAGTTGGCCCAAATTCTTTGAAGTATTTTCCTGATTATCTTTCAGTATGAAGGTCATTTCAAAGTTGAACATTACAGTGTTTAGGGCCGTCCACTGACGAAGGGTATTTTACCTTTTAGCTCGTGTAATCTAGACCAAATATCCATTAAAGTACAGAAGAAAACTGGATAAATGAAAAAAAATACGAGAAATAATTCGTTTTAGTACCTAACTGTCTTGGAAAAACACGCCTCTCTGGCACGTTAAATTAAATTCGCAGGAAAACATCCATAAATAGCTACATAAATAAATCTGCTATCTGGTTAGAAGGTATTGAGAAAGGTGCACATAATTTTTGTGCAATGTTAAAAGGTAAAAAACCAAGTGAGACCACAAATATTTACTCATAGCGTGTTTATCGCCATTATATAAAGCTGTGCAATAGCATTCCGGAATGCTCGCCAACTTCTCCAAATGTGAACTAACTAATTCCATTGCGTGTTTTCATATGTCTCTGTGGGGCTAGGACATTTTTAAGGAAACCTGCAAATCAAAAAGGGGATATTTGGTCATCTGAGGGAGCATATTTATTTTTAAGTGCAGCCGCTAACAAAGTACACTGCACATAATTAAATTGCGCGTCTCTTGCAAGGTTAGTTTTCTACAAATTCGGTGGAAAAACATATTAGAAAACTAGATGAGAACACGATGTCAATATCTCATCGGCAAAAACTGTCGAATTAAAAGACAACGGAGACATCGGAGAATCTCAAATTTGATATCCTGGCCATCTAGCGGGTGCTTCAGTTGCAATTTAACTGAAAAAACACTGGCCTCTATCAAGTGCAATCCATCCACAGATCTGCAAAAATCGACTGGACTAGCGCCAACACACCACCCCCCCCCAGTTAGTTCATTTATAGCAACAAGACCGAGATATTTCGCTCAAGTAAAGTTCACTACTTCAATGTATTTCTTTTAGAGAACTGTGCATAGACGAAGTGCAGTTTCTAAAACTAGCGGTAAAACCACACGTAACTTCCTGCAACGGAGTGCTTGGGTGTTAATACAAACAAAAGTTATCCTACCAGCTTCTATCATATCTTAAATGTTTGAAAAAAACATTTGCCAGTAGCGTTTTAGAAAGCAATCACGTGATATCTCCTAACAGTTACTGATATAGACACATCCTTCAATGTGAACATTATGAACCTTGTGTGCGCTCAAGCGGGTGCAGTCCGACCGTCGGGTTTGAAAAGGTCCAGCGTGTGCCCTGAACAAGGTGATGCTGAGACGGTGACTTGTGCATGGTAGAAAACTTTCGTTGCGTCTACCGCACTCCCTTCTCCTCTTCTTCATGTCGCAGTCAAGAAGACCAGAGGGGACTGGAGGGGCGTGGTTGATTGGCGTGGCCTGAAGCGCCCCTAGGCGTGCCGCCACTTTAGACTCGGATACCATGGACTGGGGCTGGTATAAAGGTCGCATTGAGAAGGAGTCATTACAGCCTGACTCACAGGCTGCCAATCGGCTACTCCACACAAACACGAAACTGAGCTGACTGCGCGCTTCGAGTTATCCTGTCACTCGAAAATCTTCCAAAAGCGCGACTTTTAGCGCACTGTGATAATTCTAAAGAGTATTTGCGAGCATACATAGCTTTCGATTACTTCTCTTCGGGCCGTTACATTTATATGGGGAGGGATCCAAAGTAACATGCTGGTAATCATGTTATCACAAAACGTAAATTAGTCATGGGGATAAGGGAGGGGGCGTGGGGTTGATAGTAATTAGCTGGTTGCAAGTTTGTTGAGTCCGGACGGGAGACGGGGGGGGGGTAATTGAAGCGGTAGAAAGCACGAAAAGATGCAGGTAGTTACGTAACCGTTGGCCATGAGAAGCTCGGGGCTTGCAGCAGGTTCTTCTGCGAGCAAAAGATCGGCTTCCTCAAACGGATCGCGGTTGCTTCTGCTGCTTCCAGCAAACGCTGACCCAGGGACTTTGGGTAGTTTGGGGAGACCTTGTAACTTACCTTAAAGGCTTCGCTGGGGTCTACACGATGTCCGGAGTCAACCATGTGGGCAAGGATAGAGCTATTGATACTGTTGACTTCGCCTTTGGCCAGCCATGCCGGGACGTGCTCCCGTATTCTTTTACTGTGATAACTTAAAGCACGTGAGGTTATTTGAATTGAAGAAGAAGGAGCCATTGCAGCCGCCTGACTCTCATTAAAAGTCAGACACACACTAGGTGGATGGCGAGGTCTGAGTTCAGACATCAGATCTCGCATTCAGGAGTTTTGGTCACCTTACCTAGTGTGTTGTTGTCTTCAAAAATACTAATTGCACATATCATGCATGCCAGATGCAGTACAGTGCGTGACAAGAAACAATTGCTGGACGAGCAGGCTTATGTAAGACGCATATCAACCTTCAACTAAAATATCAAGTTCTGGGGATCTCATTTCAGTTTATGCAAAGACGTAATTTAAACGACGTCCATTCCCCGAAAGCTGTCCCTGATGACGTGTACCATTACCTAGCAATGCAGATAAAATTTCAAAATTCTCATCGGAGAATTCAGGAGAGTAGTTGGCGAGCATACGTAAGCTTTCTATAAATTCTGATCGCTTCATAACATCAATGTGGGAATGGAGTTTACAATTTTATCCAGGTAAGTCATAGGAGTAGTGGGAGGGGTGGGGTGGTTGCCATATGAATGTAATATCTCAATAAGAGTGTATCGACAGTTTACGTATGCCCGCCAACTGCTCATCGGAATTCTCTGATGGAAGGTTTCTGCAGAATAAGATAGGATATGAGCCTAAATGCTGCTATTTCCGTAAAATTAGGTACTGTAGGTGGCAATAATACTTTGACGCAACCTTTTTTAAAACAGTTCTGAATACCGCATTGGAAACATGAAAATATGCAATTATCAGTTAATAAAATATTTAATAGATTCAAATAAATCATAGAGCAAAAGTTCAAAAACACACACGGAAGCTCGATTAATGGATAGTCTGTTTCTAGTTTAAATAAGTTGATGCCTTGCTTGTAGCAAAATATGCCGAATTGTCAGATAAGAGGATGATTTATGCCTTCTGAGATTTCGTGTTGAGATCAGTTTGATGTTCGCATCCAGCATTTTTCATTTGGGGCATCCTGTTTTCACAATGAGAAGTTGACTCAAGTGATCTCAATAGGAATCTTATTTTATACCAAGATTGCGCTTTGTTCACATCTACCAGAATATTAGTATTTGTGAAAGGAATTCACAGACATAAATTTGGCCTGATTAATTTTGTTTGTAATCGATTTTCTACTGACTATAAGTCTAAAGCGTTCCTTTTCTTCTATGTTCTTCTATCTTCTAAATTAAAACTTAATTTGGATTACTGCTACAGAATGCTTTAGTCCTCATTATAAGGTGTCTTTTATTCAGCAATTTTTGTAGTAGTGTTCGGCCTAGCACGCCCATCACATAAAAGGCTGACGCCAAAAGTAGCAGTGATAGATATTACTGTTTAAGAGCAAATGCACCTATAAGTCCTGTATTCAAATTAGAACTTGTAGTTTAAATTCAGATAGTAAAAGATAACCTCTCACAAGATAGGAGGTAGAGTCAATGACAATGTGTGAATTTCGGAAACAATATTTGTCATCGGTTTCTTTTAGTTAATTCGGGGTTGCCTAAATTGTAATCAGTCGGCCCGCTAAACTTGAAAATAGCAAAATCCAAAAAGTGTAAGTCATACTACAGGCGCTAACTCTGTGACTTATTATCCACCTTTCTTCAATAATTTTGACCAAAACGTGTCCTTTTTGATTGATAGAAATCCGCTTGCTGGGTTTAAATGGTAAGTTGACGCAAACGTTCCTGGAATACCCGTTTGTTTTCGTAAACAGAGCAACCTACTTATCTGATTAAAGTACGAAGAATGTTTTTCGCTCTTTTCATTGCTGTCGAAAGCCTTGGATTGTGGTTTAGGCACAATACGGAATAATTCCAAACGCCAATTATCCGTCACTACGTGTAAATGAAGTGTTAAAAAAGTATACTGTGGTCGATTTTGGACGCACTTTCACGGAGCCCTTTGTATGGCATTTATGCGTCGAAGAACTATCAGTTGGTTGGCCGCTGAAGACAATTAAATGGTGCACGACAGAGTGCGAGGCCAATTCCACGGACTCTGACTCTGAAACTGCAGCATTCAGGGCATAATCCTCACACCGAACAATCTGATTCCCATTTAATTTACAAGTGGACGGAACAAGCCATAGCTTAGAAGGCTGATAGCTGATGATATAAAACGGTGCATTCCGGATGGACATTGTGATTGCGATGGCTTTACCTCAATGTAGCTTCTAGATCACTGGAGATCAGTAGGGATTCGAAACACTCTACTCCCATTTTTGTGAAAATCTGGTATAAATTGAGAGGTTCAGGTGTTGCGCGTGCATAGACGGTTTGTAAATCCTCATCAGTGACTTCGTTTTCATTGACTGTGTCCTGAAACTTGGCTGAAGTTTCTTAGCATGGAGAGAAGGCGTTAGATGTAGCGTAGGTCATCCATCACTGCAAACTTCCTCACGCGCAAGGCATCGTCTCTATTTCCACCAACATGCGAAGTACATGTGGGACGGAGAAACTGTCATTCCTAAAAGTAAAAAAAAAATTAGAACACATTTAAAGGTACTGATCGATGCCAACGTTTTTTGTAGGCTGAATCCCTCACAATTATTTAAGGCCCATCGTTCTTCCTTCAAATAATTTAACTAAAAAGAAGTAAGTGATCTGATTAATCAAATAATGCAAATAACATCGCATCCTACTACGCAAATTGACTATCTCTTCACAGTCCACAAAAGTATCTACCAGATAAACACATGGCTGGACAGTTGCCTTTTTTATTACGAAGGCGTTTCCAAGGTTACAGCAGCAAGCGTACTTATAAACCATATTTCCACTGCCCAGTTGTTTTGAAAGACTGCTTTCGGCTTGTGAAGTACCAGTTTTCCCACTCTCGACTTGAGTAATGTACAGAAATGCAAACATGGTTAAGTTTACAAGTCAAGGAAATCTGGTAAATCGAATTGCTAATATTATCTGAAGCCTTCCTCTTCAGGGCCAAAGTGGGATAATCATAGCCGTTTTAATAACAAGTTAACTATGAAGGCCGATCTATTGCTGTTGCCATTTATACAAAACAATTTTATCATTTTATCCACATATGATGGGCTGGACTGTTTCCTGTACTGAAATCTCTTAAGTAAGGTTATGTGCATCGTTTTTAATTATTTTTCGCAGTTATAAGAAATGCCTCAGAGTCATCAAAAAGTCAACACCCACTCTAACACGGGATGAAAAAGTTGTGTGCTAGTCGTTTATCAGAAAGTTAAAAGCAGCTTTTTTTAAAACATCGCGAATTTCTTGTCACTGGTACTTTCAGCCAAGTGCGTGCCACAGAGTCACCATGGTGTATATGCGTGCACTCCTTCGCCTATCACCGTTCGCATACGCTGTTGGCCTTTTGATTGGTTAATTTTGCATGTTTGCTGCATCAGTAGCTGCCGTTGCAGCTGACACGCACAAGAATCATATTTCGAAACCACGCATAATAGTTGCACTACCAACATCAAAACCTGATCTGGGATTTAAAAACTGTGGATTGTTAGTACTCTCGATCAACCTCCGAGCGGGATATTCTTTGATTACGCCGAAGCTTTCTAAACGGTGGAAGGACAATGTTTGAAAAGCCTAAGAATAGAGTAAAGCGAAGGGAAAGAAATGCGACCGTAAGTTGAATTATGCCTCAAGTGGTTGCTCTTTTATGCATTTCAATAGGTGACATACATACTAAATTCAAGAATATGCCACCTCTTTACATTTATAAATCCATATTTTTATATCAATATGTTTACCATAAAGAAGTCAAATCGGAATTTTATCATCCAACACGTTATGTTTAAGCGAGAACGTCCCACCATTATATATTTGCAACTGTTCACCATGATTTAAAAAAGATAAAGGTCAAACTGTCTTTCTGATACAAGCATCACCTAAATCACAATTTGAGTCAAAACTTCTGACGTATCAGAAAGAAAAAAAATTGTCCAAGTAGGGCTTTTCTTGGAATTTTGGTAAATCCAGTTGCGCGATTTCCACCTTAACACGGTAAAAAGGCATTCTTTATAAATCCTATTTTATCTGGCGGAATATCGTTTATGAAGGTCAATTATTTCCTGTGTAATTTCTGGTTTTTTGATATGTATTATTAATTCCTGCCAATTTACGTAAGTTTAGTAGATAAGGTAAGCATTTACTGGTAAAAAATAGCTACTATAAAATAAACAAAGGATTTCATAAAAAGTTACATTAAAACGCATCAAATTCAAGTATGTCATCGTTTTAAATATAAAATTGTTCATTAAAACGAGATCGTGTTTTATAAGTATTTAATTTCTCGAATCATGATCTTGACTGATCAATCGGTTTTTTAAACAATGGAAATAGCGTCGGTAGCTGGTGCAATAAATAGAATAGGTAATTTTCGTTGAACCCTTGAGGCATTTATTAAGTCCTATTTGTTGATAAATGTCATAGTACAAACGCTTAAAGAGTCGTAAAAACTGAACACTTTGACTTCATCACGGCAAAAATAAGCGTTCACTCAGAATGCTGGATCTCTATAAACTTACGCTAACCCTTATTTAATTTACTGAGAACTATTGATTAAGCCCTAGAAAAGGATGTTCTTTTGTTGAGTATAACAACTTTTTTGGATAAGATGAGCCCTGTGGAAAATATGCATTGTTTGAATGAAAGACTTTGAGGATAACATCTTTTCTATCAGCCAGGAAAATTAAGGATATCGGTAAAACAACAAGTATTCCCTCCCTCAGACTGTCAATTGAACTGAAAATCAGGCTGTATACTTTAAAAAAAATAAGAAGCGGCCAGGGTTTGGATAGCCGCACATATGAATCATAGCCTGAAAATAAATGATTCCCATTTTCCAACAGTTGTGGTTATATACATTCGAGCAGTGGAATGCAGATGCTTTGCAGTAACAATAAAACCAAGATAGCCTTATAACTGATGACAGCGTATTATGTTTAAAGCATCAAATAGTGTAGAAAACCTGAAAAAAGGCAAAAGAAACATTTTTCAATCTTTTAATTCTGATTGTGTCTGTAAACACAGTTATCTGGTATATTGAAATCAGCATTATTTTGTTTAATTACTATAGGCAATCCAGAGTTAAGGTTAATGAAGGTGCCACTAAAAGTTACCCTAAAATGCCATTTTAGCAATCAAATAGGTGCCTGTGCTCCATAAAATTCCAAAATGCGTTATTTTACTGTTTTCCTCTCTCAGCCATCATTGAAAGCTTTTCAGGCTGGTTTCGAAGAGTTTCTATCTGCAACAGTTCCATTCACTTTTAACAAAAGCAACAACAAGCTTTGCAAACGGCCCGTGAATACAAGAGTAATTCATCTGAACAGGTATTGCTATTCCTGAGAAAACAATACGCTGTAAGTGAAGACTGTTTTAATGTGCGTACAGAGCTTCAGACTACGCAGTAATGCAAATGACACTTATAGGAGGCAAAGTCAAGAGCAGTGTGTTTCCAGAACTGACAGTTCACAGAGACAGGTGGTATTTTCGTCCTCTGTGTACTTTGGGTTGCAGTGTGACGCAAGGCATACACATGCAATTTTCGTATTTACTGCGCTGGCTGCTATCGGTGCACTTTCATAAAAAAAACCATATTGACCAAATACATTTTCTGGTTTTATCCCAACTTTTTACGTAAAATTATGATACTGGTAATGATCAGCGATTTACTCCTCCTTTTGTCTGAGAAACAGTCTAGTGAACCACGTAGGAAAGTCTCACTAAAATGGTCCAGTCAACTATTTGTTTTTGCCCGGAAGAAAGAATGGGCGCAGCCCTGTAAGAGGCCGAATCCAAAGTAGGGTCGACTGCAGAAGTGAGGCTCCCTGCACTGTAACTAACAAATCCGACTGTGGCAAACATGGTTGTCGCACCACGTGGAAGCAGTTGGTGCAGGTAAGCCTCCAGCTGTTAACCCCCGCTGGTTGTCAGGTAGCGAACCTCTGTGCTATCGCGACCATACAGTTTCCAGCAACGTTGTTTCGGGGATATTCTCACCATTTACTTTTAGTTTTGGCGATGTTATGCGTCTCCTCGCATCCAGAGGCGTTTTATTTTTACGCTAGAGAACAATAATTTGAACGCATTGATTCGGGAAGAAAGTGCAAAATAAAGGTTGATATGAAGTAAATAGCGTATTTCCAAATGCTCTCTGTCGAAAGGACAAACTAGATGTCCGGTTTAAGTATCTGAGCATAGATACAGCGAATCCGTGTCAGAAACAGAATACCCGATTGTCAAAACCCTCAGTTTCGCCAATCAGTGTTTCAAAACCCACCTAGGGATGCTTGATTTCCCTATGTAGCCATTAAATCGTTATGGTGAAGGGCAGCCATGCTATGCGGTCAGCGAAGTGTCAACTCACTGGAGAACGACAAAGCAATATGCTATCAGCTGATTAAAAATTAAAAAAAGTCCAACAGTAGAAGATAACTTGCGAAAGATAAGTCGTAGGGAATAGATTTTCGTTTTCACTGGAGCGTGATAAGTGGCGGGAGAAAAAAAACTGTGCATAGCGATATTTTGACTTAACCAGGAGCCGTAAAGCCAATTTCTGTGAAGTGAACTAGAAACGCAAGCATGGCATCTGCTAAAGGCACTGACTGATTTCTTCGTTTCGATTTTTACCACTAAGAAACCAAAGGAGATTATATGACTGGTTCGCATGTATTGACGGAAAGGAATGCATTTTACATGAAAACCTAACTGAACTACAAATGGTGTTAACTTCTGGACAACTTGAACTGATTTCTGGATATTGAGGAGAAGTCCGATGACAGGATAAAAACCCACTCGAAGGGTTTATTAATCTTCACCTCTTTTGACAGGATGGCCACTGACTGTAGAAATAATATAGGAGACACAGAACGAACGTTGATTGACAAAAATCTGTGCCATTGTTCTATGAAAATGATTAGACCACTTAATCAAGACAATTTAAATGGACCCGACTGAAAGAACTTGCATACTTGTGAATAACGTAGGATTACCACAAGTTAAACATCACAGTTCTTTGTACGCCGAAAATAAAAGCTGTCTAAAGTCTAATGCGTACTTGGGGAAAACATTAGGCCATAAGTCTAAAACTGTGTCCTGCAGGGCCATAGGCTAGTGCGCAAGCCCTACAGCCTAGTCTGTGATCTTTAGATTACGATAAAAGGACGTAAACATAAAAGCAGCCCACCTAAAATGGCAAAAGACATCTCCATGTGATTGTCCCATTTTTTATATTTTGCTCAAAGATATGGTCCAATTTTTTAACTTACTGAGCTTTAAAAACTTTGCTCGAATGTTAAACATTGTTTTTAGTAATTGCTTTATGCAACGTAAGCTTTTGGTTCTTACTCCCTTCAATTGAAAATGAGAGTATTTAAGTACCAAAAGTGAAAACAACGGATGCGATTCTTCGTGATTTCACTTGTCATACAGCTCGAGAACCAATAAGTGAATGCTTGATTAATTGAACTGTATCCACAGAATAAATAATCGAGAAGGACAGACGGACCGAAATTACTACTGCTGGATTAGAAGCCAGTGATATCGATGTATCCCTATGGCTCGAGTTGGTAAAAATCTTCGGCAAGACCAACACCATTACTATTGGGTTAAAAGTTTTTTTTATCTTGTTCGTTGGGATCGGATAGATCGAAAAGAGCAGAACGGGAATTCTAACCAACAGTTCGTGTGTTCAACCCCCAGCGGTTGCAAAACCCAAGACTGGGTACTGCTGGCTGATTACGGCTAACAACCCAGAAATAACCATTCCAGTTCCCTATTACTTTGTAGGTGACGCTATTCTGCCTATAAAATATTAACCACTTTGACTGTCGAGAGCGCAACTCAAGGCGTACAAGCACTAGTATGTACTGTAACGTGATCTGTGAATGTTTATCCACAAAAAGCTCTGCTTATTCCCGACGTCGGACTTAAATTTCCCCTTCAGATTTATTCATTCCTGTGAAAAAGCGGTTTGATTAGGAATGACTACTTTGTTCCCTCAGGCTGCGGTCGCCGTTCTTTGACAGATTCTTTCAAGCTGGAAAAAAGTTTGGAACAAGAACTTTATTAACCTGGTATTGTGAAATCTCATTCGAATCCGTTCTCAGCGACAAACGCAGCTGATAGTGCTGATGAGGGTGCTGCTGCATGGCTAGTTGAGGACGGCTTACAACCCCCAGAAGACGATGATGTTTTCTGCCATGCGACTATTTCCTAGAACTTGTTCCGTACCGCTTTTCTTTAGCGAAAGCGAACTATTTCGAAAAATTAAACACTTTTTACCGGGGAGGGTGATTGAGGACGCTACAAGCTTAGATCTAGATGATGCACGGATAGACAATCATGCATTGTCATGTCGACAGTCTGCTACTGCGCTTCATCACATTTATAGGGTTTTCCGTTACCCTGTCGACATTTTTTTATCCAAGAAGGCCATATGTGTGTGCTGTGTAGGGATTGTTGACGTAGCGTCAGCTAGAGGATGACAGTTGGGTGTCAACTGCCACTGTTCCTATCAGCATTGTCTGCCTGAGTTGTTCCACGTTCACGCCCGGTGCTCTTGCCTCTCGTTAACACCCATCAACCCCATGCATGATAAGTGACTCCTGCGCTGCTGTCTGCGTCTCCATTGTTATCTGGTCTGCGATTGCCTACATCCGCGTTCACGCCTGTCTACGGTCAAATCAGATATGAGGTCTCAAGTCTTCACTCTGGGTTTGTCGCCTCCCTGAGTTCTCGATATACGCCCACGTTGTAATATTATCTAGCAAAAATATTAAACAAGGAAGACATAGTTATATTACTTTACGCTTACTGCCTTTCAATTCTGGAAGTTTCGATCCGTCTTCTGAATTGAATATTGCAACTTGCCAGGTCTTAGGCTTTCTCCGCCTATCGACCTCGCCTCAGAGAAAAATGAACGCTGCAGATGCACCTAGAATAACTGAACTACCTCAATGTATACAAAAGCCGTTAACTCGTGAAGCATTTTAATTTCTTGAATATATTCCTAAAGTTCTGGTCTTACAGCTTTACGGAAAATTTGAATTCTCATATTTATCCGACGTACTAGTAAAACCACGAGAACCATTAGGATATATTGTACTGTCTTACTGCTTATCAACTTCAGGGAAAAATTATCCTTAGCCCTTGCCATATTTGTAGGAAAAAACTATTTCTAACAATGTAGCCATTTAAAAAAGCTATCTGATTCTTAAAACAATGCCTATGTAATTCCAGCGATTGTTACATATACGAACGATGGAAATCGCATTCATGTTATGCCCGGTGGCTTCACTTACGTACATTGTACAACTCAGCTGTAAATAAAACGGTGGTTTCTTCTAAATTTTCTGTTTTTATCAAATGAATGCTTATCTATGATTTGAGCTTTGAGTTGTATTAACTTTAACCCCCGGTAGATATCCACCGTTGTCATTGTCACAGGCACATCCTGTGACATACAGTACAATGTGTCACCCATCGTTAGCAATGCAACACTATGTATGGGAAGATTTCTACCTCAAAATCGATTTTAAATTCTATATATGTTAATATAGAAAAAACAGAGTACCATCAATGAGAATTTGAACATTTGAAATTGCTGGTTTACGCAAACAATATAAATATGGAAGGCAGCGAATGAGCCCGCGAAGGCGGTTGCTGCTATCGGCTGCATAAGGATGAAGATGACTAAAGCATAAAAAGAGTGAACTTCCTCTGTGTGTTCACGCATCTCACCAAATATTAAAGGTTTGCTTTGTCATAGGAATCATTTGAGTATAAAGCCTACAAAGCTACCGAGTTGCATGATGCTATTAAAATAAGTCGAAGCTTTATCTACAGTGTGTAGCTGAACACTTAGCTGTCGTTTCTCTTATGCTTATCGAAGTATGTGGCATTAAGAAGGATTATGTGGAGTTTTTTTGTGGTGCTAGAAGAAATTTAATTCTCTCCCGACGTTATGCTTGAAGAAGGATTTTAGTATTTGGAGGAATATTGCGCTTCTCAAATATATGCGCATGGATCGCTTGTTGGACGAGCAATGTGTGCCCCGTGAAAGGATACGCTCCTCGTTAGATAACTAGGGTCGTGTTTAAATTCCTAAAAACACCAACACCCAGGAGCCAGACGACCGAGAAATCCTCACGTGCCCATCCACCATGCGTGATGAAATTTCAGCAAGCCAGGACTCGGATGCCTGTAATCAAGCCATCAACATACAAGTGGGCAATTATCGTTAATTGTCGTTTTTGTCATAGGTGTGTAGTACTGCCTGTATCCTATAAATACTGCAACTTCGCGTTCGTCTGTTACGCGCTTCTGCTACTGCTTTCTGCTCATATCTTTGATGAGGGATCTGCGACGGATGTCGAAACATCAGGCGAATAAAAAGGTTGTCCCAGCGATCGAGTCGTCTTCTCAATTACTGCCTGGGACTCATACGTTCGCTTGTATTAGCCTTAAAATATCATGAAGGATGGCTAATTGGACTGCTGACACGCACATCCTACAAATATTCCCAAAACTGGTTGAAATAATCTAGGGTTTGTTGGATATTTCAATGGTAAGAAGTGCCCGCACAGTGTTATGCCTCAAATACTCCGATCGAGTATGCCCGAGCAGAGGATGGCACGACTTCATGCCGAATTAACCAGTTATGTGTGTTTGGGTTTAGACCACATTGCCTACCTCCGATGGCGTCATCGCTGATCTTCCACCGATCCACCCAATATCCTCCGTCTCAAGTCTAGGCTTTATCAGCTCTGGCAGCCTAGGAAGCAGTAGCCACGTGCTACGACCGAGGGGTGGCACAGGCGGCCTCCCTGCACGCCCATTAAGCATTGCTGACGGCGGTCTTTCCCTGCCATCATCGGATGTTCCTGTTGGCAACATTTTCCAAACAATGCCTTCATCAATGCGCTCAAAGAGAAAAGTAAGTGTTCCATCCAGGAGTTGCTTATATTTATCTTATCCAGTTTGTAAGGGCTGTGTGTAAGTTTTATTGTAGTCACGAACCTGAACTCTAACGCTTTCTAAAAAAGAAGACTTTTAAAAATTAGAGCAATCAACCTCAGAGCAATTATTTACTCAAGGAAAGTATGAGGTCTCAGATAATTCATTTTTTACGCTGGCGAGTCGAATATTAATGAACTTTCAGTATCCCAAGATAATTTAAACTTGTGTCACTGAAGTTAAAAGGTTCGCTTGCCAGCTGTTGCATTTGTTGCAATTTTATTTACACGGGGCCGTGGAACTTATCATAGTAGATGACTGTTGAAATAAAGAACCTACATTTAATTCATTTGTTGACGCGTTCTCTTAAAAAACTATATGCTCGGTGGATCAATAAAAACCAGATTAAAAAATTAGTTATTGGTGGTCAGTTCTATGTGAACGCATCGTTGTCCCTGATCAAAAATTCTACCAACTCCGTTCTTTTGGAACTTACTAACCGATTTTGTAAGTCAAAAATTTCACGTACAGTGTCAACGTCCCCAAATAGGAATGGTGTCACTGGTTTGTGGGAATATTTTCATTTCATCCAATAGGCCATCCAGCTCAGGAAAGAGGGGAAACCAATGGTCAACTTAAGTTTGAAAAAGGCTTCCTTTTGCTGCAAAATAAGACTGTTAGTACCATTAAGACAGCACATACATGGAGAAAACCAGCGTTCGTTCATTTCTGCGTCAACGCAGCGCTTAGCCACGATCATAGAGTATCGCTGTGAGTGGATGGAGATTAAAATCACCATGTAACACGCCGGTTTGGAAAACAGGCGAAATGTAATTCTTTCGAAACCATCAAAACACGAAACACAAAGCAAACGAACAGTGGTGGAAACGAACCAAGGGGGGGGGGGAGGAATATGAAAACCTTCAGAGGCGACCTACCGTAGTGCAATGTATGAGTACTCCATACCACGGATATATCATCGTCAACAGCATGCCATATTGTTTCTTGGAAAGCCAATAATCTCTACGTGTGAGCAGTAGGTGCCCCTTTAAGCATGCGTAAGTACGCCAGGACTTCAATAACAACAGTACATCCTTTAGTGTTTGCAGTAGAACATAGTATTACAACCCGAGTAGCACGTGCAGATCAAGTGGACAAAATCCGGTATAAATCCGACATATGTATCCGGATTTTTCCAGTAGGATTTCATGATAGAATCTGCGTGGATTTGCTACTACGCCCCTCTTGCACAGGAAGCTGTCATTTTCTCCACTTTCCTTGGCTCACGAACTCAACATGATTCACTCTGTCACAAGTCAATGGTTCGTCTGTCTTGTCACGCCAACCGGTCCATTGTGAGAACCAAAATTTCTCACTGGTTTTGCTTTCTTCGGACAATGGTAAGGGCAATTGGTGAATGCAAGAGCAACGATGAAATTATGATTATCCCAGCAGACGAAGGACAGAAAACCGTAATCACAGGCAACTACAGCCGTTCGGAGTGTACTTGATCCATGTCCACCCTAGTAGCAAATCCCAGCGGATCCCATCATGAAATCCTTCTGGAAAAATCCGGATACATATGCCAGATTTTTTATCGTATTTTGTGCAATTTACTACTAAGGAAGTGACTACGGGTTCATTAGGAGTGTTTTACAGATGTAAATAAGTCAGTTAACCCAATTTTAGGTAGATCGACCCAAATGCGGTTAAATTCACGACTCACTGTGAGCCTAGTAGCTCAATTGTAGAATGTTGTTCGTGCAAAGCGTCTTCCCTACTGCTTGTGTTTGACTCCCACCCAGGCCGCGAATTTTATCCCAATTGGGTCAACTGAATACGCGTTTGTCCTTCAGAAGGCCGCAGGTGATCGCTGGGGCGAGTAACTGTGCGTACTGGAGGACATGTGCTCGTAAATTGATGCGTGATACTTGCGGCAGCTTACCAAAATCCCGAAGCCACTCGCTCGAGAAGGAACTGTGAAGGTCGAAGCAAATAGTACGCGGCAGCGATTAACAACACCAATACTGACAATGGACCGGCAGTTAGCGGCAGCGTATACGCGGGTGGCATAAAAGCTTCACGAGTACCAGCAGCTGCCTATATTGCCAACTTATACTTGGTGGCTAAAGGGCGAGCTATAACGTCAAAGCGAATAAGTGCGCAGGCTACAATGAACTCCACACTTTACCGCTGTGGGCAAATAACTGCAGACCGTAACATCCACAACTAGTAAGCCGGAAGCACTGGGGAATGTTTTAAAAAGCGTAGCTTGTAACTTGTGTGCCCAAAAACACAAAAAGCCAGAACACTTAGTTCATGGCAGCTGGAATTGTGCACAGTTGTTCTAGAGAACCAGATAAACTTTTTGAATGTTGGGACGGTGAGATATGTCCCATATCTAGGAGTTAATTTTTTAAGAGCATTTATATCAGCGTAGTTAGCACTATTTTTAGGGAATCTTTCAAATTTGTCTGCTAGCAGCACGTTCCAGATCAGTTTTTTCCAATATGGAAAATGTACGTGAAAGATGACTTAAAAGGAAAGATTCAGACGGCCTGTTTAATGTCCGCAGATAACATGCATTAAACTGTACTGCTGGTTGAAAGACTTTTCGCTGGCCATTTCTATAGAGACTGTAGACGTAAATACGCCCTCTGCGTTGGTTTGAGCCAATACATAGGTCCAAGCAAATTCATGCCAGACAACTGTTTTGACAGATTATGGAATCCGAATTCAGGGTCATAAAGTTCGGGCGAAAAGTAGATGCATGACCAGATAATTTAATAATTGGACTCTGGAGTCCGGAGTGGGAGGCATCTACATAGATGAAATCCTCAAGCACAAAATTGCCATTTCAATTACACGTTGTGTCGATTAAGCAGAATGAATCACTCTATTTTTAACTCCACGAGCCACTTCAAACCCATACCACCCAGTAAGTTAGGAAAAAAAAAACAAAATAAAATGTGCTGCTACCCATGTAAGCATTCACGAAGTCAGCTTCGGCAAACGTACACTTTCGACTGTTTATCATCAGGCCTGTACAGATGAGCGATCGTTTTAACAGTCAATACGCAGTTGGTACAAAGAAGAGGTTTGAGGGCGTTCAGACCCCAAGGATTATAGTTTAGGTAGGAAAAGGAGGACAAGGAAAGAGGTGTCTTTCCCTTAGCGACAGATCTGTCTCGTCGCGGTAATCTGACGTGGCAGGTGTGAGCAGGCATGTTGGGTTCATGGTGGGTTTGCATGAACGCTTCATGTGACCATAGGTTTGGATTGGCTAGCTATATGACCACTGCTTCTGCCGTTGCAAGTATCCGCTGTCTGATGATGATGATAATGAGTAATGGAAATCGTGCGTTTACCAAAGCTGACGTTTTGAAAATGACTTTTCGCAAAAATATAACAAATGTTTAGCTGCGAAAATTCCCATCAGAGAATTCAGAAGAGTATTTGGCGAGCATACGTAACTTTCAATAAATTCTCATCGGGCCGTTACAATTATATAGGGAGGGGTGCAAATTAACATGTTGGTTATAAAGTTATCACAAAACGCAAATTAGTCATGGGGATGAAGAAGGGGGTGTGGGGTTGGTAGTAATCAGCTAATGAGGGTTTGTTGAGTCCGGACAGGGAATGGGGGGAAGGGGGTGGGTTTGGGTGAAGTGGCAAAGATGCAGGTAGTTACGTAACCACTGGCAAAGCCAAGCTCGGGGCCTGCAGGAGGTTCTTCTGCGCACACAGGACCGGCTTCCTCAAATGGATCACGGTTGCTTCTGCTGTTGCCAGCAAACGCTGACCCAGGGGCTTTGGGTAGTTTGGCGAGACCTTGTAAAATACCTTAAAAGCTTCGCTGGGGTCCACACGATGTCCGGAGTCAACCCTGTGGGCAAGGATTGAGCTATTGATGCTTCTGACTTCGCCTTTGGCCAGCCATGTCGGGAGGTGCTCCCGTATTCTTTTTGATAGGCGCCGACTCGTGCGACCGATAGAGCTTGCTCCACAGGATCAAGTGAATGAGTATATGCACATGGAGGTGGTCTGAGTTGGCAGCCTATCTTTACCTTCGCCGTGCAGGACCGGGTTCGCTGAGAATAACACCTGAACGTTCGCTGCTGGGAAGGTTCGTGCTACGGCTTGGTTAAGATGTCTGCTGAGAAGCTCGCTTGCTGCGTCCCCTTTAAAGGGAACTTTGAGGAACAAGGTCTTCTTTTCTACAATTGGTGTAGTAGGCTTCGGTTCTTTCTCCATCATATTCTTCATGATAAATCTGTCAGGATACCCGTTCTCCCGAAGCAGGTCCTGGAGTTTTTGGAGCTCCATATCAATAGTGTCTGCCGAACAGATTTTCCTGGCTCTTTGCGTTAAACATCGGATCAGATTAAGTTTCTGTTGGATAGGTACAAAAGTGTTAAAGTTTGTGTTCTGTCCGGACCAGGTATTCTTACGATAAACGCTCCTTCGGATGCTACCGTCGGGTCTTCGACTTAGGAGGACATCCAAGAAGGGAAGCGAACCTGCCGTCTCCACTTCCAAGGTGAAGTTGATGGAGGGATGTGCTTCATTCACAGTACTAAGAAACGCATTCGCGTCGGCTTCTACTGGGGCGATGGCAAAGATGTCATCAACATATTGACCACAGTGTTGTAATTCATGGATCTGCTCGCTGAGTTGCGACTTCTCCAGCTTGCCCATGAAGATATTTGCCAAAAGAGGTCCGAGAGGCGAGCCCATAGCAACGCCATCTAGCTGTCTACATAAATGGTTGTCAAAAAGGAACTGCACATTTAATGTGCACTTTAGTAGTAGTTCCTTTAGTGCCGCAGTTGGTATTCCTACTTCTATTTGATTTGCCATTACGAAGTTGCAGATATAGTTGACTGTTTCTGTTACTGGGACGTTTTTAAACAACGATGAGACGTCTAAGGAGAACATCCTTATGCCGTTTAAGTTCAGATCTTTGATGCTGTTGATAAATTGGAATGTATCTTTATAGCTGTGTGGCGCTAGCAGCTGTTGCAAGGGTTTGAGCTTATCTGCCAACCACTTCGCTATCGTATGATAAGGCGAGTTTCGCATGTCCAAGATCGGATGTTTAGTTGACAACGACCATGGAAACTGGGATGATCATTCATGGGCAATTAACCATCATCAGTGAGTCGTTTTTGACTACAAGCCATGTCTGATCGCAATGGGCCCGTTGAACGGAGGCAGAGTCTTAAACTACTCAAATTTGAGTAACCAAGGGATAAAGGTCAGAAGCATTGGCCTTCCGGATGAAAGAATGCACATGACTGGCTGACAACGGATAATAAACCAGAAATGATCACTCAGTTTCCCATGGCTTTGCCGATACTGCTTTGTTGCCGACGCTTGTACGCACGAGAGGACTGCCTGCGGAAGCTCCAGATCAAGAACCAAAACACAACACAACCGAATGAGCAGGTTCCTTGTTTTGATCGGCGAAGGCCCTCTCCACTATAACAATTTGTATCCTGTGCGGCAATTTAGTTTTCTTTTTCGCCTACAGATACGGAACAACGCTATATATCCTATGTCTATGCATGCGTGCTTTTAACTAAGAACATCGGAACGATGAGAAATGGCCAGCTCATGAGTATAACTATCGAAACTGCCATCTTTTTATCTCCAATAGACTCCTTCTATTCTCAGATGTGGCTGCTAATGTAGATTGATTGTTTTGAAAAAAACTTGCCACCTGAACGCCAATTAGGGTTAGCTTGCTGCTACCCAGAGTAGGAGAATTACCTTCAAAATATATTCGAAGTATTTCTCAGTTTGACAATTTGCAACAACAAAAGCAAACTTTACCTTGCCCACCTGTCCGTACCTCAGAACTATCCCATACAGCTAGATTGCCCCAAAGAATTTTCATTATTTTTGCGGAAGAATATGAACGAAGTACAAAATACACATTATTGGGGGTTTTAACAGATTTTCTTAATTTGGTTGACGCAATTGTGAATAAAAAACTCGTGACATCGGTGGCAGTCGAACCCACACAGCAGGCAAGGTCTTGGCACTGCCAACGCTCTACCGATTGAATTACTAATTGTGGCGTCGTAGTTCAATCGGCAAAACTTTGGATGTGTAAAGGCCTTCCCTACTGTCATGTTCGACTCCAGCCGACGCCACGAGTTTTTTGACAATTGTGCCAACTAAAATACACATTAGTAATGGAAGATGACATGAATGTAGCTAGCATTGCGTGTGTCTGGACGACTATAACAGAATAGCCTTAATTAGTTGAAATTAGTTTATGAATGAGGATAAATGACAGTTATCTGAGGATGAGTGCACATGTCAGTTCAACACGCCAGTGAACACTTCTACTTATTTATAAATTAAGACTGTACTCTAAGCTGGGTGATGCATTTTTACTGTAAAAATGCAGTTTTCTAGGATATACCGCAGTTTCTGTCAAGGCAATAACCAGTAACCAATGGGTTTCCTCACTGCATTTTACTTCTGTCATACATTAATCCTTTTTTGGAGTAAATTTGTCAAAAGCAAGCGGAATAGGCTCAGTCTCAAGGTTTATATAAATGGCTGGTACACCGTCCATCGGCCACAGCGGGATGACTGCGTAATAGTCTTAGGCCACCAACAGCCAATGAGGATTATCGCTGCTGGTAGAATAGTTTGTCCATAAAAAGAAAAGGTGATATTTTTGAGCAAGTATGTGCTATCGTGCCCACCCCTTGTGTGGAGAACATGATGAGGGTAACTTCGTGTCCACGCCTGCGTTACGAATCTCATTGTTCACCAACACGTAAAGTCACGCTTCTGTAATGGAGCATTAGCATCACGCATCCAAATATTACAGTTATAAGAAAGGAACAGTATGACCTACAAATTCTTATATGATTCTTAGAACGGATACAGCAGATAAGGCAAGAGACGGGAAACGTAAAGACCCATGGCTACGTATTCGCATGCCCAGATTTTGATTTAAAACATAGCCGAAAGCTTAAAACCAATCACATCCCTAATATTCATCTGGTATTGAGTAAAAAGCCATCCTATGTTTAATCCGGGATACAGTATGCTCTCTGAGTGAAGGACGCAACAGATATTTGGTTCAAAAGCAGAGACTTGATGTCATCAAATAAAATAAATTTAATTAGTAGTTATGTTTTCTGGGAAACTAGGTTATTTGGCCTTATAAATGGAGAGGTACCTTAATAATAACAGAGAAAATTGTTGTTACAAACGCACATGAACCTTTTAATTGGCAAAGCAGTTTTCTTGGAGAATTATAACAAGCCTCACTTTGTTAAGTTATTACATTGAGGCAACAGTCGACCCATTTATGCAAGGCAATGTGTCATGCTTTTAAGCCAAGTTGTTTCCTTGCTTATGTTGAAAGGACTCCGCTCGACATAACTGCCTTTCAGAACTTTGACTTTAACATTCGGAATATGCTAACAGGCAAGACTGAATGGATTGTTCACTTACAAGTCACCTGTACGCCACATCAAATATCTATGTTCAATCCATGTTTTGATCTTTTAGATCCTTTACGACGAATGCATCCCTATTAAACTACAAGAAGTGGCCTTATGTTTGTGGCTGGGAGGGGTGTTGGGTCATCGGGAGCACGTGGACTACCTGTTATTGTCAGTTTAGAATGTCTTGCACGAGCATGCCGCATCTTATTGACGAACGTCCACCTGACCACTAACGGAATTGATCCGTCCCTCTGTTTTGGGTCTCGACAGAGGCCCTGACAGCCGTTATAGCTGGTAGTAAAGGCAGGTGACTGTTCATCAAGGAGTGTCAATATCTCCTGACCTAAACAGGTGAGACAACGAGCTCGGAGCTCAATAATTAGGGCGTTTGACTCTGTTTAAAAAGGTCGCGAGTTCAAGGCTCGGGTGGGATGCCACTTGGGGCTGGGTCTGACTATATGAGGATGGCTAATGAGCCAGGAATGGTCATTCCCGACGCCCTTGTTTTTGCTGGCAATAATATATGCCGAATCTGCTGCCTCAGCGAGGTGGCCGAAGAGCCCTGTTAGTACTTCCATGCTCTATGTCCCCTGTTCGGATATGGTAATGTGTGTTCAGGTTTGGAGATTAACGGATGCACGCACTTAAAACATCTAGCCTTTGCGAGTAGTCTGGAGTGCCTTATAATTGCATGCGCGATCTGTGGCAGTCGTGAGCGTTTGGCTGCCAAACAGACTGTGTAGGCGAGAGACTGGAAGACGGTAATGTCACCAATAAAGTGTTTTTTTTAGATGCGTATCTTAAGACTGGAGGAGACGGGGGCCAGTTCGGTAAGTTCTTTACGAGAGAAGCAGGCAGTAAGTGCATGGCTGCACTCGATGGCGCACTCTGATAAGCCGCTGCTAAATAATAATTTTACGTCAAACCATGCAGACACACACCCTGGCCACGCCAATCGTAAGCACTGGAAACCAACCGTCGGCGTGATAGTAACGGTAATTCTAGCTGTCCGTGTAAAGGTACGAAGGTCGGGTTCAGGGTTTGTAGAATGGTAGACGTGGTAAGCGTGTTGTGGCAAGCGAAGTGTGTGTCCATCTAAGCAGGCGAAAAAAATGCTTCTGAGCATTGAAAGCCGTGTCTAATAGGGCTAAATGCAGTCCGCTGGGTTTCGTGTAACCACCTGAAAGATGAAAAGTTAAACGGTCGATCACGATTCACAGTTTCCTAAAAAGCAGACTCTACAAACAACAGTGTGAGATAAAAATGAATACAATTTACTTGAGAAAGCTGGAAAGAAGGCATAAACTGATGAGATATTGGTTGAGAAAAAGAAGCCGTGTCGATCACCAGAATCATAGTTTTATTAGTCTGAGCTTTCGAACTCTGGTGGGAGTCCATTTTTAGACATAAAACCGTTAGCAAAAGTAAGGAACCTTTATAGGGGGAAGGGGCTAATTAGCCGTCATAGGGGCGGGGTAGGGGAGGGAGAGGATAAATTAACCACCTGTGCCGTGAGCCTGGAAATACCTGCGCAGGGTAACATGTGCAGGCGCCAGCTCGATACATCGGTTAAGTGAGTTGCTCTGCGCAACTATCTCCAGACTCACAACACTGATGGTTAATTTGTCCTCTTCCTCTCCTCCCCTCGCCCCTATGACGGTTAGCTGTTCCTTTCTCCTATAAATTTTGCTTGGTTTCCTTTACTATTTTATATCTGATGATGGACTCCCGCAAGATTTCGAAAGCTCAGACTAATAAACTAGGATTGCCAATACAAGCGAACATAGGAGTTCCAGGAAGTAATTGAGAAGAAGACGACTCCCAGCGATCAAGTCATCTTTTCCCCAAAACTATGATTCCGGTAACGGACATGGCTTCTTTTTCTCAATCTATGCACATACATGAGATGCGAACCTTTGCCTCAATTGATGAGATATTGCTTGACGCCACCTTTTTGTGATGGTAAATAATATCTTTAAAATATTAAGCAATAATTATTTGGCTTATACAGATAATCGCGGTTGCCTGAGATTAGAAACCAGCCATATTATCAGCAAATTTCAGAGGCAAAAACGAAACACACTCAGCGTTCACGACAGCAAAGACTATATGTAAAATGTCGACCCGAAACCAGAAAATGTTTAACTACCCATCACGGCATATCTGAGACTTACAATTTGCAGTTCCCCAGGGTTCGGATAACTGTAAATGCGGTCCAGAATTTTCAGGGCAATTTTATTTTACGGTTTTCAATCTGTACTGTCTAACTCATTATACGTTACTGAAAGGGACTGCAAATAGATTAGTCTCAGGAAGCCCCTAGTAAAGTTCACTTACTACAACTTGAGGGTCAATCGCTGAAAATGATAACTCATTACTCCGCTCTCCCAAGCCGGTTCTTTAGTCTATTAAAATGGACTCTTTCATACCCGAAATAAATTCCAAGCTTTAGTCCTGCTGTTGAACTCGAAAGTGGGGCTGCTGTAAGCAAGCCCGCACGCGGAGAATGAGACTTATGATTGAAATCGAACAGCGCTTAGCCGATGCGTCGTAATTATTGATTGAATTATTGATGAATGCGGCATGAGTCAATAAAACTACTAATAATGACAGGACACTAGGGTGATTGGTCGATGGTCAATACAAACTATTTGCCGTTTTGAAATTTTAATATAGTCGAGGATGGACCTACGAGCAATCCTCGAAGTGCAGTCAAAAACATTCTAAGCCAATGTGAATGCCCTATTTTCCTTAGATTTCAGGAATTCTATCTGGAATGTTGAACTTTTTACCATAAACAAAGCGGATAATTCATCTTGAAAATCAGTCTTTTCTGTAGGACATTGTTTTGCGTTTTAGTCAAAATCATCGGGTCTTATATTTACGATATGCAAACGACTAAAAAAAGTCGAAGGCTGAACTTTCATATAATATGTCACAAACAATTGCGTCCGATTTGCGTCATTTGTTGACATTTAAAGCCATGCATTTAGAAGTTGCGTTTCTATGGTGGATAAGAATAGGTAAAGAATTTTTTCGGCAACGTTAGTTTATTAAGCGCACCTAACTAATCCCTAGTCCCACCATTTTTTCCTGCGAAAAGGGTGGTTATAGGGTTTTCATGGAACGGGAAGTATGATAAGCTCAAAGAAAAATACTTAAATAACTGTTATATGAATTTGTATTTTATTAAATTTAGAAATGTTGTTGATTTATATCTGCAGATCTTCCTAATCTGTATTATTGTCTAGCGCATTGCGGAAAAACCAAATTATCAAATTGCAGGTTTCTTGAAATTCCTGAAAAATAGAAATTATAGTTAGGAGGGCGTCTAGTTCAACTTACCTGAGGTCCAGATTAAAGTTCTGGAGTTGATTAGTATACTCCGCGGCGCACACTTTCAAATTAAATGTGGAAAAAACTTACAGCAGCCGCGGGAAACAAATTCACCACATTTTTTCCCTTAACACTGACTTCTAAAAGTTTCCTTTCCTGCCTATCCTGTTTCCTCACCTCCAAAACTCCTATAACTACCATTTCCGTAGGACAAAATACCGGGACTAGGGGTATATAAGGTGCACTACTTAAAATAATTTCGTCTTTTTTCAAATTATGAAATGGAAATTCGATCAACTGCCTTACATAGGTTATGGGCAAGCAGCCATGACTAAGAATCTAGGGCAAGCCTGGCATACCTACCCTCTTGAAGCGACGCAAAGTTAAATGCGTGATCCCCAACAAAGTCACTTCCTGTGTTTTAATTATATAGCAGGCGACTTTTTGGCAATAAGTGTTCCGCTGTCGAGGTGAGAAACAACCGCAATAGTTTGTGCACTCGGCCTTTCGTGTAGTCTTCCCAAATAATAGCACTTTTCGTGCAAGCAGGGCACATGCTAAACGGCTTAAAAAAGTCGATATAATTTATTTGAATTGCATTTATTTATATCTAGCAACGCGAATATTAGAGGATTTGAGTTTGTCTTTGAAACGCATTATGTAGCAACAGTGTGTGGTATAAATAAGTCGAATGGGGATGAAAATGCCGACAAAAAAGTTCCATAACCAGCCCAAAAGATGGGTTAAAATGGACAGAAAACCGATGTGGAGCTTTCATTTCCATGGTCCCTTGAGATGAAAGTGAAATACGCGTACGCCGGCCGACGTATCCTGCTTCAATGGTTTCTAATTTAGGCAGTTAAAAAAATAAAGGAATGTTCTGGAAATTGAGTTTTTAAAAAAACTGCATTTTAGTAGTTGCGACCTGCTACCCCTGCAGTCATGCTTCTTAGCTATTTCATCCATACAAACCTCCAGATTCAAAACTGAGTCATTGTGAAGGTCACATTTCACCATGCACATGCATCAGTCACGCTTTTTTGAGAATTTAACCAAAAAATGACTTCTAGGCACGCACTTGGCATGCCATTTGGCGTAGATCAATTGCCCGGAAGGAATTCTTGATGATTGCAGTGAATTCTTTTCCAAGCGCTGCGCACCCCCTTTAAGCAGTCTAAAGCGCACCTTTAGTATTTTAGGTCGACACACATTAGTATCTCCTGATTTTCTTTGGATGCATGAACATTCCCTTGACACTGTTAAGTCACTAGGCCTCATTAGTAAACGCTAACCTGTCCAGTAGAAATATTTATTCTTCAAAGTACTCCTTATCCTATGGTCATCTGCAAGGGCATTTAAAAATACCATATCGGTTACCTCATATTGCTAAGCTATTCTACAACTTTAGCTTTATCGTATACTGCGCCTAACAGCCACTTACAAACTGGGGCCCTTTTATGGTTCCAGCTGCCGACCGGCTTTCATTTCATGCAGCCTTTTATTTCAGTGCGGAAAACTCAATGAAGTTTTGCTCTCTCTCTTGGGCCTGACCAGCGCCCTCGTTCCCAGACAAAACACGCGGCGCTGTAAATTGCGGGGATTTAATGCAGCTCGACCACACGGCCATACACAGCCGCCAGTACTACTGCTGCAGTCGAAACGTGCACATTAGACTAACAGATGCACAAACATTAGTTTGCCAGCTAGGCGACTGCATCGTCCCGGTTGCGTCAAAGCGCGCCGGCCAAATTGCTGACTCGGTGGAAAACTAGTTGCGTACAGCGACGGCGTCCGTGAAAATACTGTGCGCTACGGTCGATAGTGCAACATTGATGTCTTGGTTAGCTTTGGTGTAGTATGCGGACTTCCATAAACAGTACTCTTTATCGTCAGTCGAGCAACAGCAGTTTATATAGAAAAAATGTCGCGTGCAGAACAAAGGCAGTATTAATACTCGCGAACTCTTCTTATTTATGTGCAACATGAAGACGCGACATGATTATGTTTAAATTAGCTTACATACGGGGCATCTTTGAAAACAAATCTGGAGGCCATATATGAACAAGAAACCTCTAATCGCAGCGTTCCAACCTCTAAGCAGACCAATAAATGTTGTCTAATTTAAACATTGGATAAGGTCTTTAAGATATACCTATTTTGCCTAGACAGACTCTTTAGTTCGCGTTCGACTTTCGTCCAGTCCAGGTGGAGTGAGGCATGCCTCCTTAGACACTTTGGGACTTGTACTCAAAATTTAAATGGCATTCCACTCATTAGAGTTTAAGAAGGAACACAAATGTTGGCTTTGCATTGGAGGCCTACAAAGAGCTTTCTCAGGGGCAGGGTAGCAACTAAGTGAGAGAGATGAAATACAAGTTCTCGATTAGTAACCATCACCAAGCCTCAACTGTTTATCTTGATAAACGTAGGTGCGAGGTCTGAAATTGTTCATTGGTCATTAAGTCCGCAATTGTGAACCTGTTATCATTGGGATCGCTATTTTATATGGAATCGAAGATCCAATATTCTTAAGTTATAAAGTCAGATGCTCGGTAAGGTCATCCAGACTTGTGTGCGGCATGATCGGTTAAAGATTGTTAAAAAGCCAAAAGTATACATCTCAATGCTTCTTATGCATTTGAATGCCTCTCTTATGTGCCTTGGAATGGCTGTGCAGTCTTACTGGCCACATAATCACGGTCGGTAACTTAAATCCCTCACAGGATTAAAGGGATGTTTTGTGACTACAAACCTAGATGATGCCGAAGTTTGCAATTTAGGGCGGATTCGATTTAACTATTAGTTTAAAACATCAGCTAAAACGTAAAACAAGAAAAAGTGCAAGTTAAAAAAACTGTGGTGCTCTTCGGGTGCAACAAAGTTTAGGAATTTCGAAATAACACTGTTTTAAACAGGAAACCTTTCATAACTACATCCTACGTCAGTCGGTGTCTGTTTAAAGCTGTCATGTTCTATGTAGACGGTGGCACATTTGGCGCCCATTTGGTGGCAGTCCTTTCACACGATTGCCGCCGTCACGTCTCTTCACGTCGTCTGTCTGCTCGAGGCCGTCCGTCCGCTCGCGTGGGCGTCAGCGCAAGCACGCTTAGTCATGCCGCTCGGTCCACCTCACGCAGCTGGTACGGTTGCCGCTGGAACCACCTGCGTCCTGGCGTCAGCCAATCAAAGTCGCTCATTCACTGATTGGCTACAGACGACATAGGCGTCTATGAGCATGCTGGACTAAGACGCACAAGAGCAGACACAATGGAACTTGAAGCAGTCTTTTAAAATTGGTCCTGATAAGCACATAGGATGGTACTGACTGTACCACCCTCGTTGTTTACGTTGTTTATCGCGTGCCATACAGCCTGGGACTATGGGCCGGCGGCATGTGCGTGATTTAGATAAGCGTGATAGTTGACATGCACGTCATCTTCCACAGTCTCTCTGCCTCTGAGAATTGAGCTCGGTGTCATGGCCAGATCAAGAGAACGAGAGCCTGCCAGCACTCCACCTCGAACCTCACCGAGCGGGAGTGCCATGGAGGCAGCATTACGGATGAGCCATCGGGGTCTTACTCTCAGTCCACCAGTTGGCAATCTCACAGAAGCACAAACTGGACTAACTGCAAGGTTCCAGTTATCCTGTCAGTCGGCAACCTAGGTCATGACATTTAGCGCACTGGGAAAGTCTCAACCACGTCAAGTTGTTTATATTGGAAAGTAAGCGCGCTTAGGCTCGACCTAATCCTCCTGTACTTTTTCATGTGCAAAATGATTGTCCGAGACGGCCAGACAACTGATGCTGGGATTTTTAGAGGTGTCTGAAAGAGCTGGGAAGAGCCCATCGGCACTTGTTCCCTATCCAACCTGTCCCTCACATATCAGGGTTTCAGATGAGGAGTTTGAACTACTAGCATCGTACATGTAGCAGATAAGCGGCAAAACACACTTCTCACTCAGGTGAGAGGTACCTCGCTCGTGCCTGCTGTGCGTGTGATGATAAATGAGTTCATTGGTGCCGTAGGTACTGGCTAGGAGATATGTGGTGAAGTGGTATGACCGATGGTGCTTTGCCGAAGGTTCTCCTAGTGGTTTATGTGGCCGAGTTGTACCGTACGTGTACAGTTGAGACGAGCGCGGGGATGTGTATGCTGGTTTCACAGTCTCTGCGCGATGGATTTGCATGTGATCGATCAGCCCGATGCCTGAGGCGCATGTGCAATGGCACTAGGAGCAGGTTAGGGTGGACAGTGCAGAATTGGTTGCTGTAGTGGCGCTGTTACTGGTGGTTCGGGAGTTGGTGATGTTGGAGATGCAAACGTCGTCGGATGTGCAAGGTGTGCATATCCTGTCGCTATTGCGGTTAATTCTGCTGCTGCGTATAGGCATCTAGTCAAATAAACATATACCGTGAATGAATGTACGGAGACAGTGCGGATGTGGCGAGTGCATGTCGGGGTCCTTGGTACTGGGGCACTTAACTGCGTGCGATGAATTCCAAAGGGCCCAACCAGACTGATTCGTGTGTTGAATGTGTGAAACTACAGCACTTGACATTTGTGAGCCATTTACTGAGATGTAGGCTCGTACGCGTGAGGTGGGAGCAGAACGTTGTTAAAAAAGAACATTGATCTGCACACTTATCTGAAAGCTAATAAGTCTTATTAAATGTTTCAGCATTAAGGCAGCTTTCGATCGAATAGAATATCTATGGTTATTTCTAGTTGAAAGTGCAGAAAGATTCAACACATGTAAGTTAAATGCAATTGAAGAATAATTTTTTTTGCCTTACTTTCTGACACCTGGACCCGCCACGCAAACGGCAAACGAAAGCGCCTTCCCTTTGAATTCAGAAATTAACTTCTAAATTTCAAGCGCACACTTCATGCAGATTTCATTAGATTTTTTAACATGTAGTCGAATGTGATGCAGCCCTGACCCTAAAGGTTAAAAATAGTATTTAAAAATGTCTTTATGCATAATCGTATAATGTTTTGAAGCTTTAGAACACTTTGTGAATAGGTTGATTGGGGGCGTCATACATTTAGGAAACTTGGTTATTCCCGGAATTTTTCAAGTTAAAATAAAAAAGAATCGGCACTGTATAAGTACGAATTATACAATACAGAACGTACAACTGTGTGCCGAGTACGTCCTGTGTGCAAACTGATACTACCATGGGACTGAAAAATAAATTAAAGTAAGTTTGGCCGTCCTTTGATTAACCGTTAATTTTGTCATTTGCATGCGCGCACTGAGGTCGTAACCAAGTGTATCGCCACTTAGGAGGTTATATGCATAGTAGCAAGGTCACCAAATTATTTTTCATAAAACTCTTACCAAGATATTTGTGATAGTCTTTAGAGGCTGATCACACGGAATCTATCTAAAGCACTTATGTCATCCACAAGTAGTTAATCAATATGGATTTCGGGTTGTCCGGTTCATTTGCACCATTCCCTAACAGGACAAGAGAGCTGGCTATTTTATTTCAAACTCTTTGAATATTATGCCAACAGCGGTTTTGTTGACAAAAACTTTTGCGGCAGAAATTACAAGAAGAAATTAAACTCCCCGGATGGTTGGCATGCACTTGCAGTTTCATGAAGTTAAGAAAACTTAGCGGTGGGAGTGAATTTCGACAGCCGGTTCGGAAATATATCAGTAGCCGAAACCCAGTTGCTGTATTCTACTTAAGCACTCTAGGTATGCAGACGATTGAGCGTTGCAATAAACATATTATGGCAAAATGTAATTCGTTATGCATTACTTTAAAAGTTGGTGTTTTTTCCAATTTTAGGTCCTTTCACCCCCTGAGCAGCACCTCGAGGAAGATTTCCTCTCACCTCCTGGGGAATCTGGAGACCCTTTCTTCTCCCGCGCAGTACGCGGAAAGTCGGAAGGCTCGCCCGAATTAAAGAGAATCCATGTATGTGCAACCTGTGTTCGATGTTTTAGACTAATCCTTAGGTGATTAATTTATCTTGAAAAATTAATTTATTATACGCCAGAAAACTAGCAGCCTCGAACCAAGAAGACGTCTTTTATTCGTTTAACTGAAAATATATGGGAATTTTAACACTTTCCTGTTCATTTAGTATGGCAAACAACCCTCTTGCAAAAGGTATATATTAGTCACCGGCTTGACTTTTGAGTAAAACGCGACCGAAACTACCAATTTTATCAGAAGTTTGCACTGTCGTTATAAGCAAAATAAGTGGACGAAAGCAATTTACTCATTAAATTGGACTTGGGTCTATTCTTTTGGTTTCTTTTGTGCATAGAACAAATCTAGGACATGTTTAACCGATATAATCGACATGATGTGGAAGCTACGATGCAATTCAACTGGGGTTTGTTGCGTACATACCAAGGTCTTGTCTCAGAGAGTATACCAGACAGATGAAATTATAAATAGATTTGGGGCCTTGCACCCCATAAATATGTTGGACTCGGGCGGACTCCAATACCAACTTAAGAAATTATGAATATAAAACCAGAATGACTGATCCAAAGTAGTGCACTAGTGCATGGTTGCTTCTTAACGTTAGCGTTAATCCCACCAGTTATTGATATGCATTTTAAGACACAGTTTTCAGGACAATATTCGGCAACAGTAGTTTATATAGTGTACCTCATTAATCCCTAGTCCAAACATTTTCTCCTACGAAAGCGGTGGTTATAGATTTTTATGGGTGGGGAATAAAGATAGGCCATGGAATATGCTTTAATTACTTTTATTGGATTTGTTGGATTTTCTTGCATTAAGAAATAATGTTGATTTATGTCTGTGGATTTTCCTAACCTGCATTATTTTTAAACATATTGCTGAGAAACCCGATGATCAAATTGCAGGTTTCTTAAAATTACTGAAAAATAGAAATGGTGGTTAGGAGGTCGTCTAATTCAACATACCTGAGGTCCAATTTTTAGTTCTGGATTTAGATTAGTATAGTCGGCTGCGCGAAACGCCGCGCGCACCTTAAATTTACATGTGGAACTACTTACTCACAGCGGCTGTGAGACAAAATTGAACTCCATTTTTAACGTTACATTTACTTCTAAAAATTTCCTTCCCTGCCTATCCTATACCACACCCACGACAACCCTTTAATCGCCGTTTCCGTAGAACAAAATGCTGAGACTAGGGGCATATGCGGTGCACTACATAAACTACGTTGGCCCAGTATTCTTTAAAAACAAACTTTTTTATTCGTATAATTGTAATGCCTTCTACGGCATTTTGGTTTTTTTCGGTGATAGAACGAAGGACCAGGAATGAAAACCATTAGGTATGAGTTGACTTGTGTCTAAGTACGATCTGGGTGACTCGCATATTCATCCGATTATCTTCTTTGGTAATAAAATGAAAAATTTGCGTCACTCAAATGACCCTATTTGGGGGAGAGCGTTCATGGACTTTGCAGAAATAAAATGTTATGGGAAGATGTTACGTTATTGAGAGCACCCTTTGTGTTGACCTAACTTGGCCCTTTATGTAGTCAAATTAAAAGTATCCCTTTGATGACATAAACACATTAATCCTGTCGTGAAGACCACACTTTACGTACGTTCGATAAGATCGCATAAAAATGGACTTTCCAGAAGACGCAGTCTGTACATTCGAAGCAACTTCTTGTTCTGCTACACCTGCTTTGGGTAGTTTTGCATCTCCCGCCATCTATGAAATAAGTTAAAAAGGTTAAGCGCTCACTATCAATTATTAATAATACCTTTTTTATCATACTTATTGTGAAAGGATTTGCTTCAACCCTCAAAAATTTGGAAAGTATTAATGGCTTGCATACATAGCATTCACTCAAACGCTTGTGGGAAAGCCGTTGTTTTTTCGGTGCCAATAATGATTGTTTGAAGTTGTCAAAGTCTCTTCTCGCTAACTTGCCTCAGCGCCTGACATGGCTAAAACCTGCTATGCATAATATTGTAACCTCCCATTGGCAGTTTAAAATTAGCTGGAGACTATTGTTAAGGCATAATTCTCATAAACAAATGGATTTAGCGCCCACATCCACTCTCGCCTAGTCGGCCATCACACACATTTTATTCAGAATTGTTGTGTGGCTTTAAAAGAAGAAGTATCGGTCACTTTAAACGAAATTATTTTAAAAGTGAATTACCTAACTCAGCTGACTCCTACAAAGAAAAAAATGCTTGTATTACAGTCGATAAAAGGGATTAAAGAGAGACTTGCGTGCATGCAAATGCCTACACACTCACTAGAAATGGTTAAATAAGATAATAACCAAATTACAGTTTACTTAATGAGAAACGTGGAGAACACGTGACAGTCCCAGAAGGGAAATCCAAGTAACAGTGCAAAAATAGGAAAGAGAATCAAAGTGCTTATCGTTGGTTGTCGACCAGGCCGATTGCAGGTTACGATTTACTACATCAGAGCAACGTTCTTCTTTCCAAATTCAAATAAAGGTATCACCCGCGAAATCCACCCTGATAAGTGGTTTCATCTTTAAGGAGTAAATGGGAGATACTGGGAGTGCGAAGAGCTCAGCGAGCGTCACATAAACCATTATTTCCTAGGATAGAGCCAAATGAATCTTTTTGGCAGATTCTTACTCTATTTTCGAATTAAATTTCCCTCTAGAAGAAGTGCTCAGAACCTGGTAACAAGTAGTAGTTTCCTCTAATTCACGCGGACCGTATGAAAGGCAAACTTCCTTACATTTAGCAGAAGGTAAACCCTTAATCTTTTCCGAATTTCTGAAAGCGGATGTCATTGGGACTTATTTGTGCCTTGTCGCTGCTGCGTGCTATGCTAAGGCAAAGATGCGAATAAGACATACGCTTGGCCCGAAGTATATTGGGGGCTTGATCGCCTTCTGCGAATACAGACTTGGGTCGGCTTCTTGTGCCAGTGAATTTTTTCCCCTGGTTATTTTCACCCTTTCTTGTTCGGAAATCTTGACTGAGAAGCAGGACGGATAAAATTTGGAAAAAGGCATCCCACGTAATGTAGCTGGCCATGCACCTTTTGCCGTGCCCCAAAAGCAACCCGGTAAGGCGCGGGGATGAAAATACCCATGAAATGCAGATGAACTTTTGCAAAATGCCAGAAAGTGGCATAATTTTTGAGTCCTTTCTGTGCATCTTTCATTAACCCTTGCCTCAGACCTCACCATAATCGGTTTAGATAAATCCTTATCTTCACATTAAATCTAATCCTAAAACGGACACACATCTCCCTGGAAATTGCCGTAAGGAACCTAAAGAAAGGGAAGGCATTACAATTGCCAATCCGTCTCTTACAACTTACTCTAAACATCATAACTCCAAGTCTAACCCTTGCCCTAAATCTTAACCTGACACCTATTCTAGGGCCTAATCTTAAACTAAACACGAAATCCAGTATCACGCCTGACCAAATTCTTCCGGAAACGCAGTCCAAGGTTATCTGTAGGATGGGTGTAGGTCCCTGTTCTAGAATCATCCTACGGAAGGTCCTAACACTAATCTACATCATCTCAATGCTTATTTGAAAAAAATGAATTAACGTAAATGTACTTGAGAAGATAATGCCTGATATAGTGGAGAAATTCTTTGAAGAAAGCAATGCAGTTTGCTCGAGATGACAGTAATCACGCAACATAAAGTGTACGTATCCTGCGAGAGTTTTGCTTAGTGACCTGCATGTTTTTTTGACTTATATTTTACATTCTTATTATGTGTCAGTGGGCCTTTTGACTAGCCTTAACGCTAACTATCAGAAAACAGAGAAATGCCTTTTAAAAATTCCCCGCGAACTTGCATTTTCTATGCAGCTTTCGACCTGGTTACTGTCAGTTTAGTACCTAGAACAAGCTTTTCACTTGTATAAGCGATATAGCTTCTGCTGTTTCACGAACAGGCAGATGCCACTTTTAGCTCGCTCGAAAGACTTTTATTTATGTTCTCGGTGCATGTCAGTAAAAAACACAGCAACATTGATGACAACAATAAACCGACAATGTGAAGCTCTTGTCAAAAGTTAACTACGCAGCAGAAAAGTGCTTCTCTTCAGTGGTAGTGCCCTAGAACCTGGACGGCAGCAAACCCGCGCAGACGAGACTAAGGGTTTTTGGGGGGGGGGGGGGGCTAGGGCTTTGCTTCACCCTTCAAGCACGTTTATCTCTTAGACTCGTTAACTATTTTCATTTGTTTGGTGCGTGAGATCAGTCGAAAGACTCTAAGTTGAACCGCCCTAATAATTTCACAATTAAACCCTATCGGTCTCTAACGCGGTTAACTTAGGCATAAGACGTCTCTAATATGGTTTTTGAAGTACAGCGAAAAAACGGTTCCACAGTATAGGCAAAGCTTAAACGCAGCCTTCGAAAGTCATCTGCTTAGACTAAATTATAGTTGGGCTGCCGTCTTTGCGGCAATTAACTGTGTAATTAAAACCGCAATCTTCACCACCTCCTTTACGGAGGTTCCAATACGACAGCTTGTTTAAGCGATATAAGATGCGTTTGAGGGACTGTGATGTCGTAAGCATCTACGCAGGCTCACTTGTGTTAAGGCGGGACAGTGCGAATACATGATTTTTTGGGCATCGTTAAGCTACGGTTCTTCCCTAAAACTCTGGGTCAGCAGAAACGATGCAGAAGGACAGCCAGTGGCTAGTAATACCTTAGATTACAGGAGAGCGACTTTCGCCCAAATGTTGCTAACACAGTTTATTCACAGCTTACTGCGTCTGCATTGGTGGATTCCATATGCGCAGTAAGCTCGGCGAATAACTCGATCCAGTTCTCGGATCTGGTAGAGCGCTGACTGTACTGAAGGCTTCTGTGAGTTCGAATCTCATTAAGGCCACGAAACCTTCACGATTGGGTGAATTGAAATATTAACCGTAAGTTACTTAATATTTTTAATAAAATGAGAAAAACAATTGAGGCCATTCGTTGTTTTCGCATGTTGCGCTTTGTTGAATGCTCGCGTTCTCCGCAGAAGCTTCATAAAATAAATCAGGTGTTAATATCGGGTATATATTTTGTTTATTAAATTGCGTAGTTATTTAAAACGCGATTGGGGAACCGTCATATATTCGTTTATGTTAGTGGACTAAATAAATCTTAGTGGACTTAAAGACTGCATTTATCTGAACAACAGCTCAGTGAATGTAATCTACTTAATACGTAAAACTGGACGAATGGTTATTAAAATCTGCATTTGAAAAAACCGTTTGTCTGCTTTAGTCATTTTCACACTGAAATTTGGTGTTACGCATAATCCCCATCGGCCTTTCTGGCCGATCACCAAGTTTCATTTTGGCCAGTTTTTAATCATCTGCAAACCACGCCAAAGGTTAACTTCTACATCATTGCTTTACTTCCTCTTTAAGCAAGTGATAGGAGCCTTTTTTTGCTTTCAGGCCAAAGCGTATGTATAGGGCTCGAAACTCCAGCTTATGACTAACTGATGTCATTTTCTTTTGTTTCACAGATTTTTTTGAATTTACTGGTAAAAATATGTTTGAAGTCATTTAAAATTGGCAAATATGGTTTGCCCAGTTGTAAAAACTCTTCAAGATGTGGCCAAGAAAACGAAGGCAATATCACTGCGACAGCATTTTCACTTAACTGAGCTTTTTACGTTGTGCAAGATGTTTGATTTCTTCGAGAAGTTAGCTAACTTCACCATACGAAGTTTGACATTTCGATTATCAACTTTTTTGACAACCGTTTTTCTAAACCACCAGTATGGTCAACATTTATCAGGTTTTGATGGAGGATTCACGCTGATATGTGGACTAAGCTGCATTCAACATTGCCTGGTGGATAATACACGGGCTTGCAAGTAACTCCTTAAAACAATGTCACATCATCTTTTTCGGGATGTTCAATATCGTTTACGTCAATAATGCGAACATTTTCCTGTGAGGCAACTTACCGAGAAAAAAAACTAAAGCACATTCCCGACGCACATACAAAAATAGCACAGCATTCGGGCGAAAGAAGACTCTCCTAATTACTAGTTACTAAGTTAACGTTTTAAAAGCTTAAAATTCGAATACCTAGCTGCTTATTCTCGGACACCTCGGGGTGCTTTTGAGTTCTTTTTAACAAAAACTCAACGCTCTTTCCTATTGAATTTTCGAAAACTGCTGACGAAGGCAGTCCACTATTTTTTGGTGTGGCGTGCGTAGTACATGCACACAGACGGCGCGCATCATCGTGTAACTGGCTGTTATGCCTGCACATAAGTTACCTGCGAGGAATGCGTAAGGTTTCTCGGTCACGCTCATCAAACTGAACACAATATGGAATACGGCGCATGCATAAATGCACTTGGATGTAACCCGCCTCAGGTCACGTGATTACGGTAGAACAACTACTAACTGTGCTGCTGGCATACGCGTTAAGTAAAAGAATAATAGGTGATGTTTTGTATAAACTTATCCAACCCACATGTCGATAAATCAACTGGATTAAAAGCTAGCAAGCGAAGGGAAATTGAAGGGAATTCTCTAATTAGCCAACAGTAGACAGTCTTCTAAGCAGTACGTAACGGCTAATTCGTCTGCACTGGGGTCGATAGTACCTCGACTCGGAAAGTTACAGGTATATGCAGAGAGCTTTTGTTATTATTCACCAAAGAGTTTGCTATGCCTGCATAACTTCCTTATACGCTGAATCAGGAAGCGAAAATGTCACATCCTGGGTTTGGCTACCTTTGTTTCTTTCGTGAGACCTATATCGACTAGCAATTTGACAATAGGGGCTGGCCGACATTACCTTTCAATGGTAGAAACTCGAGTGATACCTATTTTGAAATACTGACCCCTTTTGCGCGGAGCAGACGCAAATAACAGGCGTAATCTGGCAGTTTAGTGCTGTCAGCCACGATCATCCTGTGCCCACTTTCGATCTGTTCGACTGTGGCCCTCGTAGGTAAGCGAAGGGAGGACTACGTTGGATTTAGCGCGACTCTCCGTTCATCATTAAACAATTTACTCGTGAGTCAAACTCGTTGCGCGGATTTTGTTGGGTAGCATACAGTGGACTCTGTCTGCAATGCCGATTTAAAAGTAATGAAGAAAAGGGCAGGAAAATGAGCGTCAAGAAGAATAAAATAAATAAGTAAAACTCAGGAATCTTTAAAACATGCTATATGATTCTCGCCAGTAATGCATAAAGCTTCATCCATCTGGCAACTGTGTGGTAACGTATCGGAACTTCATTCTTACCGTTCGGCAGGTTTCGAACCACAACCCATCACAGTTTCCATTGACTCAATTGTGAAAAACTCGCGGTCTCGGTGAGAAACGAACTCACATAGCAGGGAAGGCTTTTGCGCAGCCAACGCTCTAGCAGTGAGCTACGAGGCCCTCGATGAGCCGTGAATTTAATGACACGTGGGTCAAATTACCCGCCCAACTGACTGATTGTATGGAATCCACCATTACAGACACAGCAAGCTGACAGTCTAGGCAGGATTTCCTAGGACTCAACTAGAATCCACCCGAAATGACGCAGATGTGATTAAATTCACGGCTCACGGTGAGCCTCGTAGCTCAATGGTAGAGCATCGAGGCCGCGAGTTTTTCACAAATGAGCCAAGTGAATTATTCAAATCTGCCAACCCCAATAATGAGCAAGTTGACCTAGTAGTCATTCTGATTTATTGTATATGATTGCTCAGGAAATCCTGTCTGGGCAGTCAGTTTGCTGTATCTGTAATGGTGGATTCTATACAATCAGCAAGTTGGGTGGGTAAATCGGCCCAAGCTTAATTGAATTCACGGCTCTGGTGGGGCCTCTTAGGTTGGCGTTGGCTGCGCAAAAGCCTTTCCTGTCGTGTGGGTTCGACTCCTACCGAGGCAGCGAGTTTTCCTCAATTAAGTCAACTAAATTGTTCAAATTTGCCAATCCCCCGTCCCTCTGATAACAGTGCAGTTTACCAACATAAGGGCCCGGAGAGGTTTGCGGGACGCATTCAAAGGCACAAATCTCGAATTGTTAACATAAATGCAAAAAATGGATGAAATACATTTGATTGTTGGCCTGACTAAAATACGAAAGCGTACCCTCAAGCGACTTTAGAATTTACAGAGCTAAGGCGTAGTCGGGAGTAACCTTCACCATAACGAAGTAAATCTGCTGAAATGCCTGTATACATGGCCTTGTGAGCTATCAAAAAATCGCGTTGCTTGAGAGGAAGCATTGTTATTTTGTGGCGAACTGTCTGTCCTCCTTGATGCTTGCGTATTTTGCTGCGCGGCTCTGTGTGTGTAAGAGTGCGTGTGTGCAGTTGGTTCTTTTTTTGTGCTTTTCGCCAACTTGCATCCGGCGAAGTTTGATGAACACCTGCTATTTTTCAGGATACCCCCGAGGCTCCACCACGTGGTCATTATCCAGGACGGAACTTTAACGACGATAGCGAAGATGTGAGTTGTCTTGCCTTCCTTTGCTTCTGCACTACCCTGCCACGCGGCAGCAGCAGCAGTAGTGGCATCAGCACAAGCTTTTTTCGTTCCTCCAAAACACCCTCCCACCCCCGCCCCCGCCCCCCGTCGCCCTTTGCGTGCGCGTACACACACACACATCAGCACACGCACACAGACACACACACACACACGCACGCATCTACTCCCCCGCACTCCAACACGCATGGCGGTGGTGGTGGCGGCGCGCGGTGCAAGCACTGGAGTGCACCTGGAGTGTGTGTGTGTGTGCATGCATCGACGCATGCATACACACACACAGAGCCACACACACGCACAAACACAGCATGCATGCGTGCAAAGCGCACGTGTGGGTGTCCTGGCTGGCTGTCAAGACAACCGCAAGCGCGCGTCAGTTCTCGCGGCCTGCTGCCGCCGTCGACGTTGCACACGTGGGTTTGGGCCCATGAGCTCGGGGAGCTGCGCGTTTGGCTTCTACCACACAAAGAAACAGCCAGCCACCAGAGAGCACATGCGCACGCGCTCGTGCAGGCGCGCGGTACGAGGCCTTCTGAGACGCAGACAGCGGCTACGGTGGAGGTTTGCCTGACTGTTTGCCTGACCTTGGACGAGGAAAAGTTCATTGCTCAGGGGGGGGGGCAGCTGAACAGCGACGAGGCAGTGTGTCTAGACGTCTGGAAACGTGTTCGCGCACAGTAACTACCTCGCGGGGCAGAAGACATGGCCGGTGCTTTCCTATACGCTTGGCACAATGACATATACAGTGGTACCTCGGTTGACTAGTTTAAGCCCTTCTGGCACTGAGTTCGTCATCCGTGAAACGCTCTTCTTGGGAAACGTAGCCAAGCAAACTGCGCCAGTTCACTGACTGGCTGTACGCGACTGAGGATCCATGCCCTGGGAGGAAAACTCAGGGACGGAAACGGGCGCACATGCTCTTCAACTGAGCGGAAGTTCGTCAATAGAAACAAATCTTCTGGTAGTTGTTCGTTTTTTACCTCTAGTGCTCGTCACTCGATCGATAAAATTTGGCCTAAGACAGCACCCTGTAGGCGGCGTTGCAATTTAACTTTTTATTTGTCGACCAAGGTACCATGCTGAGCAACCGGCGATAGGGAATGTCTGGAGTGGGCTGGATTTATGATAGGAGAAAATAGCCTCATAACACTACTCTCTGCTTCTTTCTCTTACGTCTTATACAATTCTCCGGTGATGTTAGTGAAACAGACTGACAGGCGATCAAACTGATTGTAGCAATTGACGTTTCTGTTTAAAATCTGCATCTCTTGCAAGACGGAGAACCCATTTTGCAGTCCGAGTTCAGTCAACGATCCATCGTGCCAGAACAGGGAGATTTCAAGCTCACGCAGTTGGTACTTTATGAAAAGTTGCGGTTAGTTTAAGCCGCTATTATCTACTGAACTCAATAACGGACTGAGTGACCGAATTATAGGAAAGATGGGAAACCTTTTGTGCGTGCGATCTACTCCGGAATTTCGAGAAGAAAATTGTAACACCTTGTCAAATAAGCCTTGAAAGCGGAATACAAGTTGCCAACTTCTGCTCCAGCTGCAACACGATCGGTCGTTTTGGGGTTGTTAGCGAACTTCATTTCGTTTCCTGATCTTACAATTTTATCTAACATTAACTTCTCGAAAACATACCTGTGTCTCCAAAATCAGAGATTAAGGACAAAACGCACAACACAGGTGTTCGCATAAAATCATAAGAACAGGAGTGAGCTGCGTGCAAACGCCAAACCTTTAAGGCGTGTCTGGTGAAACCAAGGTTTTAAAATTCGCACAGGAGAGAATAGTAGAATTATCTGGCAACCACGTAAGTGGGCAAAATAACCAGGTAGTGGGTGGACTCAAAGATGCGGTCCTCTTTAACCTTGTATTTTGAAACTCCATATATACACGTCAAGTTAGACTCTCCAAAGAAGCCAATTGGAAGCCGAGTTTAGAAAGTGTCTGGAATATGCTAGGTCGAATACCGTTCAAATTCATGAGCAAATATCCGAGTGTATTATATCCACCGAGTAAATATTACGAGAAGCAAAAGAAATCAGTATTCTCCAGTAAACAGCAAAATTCCACAACTCATAAGCATAATTTAATTGCGAATTCATAAAATAAATTGTTGGACGACATTTTTAGACAGTAGGCGTGTTTGCCCTAAAGTTCAAAATAGTAAAATGAACCCAAAAGCCAAAATAATATTAACATACTTTATTAAAAATTCATGCTCAAATAAATTGAGGCATAGAATACCCAGGCAGTGAGGTAATGTGTTTTCTGTGAAAGAATAGAAAAAACAACACATTGGAGAATAATAAAAGTACGTAAATTTCCCTAGAGATACAAATACCTGCATCATTCTTTTCACACGAATCAGTCCAGCGTTGTAAATATAAAAAGCTGTAGATGCATCCTTTCGTTACTTTAAAACAAAGCTCCTGTTAATTTTGCATCCTCGTACATAAGCCTACCGGAAGCAGTACTGTGCTTGTTGTAGCTAAAAGCGGATTTAATTTCGCTTGTGCTAACCTAACATAATTACATCCGTGAGACGTGCAATCGTGGTGCTCATAAAAATTTAAATCACATCATCGTAAGACCTCTTTTCAATAGAGGATTGGAAGGCCTAAACAGCGTTCAAAGTCTACTTATGTTTTAAAAAAAATTGCCCCTGAATTTGCTCCCTCCAGGGATCGACTGGCCTTCAACATTTTTCACCTTTTTAGTGTTTTAACCATTGCTTTCACGTTGACGTCGGAATAGAAGTATTAACCATTCTGAATAATTGCTGGCGGCCACAGATGGAACCAACAATATGCGCTTATCTGGTTATCGAGTAAAATACGGATTACTTCAAAAACTCGAAAAATAATCATCTTAAAAACCCCATCGCTTATCTATCATTGACGTCTCACAGTAGAAACCAGAAATTATCGGGTAGAAAAAAGCCGTCTATTTTATCGGTAGTCGCTTGAAACGAAAGTCACCATTATTGCATTTTTGTTGTCGTTTAACCTTTAGGTTTGCTTATAGGCTTAAAACCAAGGTGGCACATGCTACAAAAGGTAAACTCAAACACGATTACAACCAACTTGATATCACATATTCATTAAATACGAATAAAATTGGAATATTGGAAACTGTATTGCAATGATGACATAGCAATGTCCTTGTTACAGGAGGAAATTCAGGAGATAATCTTTGACGTCGCGTCGCGCTTTGAATCCGCTCCTGCTGTTCTCGAAAGTCCGGCTCTATGCAGCGTTTTAATTAATTACCTCCTTCGTCAAAACCGAGATCTTTCTCCCATCGTAAGTGCTTAACATTTTCAGTGTCCATAATTAAGTCTTCTTCAACTTTTCTTTGTTTTTTTTTTAACATGCAAAGCCTAGCTGAGTCCCTTAAAGTTAAGAAACTGTACAACGACTTCCCATGCTCAATAATTATTCCACATGTACACTGCAGTTTACACAAGATAAACGATACTTTTACGAACTAATTAGGCATGCTTGAGGAAATTTATACGGATATGGAAATCCACATGCCTGAGTTGAAATTGATCTCCAGTATTCGAGCAACATTGGTCTGCGGAGTCTAATCGGCAGGCCAGAAGGGAGAAGTTATCAAGAGGTGTGTCTGCATATTCATCACTATCGAAACAAACTTCAGTGGTTTAAATATTAGATGAAGCAAAAGTGCACGTGATCCGAGCGTTTTACACTAACTGGAATAATTACTGAAATCGCATATGTTTTAACAAAGTACATTATGGAAATCTGAGCCAGAAGTGCCTTGAGTTCGGGAATTGTAACTGTGCATTTGACCTTTAAGACTGGTTGATAGCCCTATGTGCAGAAGTTAGATTTTTTTATTATGTAATTCTCTCTTTGTCGGACAACAAGCTATGTGTGCTTTAGAGTTTGCGTCTGATAAATCGAATGAATAGTAAAATTGCCGGTTCAAGCTTAGACTCCTTCAGATAGACAAATTAAGCTAATGTCTTCTAAAACAGCTCTTCATTTTTACCTTTCTATTTATGTCCTTTTCTAAATTCTCATGTTTTTTTATTTACTTAAACAAGTAGGCATGGCTGAGGTTAAAATAAACGCACATCTATGCTGAAAATGCCTTTTCTGATAATTTTGCGGACATGCTCGAACTGCTTGGCTTAGGAGTTCGAACTAGAGCTCTGCAGACAGTCACTGCCTGCAGCCAAAAACGAATTTTATTTAGAGAACCTAAAAATGTTGGCTTCGACTCTGTTGGCATAAATGATCCAGCGCAGAAAGGGTCAGCTTCTTTTCCAATGTCATACTCTCTGTGATATAACATAAGGCTAAAAGTTGCCACATCCTCCATGCTACACCACTAGAACATAGAGGTAAGCAGTTGACCTTTTCGTACACAAGATATCAAACGTTTACTGTCTCTAAGAAGCGCCGAAAGCGACAATTATACACGGAGGAACTTCCTGCGCACTACATACGATTGAAAATAAACTCATTCATGAAAACATGCTTGATCTCAAGTGTATGTCGAAAGAAACACAAGGCTGGATTTACAATATTCAGCAAAATATACTATTCACAAAAAACTTGACATTTCAAAAGTCTTCAATGGAAAAATAAAGGAGGAGCGGTAACATGGGAGGGCAGTAAAATCTTATGAGAGATATGGAAATTATAGTAAAATTTGTCGATTTATTAAAACTGGTGATCTATAAAAACTACAAACCTACAAATCAAAGATATTTTAATTATTAGTAGAGAGATTTGCTTAAGCCTAGTTCAACAAAATCACTAGTTACTGTTTCTTAAATAAAATTTAGAGTCTGGTTTCACTCCAAAATGCTATGAACCAAGAAGGATAAATAAACAAGTATTCACCAAGCACAAATAAGCATTTCTGATCAGATATTTATATGATATTGCGTTTTTTAACTTAAATCAGATATAATTACTTCGTAGTATTTCCATAATTTCTGCTAGTTATTTAACTGTGCAGGGTATCTTAAAAACTTCATTTGAATGAAAGCCAACTTTGGCGGCGGGTTGAGGAGTTTAAAAGACTTTGAACGAGGATTCATTGCTCCCACCCACCCCTCCAAAACACGTCCACAACAGCTGTCGGTCGCGCAAGTGCCATGAAAGGACTTTAAAGCAGTGAAGGTGGGCGAATGTATCATTCTGCAGTCCTTAGTTGCAGGGGCTTAAACATGGTTTAAAGGTCTTTAGTGTGCTGGTATCAAGCTCATCGGAGTGCAAATAATGAACGAAACCCTCCTAAGCCTTTTTAGCCGAACATTTTATCTTTGAATAAAAAGACCAGAGTGTTATAGGCCTGTGGAATTTTTTTTGAATAACCCCTGAAACTGCACAGTTTGCAGCATGAAGAACCAACTACCGAAAGAGCGAATATCCCAGACACATAAACATTGGAAATGATTTACCCTTTACTTCCCATTTTCAGCTTTTCTACCTCGTAGCCAAGCACTACGCTTGGGTTATTACAACGAATAAATCCTTGGCAACCAGTGATCAACGCTTTTTGATAGAAATATTTTCAACTTTTCTTCACGAGAAATCAGTGAGTCTACTTTATCTACACTTCTGCCGAAACTGCACGTTTTTAATAAGGCTACAACTACATTACGCCCTTCAAGCATCATTAAATTTTGTCGCTCTACTTAGGGAGTTATCAGAAATGTTTACGCAAACTGTGTGGCCTTCCAAGCAATTAAGCACTACAAAACTAGTTTTATAACCATCGACACAAGTGCTTTCAGAGGGGGAGACTTTACATTGTGTCGCTCTGGTAGAGACATGTGTAGCGATGAAACTAGTAACCAGCAGACCGAAAATTCACAGTTTTGGACACTTTTATCAATTTTTTGATTTATTTAACTTGATTTCACTAGGAGTTAATTATTTAATCTGTTATACATCTACATTTGCGGCACACTTTGGTTACCAATTAAAGCTTTGTTAAAAAGCTGCTACATTCCTATTCGCTCTACTGAACTATCCAGTCCCTTAAGTATGGCAAATTCTGTGGAGAAATCGGAATATTTATTTTATAAATTCTAAACAAGATAAGAAGCATTTCATAAATATTCACTATACCAAGATGAATAGGCGCTGCTTGATTAAATAATAGGCTCAGTAACGAATGGAATCTATGTTTTCAACATTTCAGCCTCTTCCTGTGAAAGTTGATCCGCTTATCATCCAACAGATAGAAGAGACGATGTCAGTAAATTCCCCAGCTGCTGTTTTTGATGGTTGTTGTGAAGATGTTTTGCCACAAATCCAGTCACAATTGGAAAAACTTAACAAGGACATACGATATGGTAAGTTGAATTCGTGTGGGATCGAGTAATTGTGCATAATATAATTTAGTTTTAAACATGAAATTGCATTGACAAAATCAGTTTCCTCGTTGCAGTTTTCGCCCCACGCTTTGCCGGATTAGGTGATGCAGATTGAAGACTTGTGATTCACAAAAGCGCTCATGTCACTATATGATACCCAAACTTCACCGTACACGCAGCAAAAGCAATAGCATGAGCCTCTTTGCTATTCGCACTTCACCTGGTATGTGGCGTCGCTCCTTACCCATTAGCCCTCTACCTTCGTGATACACTCGATGTTCACATGACTACGAGCTTAATCTTCTACCACATGTTTGTATACTGTTATCAAGGGTATCTAGAGCACTAGCCACAAACGTCCGGTCAGAAAGTATTCTTTTTATTCAAAAAGTCTGAGGAATGTTTTTGAGGTTCTGCTTTGCGAGGTAAATGTCATTCACAGGCCGCAAAATTTTCCCCTGGCTTTTAATAATTCACTACTGGCCATAAGCGTTGTACAATTACTGATTTTGTTGTGATGTGGCTATTTATTTTTAGAATTTAGACTAACGGGTGCAGACCTATTGCCGTCCCAATTAGTACATAGGTGTACTCTGATCTGGTCCAGGATTCACCAACCCACGGTTGTTGAATCCTTACTTACTTACTTACTTAGTCAAGTAGCACTCATAAGGAATCATCGAAGCGGATGGAGGGATTGCATTATTTAACTCCCCTTCCCTAATTCTCTCGGCGATTTTGCGATAACGAGCATTAACAATTGATGTTTACCTAAGGATTTATTGTAGCGAATTCAACGGTATCATCCACGTTGAATTTTGTCCTCATGGCAGCACTGAAGGATGAGTAAAAAAACCTGCAATGTGGCGAGCGATGGGCTGGCTACTGTATTATGACAGTGCGCCTCCACACGCAACATTCAAAATTAGTAAGTCTTGAGTGGAAAAACGCATGACAACGGGTTCCGCCCTCTTAATCGCCAGCGTTATCTCCTCGAAACCTACTCACCTACACGTGAATGAAGGAAAATCTAAGGTCATAGTGTTTACAGAAACTATAACGGGTTAAGAATAAATAACGGGAGGTTTGTAAGTACATTAGCTTAAAACCATATGCACACGTTTTGAACAGTAAAAAATGTGTTTAAACAAGTGGCCTTCACCGAATGCAAACTATTCTGAAGATTTTTAATGCCCTCAAGATGTTTGTATTGCACAGAAAATGAACTAGCTACCACTCATTTACAGTAATAGTAGTGAAAATTCGATTCCCAGGTGGTAAGTCAGAAAAATAATTAGCTTTCACTCTCTAAAAATGGAGAGCTGACCTCTCCTTGTGCCCGCTTTTCTCCATCTGACTATTCCTTTATTTTGGCACCTAATCATTTGACGAATGCGGGCAATATTCTTCGATGTCGGATTATGAATTGTAGGCAGTGTGTTCCTCGGGGCACAGAGTATCTGTTGGAAGCAGTGAATTCTAAGTCTTAGGTGGACCCTATCTAAGGCTCTCTTGCGTTTCGCATTGCCAAATGTATAGTACTTTTTGTGGGTTAGGGGTCAGACTTCGTAGACTCTACTTCTAGTTCGGAGTGAAGCGGTTAGAAGAATGCTCCACAAAAACACATGTTGAACTGCACGGGAGCTGTTCCATTGGATGCCGCAAATTCAATGTATGTATCGGCGAGTAGACATTCATTCACAATTCCCATCACCCCCAGACTCGCTGTGCAAACGGTTTGAGCGACGTTGTGATAGATATCAACACGCACACAGGCGTGTCCAGACAAAGACACGGCCCGCGTGACACATCGCACATTCAGTAGACACTCGACACTCCACCCAGGTCACACAAAGGCTGAAATCAACTACCATAAAGACGTCCTCGGGGTCGACATTGCACTCTGTAAGAAATGGTCTCTCTGATCGTAAACACCGCCTGACATAGTCAGTAGCTTAGGTGCTTTATACGAAGCAAAGCCTTTGATTCAACCTATCGGAAATTAGCATGATTTATTGGTAATCAGTAAACGCCCGGCACGTTAAGGTTATTTTGCCATTCATGGGACAGTAAAATTTCTGCTCGTATTAAGGGCTCTTTTAGGAGCCTTAAGAGTGTGTCCGCATTTGGATTAGCCTTGGAGACAGCGCGAATGTTGTAGATTTTGATTTTATGGATATATGTTTACCGTTCTTCCGGAAGGTAATCAAATGACATATAACCGCTATTTCTGCCAACTGATATTAACACAGGTACTATTTTTTTGAAAATTCCCATTGAAAATTTCAGAAAGTAAACTGTTTTCGATAAATTCTCGTCAGGCCTTTACATTCATATGGTAATTTAGTAAATAAACTATGCAGATTGGTATGAAAAATAGTACGGCTGTTGACCGTGGTAACTGCGGCACCACAACGAAGTTCTTTTGGACACACAGGACCGGTCGGCGTAGCCTGATGTAGTCCTAACGCTAATCAGATTTTTGGCCCCTATCCCCCCCCTCCACGTCCCTCGACAACCGTCCTATTTTTTCTACCAACCCGCATAGTTGATATACCTAAGTAACATATAAATGTAAAGGCCTGACGAGAACAGGTACCATTGCCTGAGAACCGCAGTATTCTTACAATAAACATGCTTAACTAGGTCATTCGAATCGTTATATTTTTATTCAACCAATAGGATTGGATATTTGGAAGCCAGCAGATGACTTTGACATTCTCATGGAGCATACGCCAGAGGAGGAACTGGCAATCTTCGAGGGAGCTATCGCACCCTGCTTGCTAGAGTTGGACCGCATAATTGCTGACGGCTCGGCTGCCACGCTGTCTGTTTCAAACGGAAAGGCCGCTGGGGCCGCAGTTGCAGACCTGCGAAGTCCTATTACATCCTCCTCAAATTGCGCTACGTGGGCAGCTTCAACAGCCAAAAAAACAAATTATTCCCTCAAAAAAACTGCGCGGGCTTTAAAGCTCTCTCTGGCGACGGCTTATTGGTATTTTAAGCTGTCAAAAGGCCCGACAGACATTTTGTCAATTTCGGGTTCTATCGACGAGTCCGGAAGTATCACTAGTCCAACTACGCCAATTAGTCTACATCCTTCAAGAAAATCATATCTTGCCCGGTAAGTCATTCACTTTATTATGTTAAGACAGTTCACAAAATATTTCCAGCTCCAATAAAAATACTGAGTTAAGTATTTCAATAAATGTTAACACAACAAACCCCTTTGGAGAATGAAAGTTTTTTAAACAGTGGAATGTGAAAAGATTTAAAATGATTTGAGTGGAAATATGCGAAGTCAGCATAAGATTAACAAGCAAATAAATTTACGAAAAGGAAGATTGTCGAAAAAAAAGAGATTTACTCGTAAATTTTAAAGCATGCATCACTTGCTTGTCATCAGACCTACTGAAAACTGGAAGGTGCGTTTGTTGCACTGGTGTTTGAGGACGCAGACAGAGAGAAGGCCAGATGACCTTGCGAGGGGGGGTGCGCAGTGTGTTGTGGTGACTGTCAGACGTGGGCCGAGGCTATTCAATTAAATATATGAATGAATAACTGAGGTAGTATGTATTCCGCGATGATAAATGTAGAAAGAAGGCTCGTCGGAAAATGGAGTTTCACTCGTGAATTTTCGAGCTGGTGACACTAGCTCTTCGTCAGATTGCCGCATTAGAGGGTTTGGGACAGATTTTAGATCGAGCAGGGGTGAGGGTGCACGGGGTGGCTAGGATGACGCGAATCTTCCTACGATAGACGCTGCAACTGAGCGGGGGTGTGAAGGCTTCGGTTATGAGCTGCGTGCCCGGGGGATGCAGACTCATCAGCCTATCCGTGCTCGGCCACGCGTAGACCCGCGGCGTCTGCATCCTCCAGGCACGTGGCTCACAATCGAAGCATTAACAACCCGCTCAATTGCAGCGCCTATCGTAGGAGGATTCTTGTCACCGTGACTCCCCGCACGCTCACCCCTGTTCGATGTAAAATCTGCCTCAAACCCTCTAGTCCGACAATGTCAACTCTCAATTTTATTCAGTCTGACAAAGAGCTAGTGTCACTAGCTCGAAAATTCACGAGTAAAACTTCATTTCCCGAAGAGCATTCTTTCTAAAAATATACATATACTAGCAGAGAACAAGCGTTTTGGATTTCGAAATATTGTCTGGGTTGTACATGCCTAATATGTTCAAATTATGAAAATGCACGCTTTGGTTAGCAACATGAAAGCTAAAGTATATACTGCGTCAGAATAAACATCCTGGAAACCCTTCTCTATTTTGGTTCTCAAGCAATCAGCTTATTCGACAAATGCAGCTGGAGTCTTAGGTTTACACTGAGTACCCCCCAGTATCAACCAGTGAAGTCAAAGATACTTATTTATAGGCAACGGATAAAAAGGTGTCTATCCTCCACTGTCACTATCAATTTTTAATTCCCTCACGTTTCCTGTGAATAGCCTCACCATGCGCACCCGCATTTCAAGCAAACAACCCGCGCTTCAGTTACCTATCAGTCTTCAGCCTTCTAGGTCGATATTTAATTGGATAGTTTATGCCGTCTTTATTAATAGGCTATGTCTGTTAAATAAAACGTCACAAATTTCTATGACGTCATTAGATTTTGCAAATTTCGTTGCCTTTGCCTGATTTAAATTCCTTCCGGGTAACAGTGTTTCAATTTTGTAAATTTTAAATGTATCTCGCTGAGATGAAGTTTACCACTCTTGTCATGTAGTAAATAACTTCCTTAAATTTATCATCCGGAATAAGTTTTCCATGTTTATTTACTCATTTCTAAAGAATGAGCTCATTCGCAATGAAGTAAGACATTGTTTTTCGCTAATCTGAAGCAAACGCATTTAATGTGCCTCGTTAACCAGTTTTGCATTCTGTTAAAAATCTATACTTTCCATATTTTCTGCGTCATCTATACTCGAAGCATATCATGCAGCGAAAATGTATTCCTCTAAACAGTAAAACACCTTAGAGCATTTCATAGCGCCGCTTATCCGCAACTAACCAATTAATCTGTGAAGTTCGCCAATTTTAGGCTGAAATAAGAGCCCTAGTTTAACTTGCGCCTTTGAAGTCTGTGATTTTGAAAGCTGACAGTGTTTTTAATTTAATCATATTATGTAAATTACTACAGAAAGCTTGACTAATTTTAATTTTCTTCTTTAGCTCCATGTAATAGCCAACATTGACAATAAGCACAAACTGTACTATGGTAAAGGATCAACGTTTTTTTTGAAAGACAGCCATCACATTAAATCTAACAGAATAGGCTAGATTTTATATGCACCGATGCTATACCAGAGGGGTTGAACAAAGAGCATTCGCAGCGATACATTGCAGATATTTGATGTTGAGAGCCTTTCTGTAGGAGCGAATCGGAGGCGTGCTAAATTAAGAGCTTCGTTAGCTGCAAATAGCTGAATAAAAACTTGCCTTAATGTGGTCAAAAAGCACATGAGGATTTTAGATGAAAACCAACGTGAAAAAAAACTTTGCCACTAAAAATGCATACGCTGTTTTGAAGATAGGCACAGATCAAGGCATGCACTTTGCATGAAAAGAGATTAAGGGCTCATCATCCACATTTGTAGAGGCAGAGTGACCAATCAGATCGAGAAGAGCAAGTGGAAAACCATTGAACTCACCGCCACCAAGACTCTCAGTTAACCATAAGGTTGAACTGAATATACGCCCAGTCTCTTAGTCTTCTAGATTTATGAAACCTAAGGGGAATCTTTCACCTTCAATTCAGATCAATTGAAAATCTTGCGGCGCAAGCCACTGGAGGTCGAGCCGGGACCACTAACCTTACTGCGCATGCGTACACTGGAAGTCTGGCTTCTGGTCTTGCCTTCGTTGGTACCATCAAGTGGCACAAACTGCCATGTTTCAATTCAAAGATGAAGACCAAAACGCCTTCGGCGGCTATTTTCGGAAGGATGAAGTCAACGGTATGACAGCTTTCTAAGTAAAATTTCTACGATTTGTGCTACTTTAATTTAAAATGCTTCGGTTATCCCACATTCACTGTGCAACGTTTATTTGAACTCATAAACACATTTTAGGCATCGGTTAAAGGACACAACCTACAGGAACGCTGTTTTGAACGGATTGCCGAGTGCGCTGTCTGTGGAGAACTCCTATGGGGTCTAGCACCTCAGGGATACTCTTGCCAAAGTAAGCCTCAAATTTGTGTTGATTAGGCCCTTAGGGTGCTAACAAGCTCCCAGTGGAAATAGGATTTATATTACTTTATACTGACAATTAAACCAAGTACTGATAGAAAACCGAGAAAGTTAAAAATAACCACAGGGTTAAACAATCGCCTATGGCTCACCTATGAATCTTTATTTATTCTTTCAGTCGATGCGGGCAGTATTTCCACAAAACTTTGTGGCTAAGTGAAACATTCCTCGAGTAAACTTATTTGCGCAGCCTAACAACATCTTCAAAGGACAGAGTGCTCTGTTACGTTTTCTCCTCCCCTGGGCCAAGACAGTACAACACTTGTAGGACCCGCTAGGCCACAAACGGTCAAAGTAAATAATTACAAAAAAAGTTAGAACTTCTGAGGATGAAAGCAAACCACGTTCAAAGCTGCTTGAACGCATTTTCAGCAAAGCCTAATTAAGGGGGTGTCAGTAGAGAATTTGGGTTTGGTGATGTTGCTAGGAAAATTTGCGTTGTGTGTGCACACACACCTGTTTTTTTTTTACCGAAGGGGAATCCTAAGCAGGCGAGGTGGCAGATGTGCTGGATCGACGCGGGAGGTAGGTCAGGGCACGCCAGGCGTTATTCGGAATGTGCTTCCACAACGGATGTGGCATTTAGGGAGGGTGGCACGTTAGATGCAGGCTCGCGCCACGCTAGCCACCCGCACCTGAGCTTGCCTGACTCTGTCTTGACAGGGGGTACAAGAGGGTGTGGAAGGAGAATGTGCGTCAGATGCAGCGCAAGTCCCATGTTGTGGAAACATATTGGACAGGACGTTCAAACTGTCATGTTACCGATCGCGTGTGGTCTTTGGATGTTCACCTAGGTTACCGCAGTCAGGGTAATATCGAGAGCCGTAGTATGTCAGCCTTGTTTATCATTCGAACTTAACAGAATCAGAGTTGCTGTTCACTCTCTGCGTAGGTCTACGCAAAGTAGCTCAGTGTGTTTGTAGAACGCCTGGAAATCAAGGGTTGCATAAAAGGCGAGAATACATAAAAAATATTTTATCCACTCTCCTCTCCCCCCATCTCACTATTGTTGTAGGGTTGTTAAAGACGGATGATGTCTTTTTGGCCTTGTCTTGTAATGCTGTGACTTTCATTTTGTTTTTGGTTAGAGTTGGCCAACTATGGAAACGGTTATGTGCATATAATTCAAGAATAGGTTGTTATTCAAAATAATTCAAAGGCCGCCTTAAGTATGAGAAGAATGAGAAGACGAACAGTTAGAATGCAGTTGCCCAGTTATTTTTAGTATGAATTGAAGTGCGTACTTTGTATACCTTTAAACTTAAAACTTGCGACTTTTCTAGCCAGGGAGCGTTATTTCGGCATTGGCACTATTCCAAAGAGCAGGGAGGGTTGCGTGCATGCATGCGCGAGGCGCAAGGGACTAAGGCAGCAAACTTTTCGGACTGTTCACATATCACCTGCGTTCTGCCTATGGAGAACTGTAATCTTTTATCAGAAAGATAACTTATGCAGGATATTGCTATGAATTATTATTATGCAGCATAGTGCCGGTATGTTTCATTTGCGTCTCCAGGCCGCTTTTTATCTAGTTGTATTCTGTTGGCCATAAAAACCCAAACTTTGTAGAAATTGACTGTATGTGAAGGATGAAGTATCTCCATTGAGAAGAAGAAAAAGAAGAAAAAGATTCGATCGCTAGGACAACAATTATATTCGCCTGACGTTTCGACATCCATCGCGGATTCTTCATCAGAGACAGGAGCAGAAATAGTAGCAGAACTGGGAAGTTGTAGTTGCAGTACTCATAGGGCACAGTCAGTACTGCGCACGTATGAAAAATACCGATAATTACCCTCTTGTGCGTTACTTGCTTGCTAATGGGCGTGCGCACCTTAACGTGCTGAACTTGCATCACACGTGGTGGAATTGAACGTGAGGATTATTCGGCCATCTGATTGCCGGGTATTGGCGCAAGACGACGCGGTGGCTTGTGCGTTCCCCAAGTGGTCACTAGTTTTGACCAAATTGAGCCTCAGCACCGAATATGGATTGGGCAAGTCATGGCACTTGCTTCTCTACTTGGGGGTCCGTGAATCATGACTAACAAGATTCTCGGATCATACAATTATCACCTCTTGCGAGAATTTTGGCCTCATCAAATTTGAATGTGTGGTCGGGTCTCGTCGAGTGAGCCGCCAATTGAGAATTGAGCCGCATCAAATTATACTTTAAGAATAGCATTTAAAATTTTTTTATAGCATTTGATCAGTTGCCGTTAATGACTTCTTGGGATTTAGTAATTCAAGATGAAGTATCTTTTGGATTTCAATTAGTTTCTACTTATAAGGCTTCTTAAGATAGTGAAGTGCCCATTCCTAAATGATCATATTATCACAGCATTACAATAAGGTTAAAATCAACTGCCATATGTGACTGATTCCTTCTACCTTGGAGGAAAAGGATTTTCCCTAAGTTTTATGCATACAGCTTGTAATGTTGAAGCCCACACTGCAAATAAAATGGTGGGTCCAGTTCACAATTATCTGTGGATTAGAAACATTCTTATAAACCGCAAAATACTCCTCCTTCAAAGTAACGATGTAAGAGAGAAGCACATTGTTACCGAATGAGAAAAATAAAATATTATTTTTGTTCACGTTTTCTATGCATATCTTGTTAAAACAGGTGGTTTCTGTTCTCGTGTTCCACAGGCGGCGACATTTAAAAGACACCCATCATTGAATGGGACTTTTAGCAAGGGCATTCTGTTTAGATATGGAAGCTTGATTAGACATCCTATTGAGATTTCAACTGGATGTCCTGAACAGCCAACATTATCTTCTACTGCCTACTGTTTCCGAATATACAGCTCAGCCACACTTCCTCTGTTATATCATGTCGGCTCCTTTTTCTTCTTTTTAACCTGCTGTTCCACGTTGTAGCTCTAATTATAATCCAGTCCCAGAGAAAAACACAGATATATGTGCGAATATACCATATATAAACGACAAGAACTGAGGTATATAAAACACAGGGCCAGTTACTTGGCTCGTCTGCGCTGTGAGTTGATAGCTCATGAATTTGCGTCATAGGCGTGGTTGCTGGAGTCGCCAACTAGCGCGCTAATCCCTCAGCTTATCCTTCCCTCCCCCTCCTCCCACTGTGAATATTTGCGCGCCTGCCATTCGCAGTAACCCCATCTGTCGGCGGCATCTGGCCTTTCTGCCTGCCTGCCTGTCTGCTAAGACTGCCGCAAGTCGGAGTCTTCGAACTGATGCTGATATAGAGAGTTGTTTTTGGAGCGCGGGTAAGTGATCAGTCCCAGTCGCGCGGCCGCCTGCGTTCACTTGGAGTGAGACCTACTGTAGCATTTCAACATACCTCATACCTGGATGTCATAAGCGTACTAAGAGTTACTGCCTTGTGTTGTCCTGCGGCTCGGCTCCTCAGAAGAAGATAATGTGACAACTGGAACAAGCGTTATATTTTCCTGACGTTTCGTATTCTATCGTGAATCCTCAATCACAGGTAATCCTAGGATAGTCTGACACATGTGCAGATAAGAGTGATACGTGCACAGATTGCAGGGTATTTATAGTTCGTAGCGGTCATCCGCATGCATACTATAATTCTCATCCCCTTTAGCCACAGCTTGGGGTCTTAACTGGTGCGCTGATGGCTTGACACTTCGCATTCGACTCCTTATTGGCCGCGATTTCCTTGTCAGTGTCGGATGCGGGCTTGATAATGACGTGACAATTATGCCCGCTGTCAGGCCATTATCCTACGACAGAATCCGAAGCGTCACAAAAAATAAAACTCTTGTTCCAGTGGTCGCAGCTTCTTCTTCTTCTTCTGAACTGGTTCCTGGAACTCACATATTCAGTTCTGTTGACTCGGCTTCTGTTACGCCTATCGTAGACCTATATCTCTGTGTTTTCTGCCTCATTTGTAGACTGTGACCTCTGTGTTCACTCCAAATGCAAGTCCGGCATCAAAGATAGTTGCACAAAAGAGAACAAAAATAGGGCCTCTGCGGGTAGTCTGCCTGCAAGCTCAGTCTCCTCAGCTGGCAGCTCCGGGTTCAGCAGCCTTCGACTCAGTTCTTCTCGCTCAACTACATATGGCAGTTTGAACTTTAATTCTGCCTCGGCATCTGTCGCCCAGCGAACGCAACAGCAGCAACCGCAGCAACAACAGCAACAGCAGCAGCAGCAGAGTGACCAAGCCTCTACTACGGGTGAGTTATCATTGAAAAGAATTGCGGCCGCATGCATGGTGTCTGCATCAGAACCCTAACAAGAAGGCAAAAAAACAGATTCTGCTTCATCGCACACTTTTTTTTTATCGATAAACTAATGCTTCCCACCCCAGGCCTTAAGGCGTCCCTCAGCACACTGTCCCGACGGCTGTCGCTGAGGGGGTCGGTTTTCGCGGTCTCGCCAGGCCGAAGTGGTTTTCGTCGTTCGTGGTACGGACGCTATGCAGAGGGCAAAAAGGCTGGATCCGCAAACAATGCTGAAAGTGTCTGCTGCTGCACTGCCAGCGCCAACCGTAGGCCTCGTTGCATGATTCGTGATTGCATTAGATCGCACATCCAGTTCACGAGTGTTCGTCCGTTCCTTTAATGTTGGTGTTGTTGTCTCGCGTGTTGTGGAGTCACGTTTTCTTTTTTTTACTGCCTCGCCACCAAACAGGCTTTCCGTTACTGTCTCAGTCTGCAGAGGCCTTTGTTCTTTTGTTACATTTGAAAATTTTTTCAGAATTTCGCTCAGCCGCTTGTTGCCTCAATTCAGTTGCGCGGCTTAACTTTGTGACAACCACCAGGACGCACTGAGATCAACGTGTAAAGCATTACCAATACCTGCAGAAACATCACCGCTCATGCCTTTAGCTTCTGCATAGTTTGGGAGGATTCTTTTTAAGTGTCAAATACGCTGCAGAATTATAGGGCTGTGCTCTTTCTAGGTGGAGATTTGTGCATCAGTGTCAGTGTGTCATGTGGGAAATCTGACAAGACTTTAATAATTGTAACACTTTCCGACTTATTTCTCGATAAAAAACTGCACAACGTAAGATTACATTGCTGGAAGTAGTTTAACTGTCGCGTGGATTCAGTAAATCAGCGGGACTCAACCTGCTATCGCACCTTTCAACTATGAGACTCAGCTTTATCGTCAACTATAGATATCCAATGAATGAACGTACTTTCAAACGGACTGACCTTGTGGGCCTTCTGAAAATGTAAAGTGTGAACTACTTTATAGCGAAATTGGTTTTTATAGAGGAAACTTTACCATGGGTTAATCGGGAAGTTGAGTGGGTCGTTTTTAAGGGAGTGGCAAATATATAGTAGATGATTTGATAATGTTCTTAGCTTTCACACCTGCCACTGAAATCATGCGTTCCTCAACAACAGTATGTTTTTTTTTAACTGACACTGGTTTGTTCAATATGAAACAGGAAATTAATCAATAAACTGCCAGCAAACATGTGTCACAGAAGATGGTTGAACCGCCAATTCAAGCATTTCCTTCTTGTTTGCCATAGTTTTTCAAGCTACACAAACTGCCCTTAGAACCTATGTTTTCGGCAAAGCACAATCAGAATCATATCAACAATCATTGTACCCGGCGAAAGACAACAGAAATAAACTGGACCAATGCACTCAGTTAGTAGGCTATTTACTGTTAATTTGAAAATTTCCATAATTAATAACCTATTATCCTGTCTCGAGTGTACGAAAAAAACAGAAAATTTGAGTGGTATCCTGAAATACTTAGTTACAGTAAAATTAGTGTTTAAAAAAAATATAATAACTGTGACTGAAGTTTGGGATTCAAGGGTGGTGAATTAGTTTTATAGTGAGGTTGTCTCTAGCGGTCTTTTTTGGGTCCTTATGTACTATAGTTATCGATTTAAATTTTTAAGTAGGTTGAATTACCTGTACAATTCTGGTTTTCTACGCACCATGCATCGAAATAGCAGGGATTTTCTGATGTCATTGGAATGCAGAACGGTTCTTCGAAGGCAAGCACATTCCTTAACTGCTAAAATCGGCAAACTAACCGAAATTGGCCTTTTTAACTACCCACGGAACTACCGCTTACTTAAAAATTTTAAATAGGGTGATTTACCTAATCTCCCTGCCTTTTGTACTTTGTTAGGCTTTTTTCTAGTTTGTTTTTGTGATAACACTGGAAAATGTCTCTCAGTGACCTCACCCGAGGTTTGGGCACACCCCCCTACATGCACGCGTTCGCCGTTGGTCGGGTGGGGGGTTAGCGATGATATTAAATCTACCGTCAGTGTCTTCTCCCAAGGTTCGAGTACGCGACCTAACTTGCCATCGTGAATTTTTTATTGGGCATTCAAATTGAGTTTTAATTTCTTCTCTGGTATGCCCCACCCGTCCTCTCTTCGTTCGTATGCCTGCGGGGCGCGCTCCGCACTTTCCCCAGACGACCCCACAACACAATCCTACCAGTTTTATTTACTGAAATAATCTGAGGATTTGGAAAGTTGCTTCCTAAGTAGAAGTTATCTGAATTCTGGCATTCACTTCCCTTTCTTGAAAAGTGCGTCATGGAAACTACGTCAGGGCTTACTAGCATAAAATATGGGAATCCCGAAAATTTTCTTTGAATAGCGTGCTTGCTATCTCTTAAGGTTGAGGCACTGCATTGTTCTGCCTGATACAAAAGCCTAGCTTTTTCTTTGCATATTCGTTGAGTGAAATAATTCTGGTTCTCCATCAAGGATGTATGTAATCATTCCGCTGCTTCATTTCGGTTTGAGGAAAAGACGATCCGTCCTGAATGATGACTCGCAGAGGCTGCATTTTTATGTAAGTTTGGGTTATTTTCAGTTACACCCAGGCGGATTGTAGTACTGGGTCCTTATATTGGTATTTTTATTTGTTATTTAATAACCTGTGAATTATGATGGGGAACAAATACTGACTTCACATAACACACTCTGGGAGTGCGTAAAACTATGAATTGTTGTACCTAAAATAAATGAATTGATTCCTGAACTGTTTGACACTCTATTTCATGGAAGCTTTGTTTTCCTAGAAAATATCATTAATTTTTATATGAAAGTTAGGGTTGATAGAGTCAGAATGACAGAAAACATTTGCAAAAACTGATAAAATGTGTACGCTCTTACCTTTCTGCCAATGTTATTTTGCCTCTTATTCATTTTTAAATTTCCAGTATGAGTATTCTGTATGCTATCCACTGCTATTCCTTTTAAATGAGTGCTCAGCATTTTGGTTTTTTTTCGGAAAATTCATGTTTCTAATTAAACTTTATATCTTGGAGGATTGATAAATAATATTTACTGATAGCCAGTCCGTTTGCCCCCTAATTGTGTTTATTATGTTGAAGGAACACGAGAATGCGCCACATGGTATACAAGAAGACGTTTACCATGTCGAACGCCATTGTTGCCTCTACTGTCTGGAGAGGCTCAGACGAATCCAGTAAAACGGTGCTCCGGTAGGCGCGCTTAAAGCAAAAAAAATCCGCATAGTAGTAACTAGCCAACTACGGCTTGGCACCATTAGCGCCCGAACACGCTTTGATTTGCATATCTTTCACCCTCTACGAGCTTGCAATCATTTATTTTGCACACATCTTTTTCCTACAACCACCTCCAGAATGCTCGCTCTGCCTTTGACACAGTTACTTGAACCCTGACGGCCAACAAGTTCCCATTGTGTCTCAAAATTGCAAATTATTCTTGGTTCCCCAGGCTGGTGGGGAAAAGCACGACCTAGCTAGTAACTACGCCGTCAGCTTTATTGAAATCCTCTTCTTAGCTTATTAACTTGAGACATATGTCAATCACGTGTCCTGCCACGTCAAATCAGCGTTGATTTTGCAACATTCATAACATACGCCAAGATGTCTGACCATTGACCTAAACAAACCGATGCAGAAACAGTCTCAAGGCTGGTTTATAGCAACGACCACCACAGATGAATTTATGTTTAGTGGCATGCTGGTCTTTGGTGGAAAGCTTTTACCAAAGTCACTCGGTAATATGTCATATGTGATGTGGTGCGAACATTGTCGCTGATGTGAAGTGGTAATCTACAATTCATTATCCTTCGCTCGCAGAAGAACAACGCCTTTGTTTTCCTGTTGATTATGTATGAATTTAATTCTTGATTTGAATCTATGACTTTAAGTTAAAGTGTACTGTAAGTTTAAGTATCTACATAGTTTTGTCATTGGATCAGCAGATTCTGCTGTCTTACGGTTCAAAAATGACATTTGGTGCAGTCTATGCAGTTAATTTAAATTACCCATATTCTTTAAAATCGGCTATAATGCGTTATATTCAGTTTTTGCAGTTTCTGTTAGATGTAAATTGACATGCAGTGGCTACGATAATTCATGCTAAACTTATGAAAAGTCTTTGAATAAGAGTGGCAAGATACTTCAGGGTTCGCACTGGTTGAGCCCTTTTGCCTAAATATGTTTTTTGCTGGATTCCTTCTCGGGAAAGCGCTTTGCAAACTTCACAGCCGTTTGTGGCATTTGAATACCTTATACTTTTTCTTGCTATGTATTAACTCATATATCATCAGAATCTTCTTCCGCAAGTATCTTCATACAGTATTCGTTTAATTTTTACTAATGTCTGGTAAAGAAATATACCATCTCAGGTAATATTCTATGAATTCCTGAGGAGAACAAGTAAAAGAAACTAAGACTAAAAGGACATACACCGTTTTGGCCGGAAGAGCTCTTAAAAGTACACTTATCGGTCGAATGGACAATAAGGAATTCAGTTTTAACCCACAGAGTCCACCTTAAGCTGATGTCCAGGGATAATTAATTCTAAATTTCCATCTATCTACCCCCCCTGCTAACATATTAGACTTTTCACAGAAGTAGGATCCCGTGCAAGTTAGCTTCGAATCTTTATGACAAAATATGCCTTAGTTAAAACTTTTTTTCAGATTTTGTTGTAGATTTCTTATGATATGGTAATCAGATTATTCATATGACATTTACTTCGATGAAATCATTTTAAGAGCAGTGAAACAAAATCCCTTGGGACCTCCGTGCATTCCCAGACCAACGGCAGACAACTATTTCGACCAAGCTGAAATTTCTGTGTTTGAAAAAAAAGTCGCAGCCTACCAATGAAGTTTCAGACCCCAGAGGACTGATGATTGACAGGCACAGAAAGAATGTTTGCTGCACCATATCGCAATCCAAAAGCTGTGCTTGTAATTTTAACTCAGATTAAGGGCAGTTTGCCAGTCAGGAGGGAACACTTAGTCTAAATCATCGGAGTTACCATTTCAGTGGCCCTTAACTGGACGATGGGCCTACGCATTTGAATGCGGTAACGTCGCATACCTGACAGTCATCAGCATGGGTATGTGCAAGAGAGAATAATTTGAATCGTACTGAAAACATCTGCATCATACTAGAATTTGGTTTGAAATCAGACCTCATAGCAGGTTGTTCAAAGTTCATCAAGGACTCAGATGGTAACTTAGAGACAATACGATGGGAGCTGCAATCGCCACACGTGCCTTTTTAGCTATCAAGAATGTTTCTTATATACAGACTTCTTACTGAATTTCCGAGTTACAGGTGGTTATTTTCAGTTTGAGCGGTATCAGCATCCCGTAGATTGTATAGCACAGTCATATATACGAACCTAAATCCTCTTTAATCTGTCTGGATTTGGTTTGCAGTTTAAAGAATATTCCTATTTTTATTCTGTCATTTTTTTAAACACAACGTAGGTCAATGAGAAAATCCAGAGAAGCACGTGTTTTAGGAAGACAAGCCTAAGTACATAGTTGGTTAGCGAGCAAGTGATGTGACACAGCGCGCGATAGTTAATCTGCTTAGCTAACTGCTATTCACGCAAAGTTAAAATCAGCAGTTTGACACAGTGTATTCCCGGAAGAAATTTGAACAAGGCAAAGATCACAAAACTAGCAGAATTTATTGACGTCATGCAATTTCACTACTTACCATGTCATTGGCTGAAACCGTTGAAAAATTTGTGAGCATGAGACTGAAACATGTCTGGAACCAGGCCAATTACAGAAAATACTACAGCTATGCACGAAGAATGTACAGCTCCTGTTCACCGGACATTTATATAGACATATCGACGGCAGTCCATTAGCACCAATCCTAGCAGACATTTTCGCGTCAAATCTTGAACGAAGCTTAGCCAAACACATAGAAAAAAACAGCTTTCTATAGAAGATACGTGGAGGACATTTTTGCCATTGTAAAAAAACCTAAAGAGGGAGAATTGCTCATAAAGTCTGTGAACGAGGTGCATGCAAAGCGCAAATTTACGATCAAGAAGGACGACACGCTGGCTTGCTTAGATGTGCTTAACTGCAGGCGGGCATATGGTTCCAATCAAGGGTCTATCTATCGGAAAACCAAATGGATACGATTGATGAAGGGATAAGTTTTCTCAAGAAAACGTTTCTTCGAAACAGCTACCCGGACAAATTCATCAATAAGAAGCCTTACCACTCACAAGAGAATCCTTCCAAAATATCAGTGCTAAAAACCAGTGGGCATCTTTCTCCCTTTCTAGGGTGATAGTCTGTCCAACGTGATCAACCACAGGCTTCGATGCACGATTGAAGGAACGAACGCCACCTCTTAATTGCTGTACATAAGCACAAAAACGGCTATTTCAGTTCGACCAAATAAGACGTTCTGCCTATGCACGCCGCATCAAACTCCGTCTTCGAGTTTATATGTTGTGGATGCAAATACATCGGGCGCACGCAAAGGCAGTTGGCAACACGGTCAGCTGAACATACACCGAAGTGATTGCTCAGGTTGAAAAATAAAATATCAGAGTTTAATCACGAATACTCATAGTGGACACTCGTTATACGGTCGACCGAAGGACTGCATTTAAGGTCTTACATCGGGCGACGACCGGGTGCCTCCTACGATTTGGAGAGGCCGCTACAATACAGAGAAGAAAACCAGACCTCTGTAAACTGCTGGATTATGTGAGCAACTTCGGATTGCCGTGGTAACGATCGATCAATCCATTCCTTATCATGCCTCCTCCCTCCCCTTTATGACCGACTGCTGCCCTATCGTTTGCCCAGCCCCCCGCCCCTTTAATCACGTTTGCTGCGATCAGTACGTGCTCCCTTCTCTACCCTCTCACCATTCATCGACATCCAAAACTAATAGTGGCCTACTCATTTCATCCTTCTAGGTCGATACTTAACTGGACAGTTAATTTAGCTTATTTATGAGCAATCGACGTTTGCAGTTGATTAAAACGTCGCCAATTATATGACGTCAGTAAATTCAGTTAGTCTCGTAATACTTGTCTTGTGCAAAAATCAGAAGTCATATTAATTCATCTGCTACTTGCCCAGTTTTTATTTTATTTGAAAGTACTTAATGTAGAGAACTGACTCGTTATTTTGTCCAGTTGAATAAATTTTGCGGGTGGTAGCGACACGATATTCGTTATCCACAGGCTCATTAACGTAGCCACTGTGTTTCAGTCTTTACTGTAGGTACTTGAACATTTGCTTCATGACAAGCATTGTAAATCAATAGCCTGGATATATTACACGGCGCAAACTACCGTTTCATCGTAGGCAAAATCAGCAGGTTAATTTTTTGTCCCGTAGGTGGAAATGTGATTAAACCTATTCATTCCTCTTTCCATTTTAGAATCTATGCATTCCCTGCACCAATCAAATAGGCCTGTGAATTATAGGGTCGTAATGCTGTTTAGTGGCCAGACGGTTCACACACGGTAGTATCCAAATTATTTTCCAAATTTTAAAGTAAGCGCGTAGTTTTGCGCTTAATTTCCTTACCTTGTCGTTTGGCAGCGGAGCCCTTGGTACATTTCCTTCAGTTTTATATAGCATCATTTTATAAGTAATTCGCTGTACTTGCATCAGCGGTTAGCATTCTGGGCCACTTTTTTGCACTATTGCTACCTTTCGTTGGCCTTTCTTTAATAACTGAGCTGTACCTAAATATTGTCCTTCCAGAATAACGGGGACAAAATTAAGGCCAGAGAAAGTCTGTGCTTATCTTCACAATACTTGACCTTAATAGTCATGCTTCTAGGAATTTGCAACTACCCTGAAGTCCTTGAAAGAAGATTACACTTGAGAGCTCATCTTATAAAAGACCCCAGTCTGAACTGCGACTCAACAGCCTAGTCAAATAAAGCAGTTAATCCATAAGGGTAGCCTCACCCCTGTAATAAAAATAGTACTTATGTCATTATCAACCACCCGTTTAGAGTGTGCAGGAAGTTTGATGCCACCTTCTGCATGTTTACTGTGAAATGCGTATGGATAAATCTTAAAATAAAAAACGCTGAAACTCTGAAGGTGTCCATTCAATTAGATTTACATGAAGTCCACGTGTTGGTGTATATGCATCTTCCTCATTTGTTTTTGAAACATATGTCATCGAACTGTGACCTCCTACCCTGAACGCACCTTTGAATCTCTGCAATCTGTCTGTTGGCTTTTGTTTTGCACTTAAAGGGAATTCACCCTTGCGTTATCATGTTCGCTTTGATTTGCACAAACGATTTGAGTATTATCGTCCCAACTGACTGTTGTCTTGTAAGCCTTCCGTTAGCTCAAGTAAACGGGTTTTTTGATGCTAATAATTCTATGCTCATCTTAACTGTAGCCGGTCCTTGCGACGAAGAGAAGTCAGCACTGGCGGCCTCCACAGAAGAAATCAATCACTGTCGGAATCATAGTTGGGGAGAAGTCTTTCAAGCACCGTCTGTGCTCCCTGCTTCCGGCTCCACGCCCATCAATGACCCGGCCCCTATACCAGAGGCGACACCCTCTGCGGACCTCACAGCGTCGGGCCCAAATGGAAGATCAAATAGAGTAAACATAGGTTATTCACAAAGTATAAGCTATCGCCGATTAGATGGTCTCAAGTCCCCGGACTTCGCTACGCGTAAGTTCAGGGTCGCATATGAGCGATATTTCTTATGTTAGAGTTTTCAAAGAGTTTATTCATATCCCGCTCTAACGTCCCTATCAAGAATTTCATATTTCTGGCTCCCAATCCAATTTTTATAAACATCCTGTACTAAGGTGTTAAAATTCTTAACATTATCGCTTAGCGGCTTTCGTTTCAAGTATGGGTAAGGATTAATGCAACTTGAAACTGAGATCTTAAGGTATAATTCTTCAAGCTCTTTCCAGTTGCTTTGTAAAACTGAACATGAAAGATGGTATCAACTGCGAAGGGCAAAGGTTGCAACAAACAGTTTTTGGGAATAAGGATATTCAGCTTCAGCCGCAGCCAATAGTACTCTATTGCGACGTAGTTTTGAAAGCGTAGGCCAAATTTATAATAACAAAATAACGTAGCAAATAAACCCATTAGTAGGATCAGATATCCAGACACAATCTTATTTTATCAATCCAATCTTAATAATAAACCATCCAATATTGCATTCTAACAATTCTAATGGCCATAAACGTTTCAAAGATTTATTATATCCAGTAATACGACAGCAACGGCAGGCAGGAAACTGTGCACTGTTTATTCGCTCATCCTTTTCTTGGCTTCTCTATATCTTGTTTGAAATCAGAGTGAGCATTTTCTTGCTACCAACTTCACCTAAACAGTAAAGGGATTTAAACCAGCAAATCCATTAGCTTTATGTTTAGGTGAAGAGCTAATGTAAGCGTATTTTCTTTATTCTACAGACCTGCCGCGTTGAAGCACCAACTTTAAATGAAACCACCACAAGATTTTTGACCTTTCAGCAAAAATCATTTTTACTTGTTTCCTTGATAGGAAAGTCAAAACGACGGATCACCAGCCATGTGAGGAACCAGAGCCTGCGCAAATTTGCAAATAGCGCGAGTGATATATTATCGAGTGTCAGACTAGATGAAGGTGTTTTTTTGATGTATCTTGCATCTGCTCACCTGCTATCTCCCAGCAGCGCGCTAACCCGTTCTGCGTTCTAACATACATGGCATTTCTGAAAGACAAAACGGCAGCACATTTTAAGCATCATCTGCGGGTCATCTTAAGGGAATCTAACCTTATCTTACCTTAAATTTGCGGCGCATGGCGTGGCGTAGTTGCTCAAGTGATAGAGCGTTGGCTGCGTAAAGGACTTCCTGCTGTGTGTTCGACTCCCACCGACGCCGCGAGTTTTTCAACAATTGAGTTAACTAGGCTCAATGATTAAGTTTTTAATAAGGAAATAACTAGCATGCCAAATGTCACCTTTCATACTTATCGAACATATTTTCGGAAATCCTAGTTAATAGTTCAGTATGGTTCAGTATATTTAGGGTAGTAGGCAATGCCTTTAACGACCTTATTGAAAACAGTATGCATGAAATATTCAACATAAAATATGTCACTATAAACAGTAAGTAACATACATACATGTATAAATTTTAACGTGTGTGTGTGAGCGATCAGAATAGTCTCTCGTGTACATTATATATCCAACATAAAATGCGTTACTGTAAAATAGTGAGAAGCATATAAAGTTTTATCCATAGGTATTTCCGGGGCATAAATTATTCCTGCTTCCTTGTACATATGAACGGTAAGTGCTAAGTAGATGTTCATCCCGTTGCCATTTAAACGCATCTGTGGAGTTCGCCATTATGACCTCCTCGGGCAGTCCATTCCAGGCACCGATGACTCGTTGTGAGAGCGACTGCTTGCGAACCTCTAAATGAGATAGGGTTCCCCGCAGTTTGAGGAAATTCCCACGGAGGTTGGTTGAAGTTGCGAAGGCGAAGAAGTCATCAAACTTAAGTGCACACTCCCGATTCCTCACGAGGCGGTACGTCTGTATGAGGTCGCCGTGGATTTGTCAATACTCAAGGGGGAAAACGTCAAGTGCTTCTAGTCTACATTCGTAAGATGAAGACTTTAGGCCCTTCACAAGTTTTGTTGCCCTTCTCTGAATTCTTTCGAGCATCTAGTTATCTTTGTTCATCCATGGTTGCCACGCCTCAATGCCATACTCAAGATGTGAGCGAATAAATGCTCCATAGATTTTGCCGAATAGTTTTTTGTGTATGTCGAAAAATGTTCGCTTAATGGCAAACAGAACACTGTTCGCCATCTTGGCAGCCGTAGCACACTGTAAAGACGGCTTCAGGGATGGCACAATAGCCATACCCAGATCTTTTTGTTTATTTACGTTCGGCAGGCACCTTCCATCGAGTAGGTAGTTGTGTGAGTCATCCGTCGCGCTCACTTTCTTCGTCTTGAGCCGCAATGTGACATACTTCTCAAAGTTAAACCGCATTAAAAATTTTTCGGACCATTCACCTAGGTGGTCAAGTCCTTCTTGCAGAGTTTGTTCATCATAAGCGTTTTTGGTGGGTTGCCATATCTTAATATCATCTGCAAACAAGACTCTATTACTCCCCAGTCCATGCCTACAGTCATCGACGTTGATTAAGAACAACAGTGGCCCAAGAACGGAGCCCTGAGGCACTCCACTCGCAACTGGCACCGAAGAGGATTTTGCGTTTATGACGCACACGGACTGCGTTCGGCCTATGAGAAAATCTCCTACCCAATTAAGTAAATTGCCCCCTATCCCGTATTCACCAACCTTGTAGAGTAGCCGTTGGTGAGGGACACTATCATAGGCTTTTTTAAAGTCTACGTAAACAACATCTATGGGGATATTTTCGTCTAATGACTTGGACAACTGCTCCATAGAATATAGTATATTGGTCAGGCAGGAGTGGTTTCCTCGAAACCCGAGTTGGGCACCATCAAAGAAGTCTTTTTCTTCGAGGAACTTCATAGTAGCCTTTTTGATGATCCTTTCCATAACTTGAAAACAGATGCAAGTTAGGCTCACAGGTCGATAGTTGTTCGCGCTGTTTCTAGATCCACCCTTGTGAATAGGGTATATGTTCGCAACTTTCCAATCAGATTGGAGGAGGCCTTGATCAAATGACAACTGAAAAATGTGCGAAAGCGGCCAGGAAAGTTCCGAAGCCAGCTCTTGCCGTACCTTGGCAGCTATTTTGTCTGGACCCGGAGACCTAGATTCGTTAAGCGCAAGAAATTCATTCCTTACATTTTCTTCTGTGAAACGGAGGTCCTCCATGATTCTGCCATTACTCTTTGGATGGAAGTCTGCCGGATTTAAATGGAGTTCCTCAGTGTAAACAGATGCAAAAAACTTTCTAAGTTGTTCTGCCTTTTCGAGATTGTCTATGATTTCCTCATTATTTTCACCTATTAGTACTGCAACTGCGTCTTTGTTTTTTAACCTACTGTTGATGTAACTGTAGAGCACCTTTGGCTTCGTTACGGCCCGCTCGATAATTTTCGCTTCGTAGTCTTTCCGCACTTTTCGAATGTTTGATCTAACCTCGTTCCACTTTTGGTGGAATTCTTCGTAGTGTGAAGGCTGGCATTTTGATGCGTACCTTCTCCAGAGTTTGTTTTTGCGGTTTATTTGGCTCTTCAGATCTTGCGTTAATCAGGAGGACCTGCTTGCCTTTTACCCTTTTTTCAGCGGACAGTTTCGCTGCACAACTTCGCTTATAAGATCCCTGACAGTGTTCCAGTCGGCATCCGGGCTACCGGTTAGAAGGTCATACAAATTTATTGCTGCTAGTTCATTTCTCATTGTGGTGTAATTTCCGTGCCAGTTGTCTAACCGAACCTTCGTATTTCTCGGTTGATTGGTGTTTGAAGCATTGTTTCACAAACTCATGACCTGATCACTCTTTCCAAGAGGCGCGGTTGACCTAATTTTACTTTTATCAATCGAATCTTTCGATAATACGAGGTCCAAACAGTTCGCTGTTTGTGCTTCATTTATTCTCTTTAGAAATCCAACATTCTGCACGGGAGAGGTCTCCCGTCAGCTTTAAGAATAGGGAGCCAAAAGACTCATGAAAACCTTTAACTGATAGCTCATCCCAGTTAATCAGTGGGGCGTTAAAATCTCCCGTGATCAGCGCATTTTCATTTTGAGCCAGTTCACGCATTAGTCCAAACAAGGTCTCACCACCCTCTGGAGATTGATTTGGCGGTCTATAGACAGTCATTAAATGTAAAGTGGGTACACCACGCGTTATCAGTTTAAGCCAGAGCGCTTCACAATCATGAGAGAAACCAATTTTGCGTTCAGACACAATGATGTCCTTCTTGACAAACACTGTCATTCCTCCTCCTCCCCTCCTATGTATCCGATCCCGACGAAAAACTTAGTATTCTCCGGGTACAATTTCGGCATCCATTACGTCAGCCTGTAGCCAGGTCTCTGTAATGGATATGGCATCCGGCTGTAGGTCAGCTATACAAACTTTGAGTTCTTCAATCTTCTGAAACAAACTCTGTGCGTTCGTATAAAGAAAGCGCAGCTTCACCGGCATAGAGTTCTGAGTGATTTGTGGGTCGAGGAAGCCGGAAGGTCTCTGCGAATTAGCTCCTTCATGGCCTGAGTTTTGGTCTGCTTTTTGTCTGTAAAACTCAGCGTTATTGGCTGTCTCCAGAGGAATGACCTCTAGACGGTGATGATTTCCCCGTTCAGTATTCGCAGGTTCCTCTCGCCCGCATCGGATTTCCCGTGGAGTTCGGTTTTCAGTGCCCTCCACTTCTCCCTCTCGGCCGGCGAGTACGCCCGCTGAAAAAATCCGCTGGGTACTTGTTCCGTAGTTGCGATTTCCTATTCGCTTGTTCATCGTGCTTGAGTAAAAATTTTATTGGTCTGGGTTGACCCGAGCCCGTGTTATTCTGCCTAATATATCTGAGGAAGAGTTTAAAAACAGCTTCTCGCAAATGCAAAAGAACCAAATTCCTTCAACAGTATACGAAAAATATGAAGTTTTTATGACAAAACTTACGGTGAGGTTGTCTCTAGAGGTCTTTTTTGGGTCCTTATGTATTACTGCTACCTACTTTAATTTTTAAGTAGGCTGAATTACCTGTACACTTCTGGTTTTCTACTCGCCATCCATCAATACAGGAGAGATTTTCAGATGGCATTGGAATGCAGAATGGCTCTTCGAAGGCAACCGCATTCCATAACTCATAAAATCGTTAAACTAAGCAAAATTGGCCTTTTAAACTACCCATGGGAACTACCGCTTACTTACAACTTTTAAGTAGGGTGATTTACCTAATCTCCCTGCCTTTTGTACTTTGTTAAGCTTTTTTATAGTTAGGTTTGGTGAAACCACTGGAAAATGTCTCTTAGTGAACTCGCCCGAGGTTTGGGCACACCTCACTACATGCGCACGTTCGCCGTTGGTCGGGCGGGGGGTTAGCGATGATATTAAAGCTAGCTTCAGTGTCTTCTCCCAAGGTTCGAGTACGCGACCGAACTTACCTTTGTACCTTTTTTATTGGGCATTCAAATTGGTTTCTAATCTCTTTCCTGGCATGCCCCGCCCGTCCTCTCCCCGAAAATCACTCGTTCGTATGCCTGCGGGGCACGCTTAACACTTTCTCCAGACGACCCCACGACACAATTTTACCAAACTTACAATTAAGGACCAACATACTGGACAAGTGGGTGGAAATATAATTAACGGTGCACCCGTACGATCTTGATAGCCTGAGGTGTTCACGTTGGATTTACCTGTATTTATGAAATAATTCTGCCTCAGTCCTTCATTTTGCTCGAGCATTTCTTGTGGCCGTAACTTGAAGATACATATTAGGCAGTAGCGGGTCCCCCTTCATCCATTTTTCTATATACTGTGTAATTTTTTGCTCGGCTTGAATGGATACTGACAACGTTCTGAGTTCATCTTTCTCTGTTGCTGTAACTTTGATTTAAAAAATGCAGCTTACATCAAATAATCTCTCTTCACGCCTGTTAGCTCGGAACGGGCCAGATGGTACTATGGACCAATACAATAGCTTTCAGTTTGCACCTATAATCTTTATTTGGCTTTCTGGGGACTAATGCACAAAGCATGGCAGCACATTTATCTGACGAAGCAAACGTGCAAGTCTTAAATACTCTTCGGACGAATTAAGCACTTTTTCAATCGTTTTTTTACCAAAAAACGCTTTTACCTATGGCCCCCTTGGACTATATGCATATTTTAAACGTATGGCCCAGAATAATAAAGTGCCGTAAGGACTTTCTAAACAATGGTGCTTGCATTTTATATTGTGGAAACAGAGCAGCTTTAAACGCACATTTTGCAAGCCTCCACAATGCTATTTCTTACGAAGTGCCGGGGATAAGCTTCAGATATATTGTGTGGGCCGTAAGGAACGTCATCTTCGGCAGCATACTGACATTATATTCTGATTGAAAAGCAGGTTGTTTTTATTCTCCACTAACCACAAACTCTCACTTCGAATATTCCTCATAGTTTTGAACGCTTTATCATCGTCTTTCATGTTCAGGGTGCATACCTTTAATTAAAGTTTGCTTCATTTCTTAACGCAACAGATCTTGTACTTAAAATTGAGGTTTAGACCAATAAAGGCTATTCTTTCAGGTTGACAAAAAATAATTTGGAAGGTATACCTTAAGCCCCTTATAAATAACCGAAGATTCTGCAATTAGGAAGTACCAAGAGTACCCTAACATTAAGCTCATCCTTATGCACGATGAACGATTCGTATTGAATTTTATTGTCGGGCAGTCTGATTTTAGTACTCTTTCATATAAAATACTCAAAGCCAAGTAGCTGTTAATATTAATGGTATTGTTAGGATGTGTTGTTCGCGCTAAATCCTATCTACACACGAACAGAACAGTTAAACTGCTGCATCGTGAACTTTGCTATTCCAAGGTTAGCATGAAGCTGCCGATGAGTTTGTTTCGGGTTAAGGATAGTTCGTAACTGATGCTATTGCGGCTCTTCGGTCTAATAATCGCTTTTGCTTCTAATGCTTTAAATCGCTATTCGGTTCTCACCATGTCGTTTAATTTATGCATAATCGCATGCTACTTGCTATCTATAATTATCCTTTCAGGACACGTACGGCATTCGAAACCACCATATGAAAGCTACAGTGGATCCGAAATCAGACTTTCAAAACAGTAAGTGTTCATATACATACATTTAATCATGCAATTCAAAGAAGGAAACTATATAAAGACGTCATAAGAGGTATTTGGCTTGAAAGATAGATCGCCTATGATCGCAGTCATTTGTAATCTTTGTGGTGGAGAATAGATTTTTAAGCACTTCTTTCTCCATTTGTGTTTTTTTAGTTACAGGTAAAGGAATAATTCGAGAACTGTAACCAGCACTCAGTAGCCTTAAAATACCTATAAAAATGATAAATATGAATACTTTTCGGGTATTTAATCATTTTTTTGAGATCATTCGAGCTTACTAGACGAATTCCTGCTCCAATATAGTTTTAGAACTGGCAACAATGCCAGAAAAACAGTAGCCGTCTTGTGAGTTACCGACCCAAGTATGAAAACCTACTCTTTCGTGAAACGGAATTATCACCTTGAATAAACGATGAGACCTCTTCCGGTTCTCTCAGGTCGCCAGTAACTGAGGAGTTACGGTGATTATCTCGTTGCCCGAAATTTAAAGTGCAGGTTTGTAGTGCCAAGTCAACTAATGGGTGCAATTAGGTAGAGTTTCATTTCTGAATTAGGTGTTTGAGATATCCACACAGCGAGTTAACGTCCGCTCTGCACAGAACAAATTTCTGAGGTCTGAAGATCTCTCGCACGCTTTGCTGAACACGGCCGCAGAAACTGACGATTTTTACTAGCAGATCCCAGAGGGTAATAATGAAGGTGATGTGTATGTGAGGTTCATTGAATTAGAAAACGTTTGCAAACCATTTATTGCGCCCTCCTTCCCAAAAACTATGGTCAACACTACTTGGGATGCGATTATGCACGGGCAGTGACCTTGCTACGCCCACCACGAGAGGGTTGTTTGTTTTTACAACAGGTTCGCTTGACTACACACTGGCTTGCTGGATGGGTCAGCACTCCGAAAACTAGTCTTTAGCTGATTTTGCCGGTTCACTCGAAAAGGTTAATGAGGTACGGTCAATGCAGGCTCTGCAGCTTTATGGGAACGGAGATAAGAAATAAGGACCATGGCAGGTCAAGGTGAGATGGTTGTGGCATGTAGCACGTAGCATGTAGACATTGCAAAAGTTGTGAAGCAATCCCGGCCATTGGATCCTCTGGGCACACCATACGCCTGGATTCAAGTCGAAGCAAAAAAACGCAGAGCGCTTCTTATGTGATAATAACGCCTATTCATTCCAATTAGCCGATTTTACGGGTTCGTCACTGTCATGGTTTCCGTGGCACCACTTTGACCACACTGGGTTTAGCGAATATCAACAATATTGCTTCGATCTTTTTCTTCGATCTTCGACTTAGTATTGCTCCGGCGAGTCCGAAAAAACCAGCTTTCACATAAAATTAATAGCCGAAATTGGTGTCAGGTTCTATTACGTAACAAAAAAGAGTGGCCGTAAATTTGAAAACCAAAACTTTACACACAAGCGTTAAGCTTTGATGAACGATCAAACCTAAAGTTCACTGACATAAAATATTCCTTACCAAATGAAATGAAAAATACTTTATTAGTGATACAGCATTTTCCAAAAATAACTAGAAATACGACGTTGGCTTAGTTTTCACTCAACGGCCAGTTGCTCTTCCGTGTTTTCTCATAGGTACACCTGTATGCAACTGGATGAATCAGATGCCCTGTAGATCAAAAAGTCATACACTGTTATTAGTTTGATGCATGGCATAAACATATGAATGTAGGAGCGTATAAAATCTTCAAGATTTGAAAATAAGCTAGAGGAAGGGAGGGAATCGGAGTAATAATCAAAATTTTACAATACAAACATGGAGCGCGCTTATTCCATGCTGGCTATTTAAAAGACTTTTATTGCCAGAACGCGTATTTATAGGTAACAGATTTGTTCATTGGAAATCACCGACCAATACGGTAAGGCGGATAACTGCATAGTCTGAACTATCATATTCGCAAAATGTCGAACACACACTTTTGTTAAATCTTAAACACTTATTTTAATCCTTAAACCAGTAGAATGTACCAGAAAGCCATAAGGAAAAGTAATCTCCGGTATTAAGCTGCTTAAAATAGAATATTAAAAATTAAATGAAGCCTTAGTAAGTAAAAATATAGATAAAAAATTGCATTCAAAAGAATACTTTTCTTGTCATTATTTCCGAAATAGCAATTATCTGTATAACTTACACAAATGCACTCAAGACCTGACCTTGGGTATAGCACTTAGTTAGTATTTATGAGAACCTTACAGAAAAACGCATAAGTTAAATGAGTGCAACGTCTGCTTAGTTGGCCTTCATCCTACGGAGAACCCGTTTACATGATGCGTTGATCCTGACAGTTGAAATAATTGAAAGGGAATTTTGATACCTTCAACGTTGCTGCTGCTGAACAGATATTTTATAGGTCACAATATCAATTGAGAATGAAAAAAGTTTCATTGAATCTATCAACAACTTTTATAGAAGGGCCGTATTTTGCATTGCTTACTCCCACTACTACACCTACGATATCCCTCAGAGATTCCTGTTCTTAGAAAAGTCAACAGAATGACCAGCAAAGCAGTCTACTTAAGTGCCTAATTATTTAACGATATCCACCTACTAAGACTTCTTCCAGAGGAGTGATAGGTATTTCAATGTTAGCGTAAATGGCTGCCATACTTTTAGCTTAAGTAAATACCTCAAACAGCTGCTAGTTTTCTACTGCCCATCCTAATTTACAGGAGACTTATTAGCTATCCTTTTTCTTGCTTGTAACCTTTTGTAGTCTAGCGGAGAGGGCTAAGTCGTTGTTCAGCGCCTCCGCTAATAACGTTAATCGCAATTACCTCGGTATTGTAAAGAAATAAGGTTACTGTTTAATGCGCTGACAGTGCAGTTGGAGAAAGTTTTGTACAATTTTGTTTTCCTAATAGGGCGTATTTAACCCTCTTCTGAATAAAACGCAGATAATTTCAAAGTTACACCCTTAAGCTAGCTAAACTTCCTAAATTAAAAAACGAAGACCATGCACCGCGGTATAGGGCTACCTCGTACACATTCTACGAATGTGTCATTTTCGCAGGGAAGGCAGTCGCATTTACTGCGACCTTGGAATGTCAGAACCATATCTGGATGCCTTTGGCAATTTTACGCACGAAGTGCAAAATAATGCCATTCAGTTCTTGTTGTCATGTTTTATGAGACTAACTAATTGTATCAATACTGCATTGCTAATAAAGTTTTGTGTCACGTTACCTTACCTTCAAGCGCATATTTTCGATTTATCCCACAATAAAAAAGCAAGGGTGTTGTTCAAAACTGCATCTACTTGACCAGCAACTACATTGGTTTTTTACCTTGACTTTAAACCACAATTTTATCCTGCCATGCAGTGCCACCTCCACCCTCTCACTCTTGACACCTTCGGAACAAGAGAAGCGAGGTATTACATCCTCCGTCGGAGACAACATGCAGAAACTCTGTCCATTTGACTGGAGTGACGATCAAGACATGAAGGAACAGGAAAGTTTTGACGCCCTAACCGAATTGAGAACTCATTTCCCCAACTATGAAGTACCTACCAAGGTTTGTTGTGTGTTTTATACGGACAACATTATGTGTAATTTCTCAAGTACCTTTAACTGTTCAGGCTTTAAATCCTAGATCTGAGTTGAAAGCCACGTCATTAGCTTGGTGTTATAAAATTGAGCAAAATACTGTGTGAGTTTCAGTTGCTGGTGCTATTTCATAGCAATTATAGTAGAGTATATAATGTTTACTGTCAGATATTATTTTAAAAAATTCGAGCAGCATTGTATTCCAATTTAGTTATCTCAAAGAAGAGGAAGACGCGATCTCTGGGGCACGCATATTTGCTTACATTCAGTGGTCTTAATGTATGACCACAAACTGAAGCCGCGTACTTATGTAAATTTGGTTATTAGGCTGCCACTCTTAACATTCGCATGCATTCTGTTTCCGCTACAATACAATGTAATTTGATTTTCACCGACTCTGCCCGACTTAAGAACACACTTCTGAACATCTGCGCAGTAATAGCAAGCGTAACTGGGGCGATTTGCAACCACTTGATTGTCAACCAGATCAAAAAGTATTATCGTGCGAATCAGGGGCTTTGGTTGCAAAATCCTTTTTCTGGAGTGCAGTTAGATCTCTGGAAAACTTTTTCTTGCCTTAATTCCCTAAAGATTGCTGTTGTTCGGAAGGAAGCATAATGTCCCATAATGCAAGGTTATTAAAAAGATTCTGAGGGAAGTTTTCTAGGGACCATTGCAAGAACTAAAGCGCGTTGAAAACGGAAAAAAGTTTCTAGATAGTTTTTGAGTACATTATTGTTTGAAATTATAACTACTCAAAACCTAGAGTGCTATCATTCTTTATGGTGCCAAGAATTATAGTTTCAAACAACTAATGATCAAACCAACCGAAAAAATCTTCGCAATTTACAATAACAACTAACTGAATTCGGTCGAAGCTTTGATAGTTTCACCGAACAACGTTATTTCTCATTGCACTTACCTTCTCTTACTTCTTGCTTATTTATCTACCTGTAAGTCCCTAGAAGCCTTTGTAGTGTCTTATAGTTTTACTCATCCACTGTTCCACAAAAAACGCTCGTTATTTTACCATTTACTGTCACCCTTCGACGACTAGGACAGCATTTATAATTGCAGGGGAATCAGGTGGCTCTCGCCGGTGCAGTGTTTTAATTATTTATTAGGTCATTATGAATAGTAAAGATTGGAAGAGGGAGATCGACAATTTACCGACAGTCACACACCGAGTCGTACCCCTGCGCAAGCCGCATTTCTCCTGCGCTTAAATGGCCAACCCACGTAGGGAAAACACATATGCTAGCTATGCTGATAAACCACAAAGCTTCATCCGCTACAGCTTTCCCTCGCCTCGCCTCGCCTTCGACTTTATGCCCTCCAGTCGTTTGGCCTTATCAAGTTCCTCAGAAGAAGTTGGATGATGTCTAGAGAAGGCGCCAGCACATGAGACAATAACATACTTGACATTTATCCATAAGTCAGGAATGCAGTAGAATGCTAAGGGTGATGCTGCCACGCGTCTTTCAATTCTGCTTGCCGTTAATTAGATTAGTCTGAAAAGTGTAAATATGCCATCGCCGAAAGATAGATAAGCTGTTGCCTTCGGTCGCTGGTAGACGGGTGTCTTTGGCTTCCAAATTCATGCTCCTTTATTTGTGCTATTGGCAGAAATATGCGTGGAAAATCTTTCATGAAGTGCGCATTATACGTAACACCGCCGAATTGCCGCCATTTATAATAAATTAACAACAAAATTCTGCTCTCTAGTTTTCAAATGTCCGTTTTTCTTTGCCCAAATACTGGCAGTTTGTCACCTTTAACAGATAATATTTAAAAAAAAATTTAAACCAGATAAACTCACGTGTTTTTCTAACGACTGCGGGCGTACATATTTTGTTTCCAATAGAGGACATGCGTTAAACGGTATTCCTGTTGTTGTCTGTTACATAGATTCGGAGCGAATTAGTATGAAATTGTGTAGATTATTTTACTAGTAAAAAATACGAAATTTATATAACCTGAAGCGCTGAATTTCTTACAAAGGGCCCTCGGGTGCAAGATCACGTGCGAACGCTGGTCCTCCTCGAATTTCACCAGAAAGTTCGCTACATGGTGAGCTACCTGAAACAATTTGACTACCTGCTCATCCGGCCATGGCCAGCCGAACACAAATATCTTCGCGAGATGTTGTGTTTGGACCAGATTCCACTGCTGATTGGACTGTTTCAAAGCCTTGTGGCTGTTATTGAGTCCACTGTAGAACCTCAAGGCTACGGAGATCTGGCAAACGCAGTTATAGAATGGCTCACGGTGAATAATGGCGAAAACTTAAAGGTGAGTTATATTGCTTATCACCTGTAGCATGTCCGGAGCTTTTATTCAGGCCCTTTGAGCATCAGCGGCTCCCTTGGCAAAGTATGATACAATGTTTAATTTTTCTATGATTCCACTAATCACAGGGTCGATATTTGTGTTTTGATTTTCAACTACTGTTACAAGCTTTGTACTAGCTTAATGTACACACGGAACAATATGAATGGGTAAATACTCAGACAATACGAAATTCGAGAAGCAATTTCGGTCATTTAACGAATACAAGGAACTAGGGTGGTCAGTAATCCATCGTATCTCTTCTGTCCTATTGTATCGGGTGGATGCGATACACAGGAATTTGATTTAATAAGACTTACAAGTTAGACAGTGTACTGGATTGCTGCACTTAACGAACACGAGTTCTGTAAAACAGGTAAAGTGTGTGCCACAAAGCTAAACAGGAGGAGATGGTCAATCAGTACTTTTGCTTTGGCTTATCATACGAACATGCTCGTAATTGGAACAGGGGATCATGCCGGTACTGCGCTAGGCCTTCCGCATAGGTCACAGGTTCCTATTGTGTGTTTCATGAGAAGGACTACAAACATTACGCCAAAAATGTGACCATGGCGCTCATACTGCGCCAGCGGTGTAAATTAAGCAAGTGATCTTCTTGGTTAACGTACACGGCTGTTCCATTAAACCAGTTTGTAAGGACATGTACGTAACGGGCAGAAATGTATTTTAAATGTTGCTGGCAGTCTGTTGCTAAATCATTTGTTCAAATTATACTAAGTATTTAGCTCTATTCCCTTATCGTTGTCATTACCTCAGTTTAAATTATCAGAGTTTTTTCATACACAAAACAAATGGGAAGCAACTACGTAAGAATCCATGAACAAGGGCAAAAACTGAACGTAATCAATAGTCGAAAAAAGTGGCTGTTTTTAGCTACTTACCTTTTTAAAATACATTACAGCATTTGTCAGAAAGGGCAATACCTGATTATGTGTCTTACTCTGTAATGGATTGATACCCCTGACAGGGGAGAGTGCTTGACTTTAGCGATTCTTTTTACCCAAAACCTATAACGAACTAAATCAAAATACAAGTCGCTTACATATTATTATTATTATTTAGCGTTTCTTTTGACAAAAGTATTTTTTAAATTTATTGTGTTTCAGCACAATGCTGCCTGAATGGGTTATGTTAAAGCAACAGCGGTCAAGTTTAACATTGTTTAATATATGAGATTGGTTTTTCTATTCCATTGATAAATGCCAGTGACGTCCGTTGAATTATTCGATGTAATGCAATGCCTTGCATAAGAAAAAGCAAATTTATAGAAAAAGTAAACATAAGGTCATTGAAAGAAACCAAATATTTACTTTTGTGAGTGTTCGTATGGAAGCGAAGCTTCAAAGAGAAAAAAAAGACGAAAATGCTCATGAGTTTCACACCTTAAATATATAAAGTTGTTTTCGAGCACTTATGAGGTGCCGGTACCAATGCTGAAGTACAATATAATTTAAATATGTTATTAGGTAATTTAATCGATCTGTTTCAGGACGTACCCATCCTGTCATTGTTATGACCCATGGCTCAAGGGTTAGAGCGTCCACCTTTAGCCGGAGAGACGCGAGTTCGAAACTCGAGCGTGGCGGCAATTTCCAATCTTACACTGGATTTGACCTGCCATCACCTGATGAGGCCCAAATAGGCCGAAAAGCTTAGTGATGTTTGTCTGTGTTGTCGGTAAAACACCATAATTTAAATAGTAAGACGACACAAGCTCTGGTAAAACACTTAGATTCGGATTTTGAGATTAATTTCCTTCAAAGACACAAACTTGGCTTTCAGAAGACACAATTTAAACAAATCAGAATATGCATTCTCTGCTTGTACACAAGTATTAGAAAAAAGTGCAAAAACTTAAGCGCTTCCCTTAAAAAGATATTTTAACAAGCAATCCAGGTTCAGAAGAAGCCTCGGGGAGAAGGAGTACTGGTTTTCGTAGGTTTTGCCCACGGACGTTCCTCTTATGTCAGTTGCTGCGGAATAAGGAGCATCGGTGCCAAGGAGCTCACAACGCTAACCCTCAATGACCGTCGCATAGTGAAAAAGTTGATATGATGAAGAAGTGGATCTGACAAAGCAAAGGGAGACCGAAAAGGCAATTTCTGGCTCATTAGCCGTCATCAGTCAGTCATATCCAATCTCGAGGGTTGGCACCCCTGAGATTTGAACCCGGGACCTTCAGTCGTTGCGTTGGAGACGCTGCTTCTTATCCACGGATCCCCTGCTTTGTCGGTTGTGATCGGGAATACGATGAATGAATGCAGGTGTTTCACCAATCTAGTCAAGGAACAATTAAGTTCCGCTTTGCCAAGGAGCTCGCAACGCAAACCCTTAATGTCCATCACATGGTGACAAAGGTAATATGATGAAGAAGTGGATCCGACAAAGCAAAGGGAGACCGAAATGGCCATTTTTTGCTTATTAGCCGTCATCCGCCAGTCATACCCAATCTCGAGGGTTGGCACCTCCGAGATTTGAACCCGGGACCTTCGGTCATAGAGTTGTATTGCACTTGTTATATATTTGCCTTTCTTATCCATCTGGACTCGAGGACAGGACCGAGCCAGGAACTCTGGGGCTGGCTCTGGGACCTGCAGTATGTTTCGTTTCCCTGACTTCTATATCCAGCAGTCATGCGTACGTTAAAACCAATGGTAACAACTATTCAGGCAGTACAGTACTGTTAAGCAAATAAATAGTAAAGAAAAAACGATGTACAAACCTCAGCAATGGATACAAACAATTGAAAGCGAAGAGATTCGGGCAAATCTCCTGACTATACAAAGGAACAACACAAGTCCAGTGACAACGCCAACTAGTCTTGGGAAAACATGTGTGTATTAGTGGGAGAGGGGGCGTGGCTCTCCTTTTGTAGGATTCCAGGAGGCAATTCATGTGGCACCAAAATTGATCTGAAACACCAGCGGGAAAGGGAGGAGGGCTCCGTGACCAGGGGCAATACGAAAGTGTCAGCAGCATGGGGTGGCTTGACGAATGGTTCTCGGGTATCCTCAGCAACTAGGTCAAGGAAGAGGGGGAAGGGGAACGGACAGCTGGGTCTCCACAACAGAGTCACTTCACGGGATTTAATCTCCGAGAGTCGAAACGACTCTTTAGCGTCAGCGGGGAGTCGACAGCATCGTGAGGACAGGTGGCAACAAGAAAGGGAGTCGAACATGGGGGGGGGGGGGGGGGGAAATAATCAAGCGTGTGCAATCGAGTGAAAAGGGTAAACACGCGAGGGCGGCCAGTATTCGAGGGAGGATCGGGACATGGACACGCGGCTCAGGGTGACAGCCTTCGTAAGAGCGAAACAATCATTCACAGGTCGGACAGAATTTTTGCAGGAGAAGAGATGTGGAGAATTTCAAATTTGTTCAGCCGGAAATAACAGAGTACGTCTATGCTTTCCTCGCGATGGCAAGAGTTTTAACAAGAAAATTAAAAAGTATCTCAAATCACGTCCAACTGGTAGCACCATAAAGGCCACGCGAGACAAATGAGCAATTGAGCTGGATTTTCTTTTCTGAGAAAATGGAATTATTCACTCAGTCGGCAACCTACCGAGCGACCAATTTTGACGCATCGTGATAGATTCCGGCGCGTCAAATTTTATGTAATGTGCATCTATTCGTTCACCTGTTCCTGTGGAGCAGGCTATATTGGCCGAACAACGCGACGTCTGGAGAAGAGAATGCGCGAGCACATACCAGCTTGCCTCAGCAGAGGGGAGAATAGACCGACCTCAAGCTCAATCCTCGCCCACCTAATTGATACAAACCACCAAGTGAACGCGAGTGAAGCCTTTCGGGTCATTTATCGCACGCCAACGCACTTCTCCAAAGGCCTGCGCAAACGGGTGTTAGCCACAGCAGCAGCAGTGGCAATCCGGCTAGCAAAACCCATTCTATGCTATCAAAAGGCGCTGGTTCAAGCCATCGGTCTCCCTTGGCCGACTGCACGTGGAAACCCAACACCTACTGTAGCCAAAGAAGACGAATCTACGGAGAATAGTCAAACGCAAGCTGCGTGGCTGACATACAGAACTCAATCCGCGGACCGCGAGAACATCCCCCCTGTCTCATCTGGGCATGGCAACCAGCGTCCTACCCGCGCAGGCGCCCGCGTTCAGGAGACGAGGGAAAACTCAGCTGCTTAATTACCCTCACCCTTTTCCTCCCCCTCCCCCTTTCCCTAACCTGATGATTATAAAATCGCTGTAATTAATTGACAAATTTTATTCCCCATGTCATGTACTGGCCTGACGATGAATGACCGAAAACGATCGTTTGCCAACACGACTTTTTAATGAGGAATACGCTGAAGTATAGTGAGGAGGGATTCAACAAAGTTTGTTTCACTGGCTCTTTCCTGCATTAACCCACTGTCTGAACGGCCTGATGCTTGAAACAACGCGCAAGTGACTTCCGTGGCATGAATCCGGCGCATTGGCGTGCGATTATATGGCTTCGTTCTGGCACTTGAAATGGACTGCGCAGACTGCTGGTGATTGTTCGACGATTGACTTCAATTAAGGCCACCACATGCACCAGCAGGTAAGAGCTGTGATGGTGACTGGTCACAGGGAGCAGCTTTAAAGTGATAGTTCACGTTCACCATAGGTCAAGAAGACCAAACTGGATCTGGCGTTGGGCGTCTTCTCCGATACAAGAAAGAAACAGCGCCTAATTTAGTCGTGAGTGACAGTGGACTTTGAGTGGATACTACAGCACCACTTACCCTCACTCACCTTCAGTAGATTCAAGACCGGCTCAAGGAGGCCGAGACTGACACGACTAATACTATTTCTACTACTTCTAACTATCAATTCAGCTGAGTGTTACTAGTACTGGTATTAGTTCGGACGATAGTATTAGTCAGAGGTGACTTGGATTAAAAATCATGCTGTGGCTTTCCGCCTCTTGATCTCAACAAGGAAAATAAATCTGGGTTTAACCTATTCTGAGTTAATATACGTCTGAGGCCCTGAGCTTGCCCAGGTTTCCAGTCTCTCACCTCTTTCCAACAAGAGCTGTTTTACCTTCTACTAAGTTTAGGCTAGGATGCCGCTGCTAGACGTACTATGCCACTGCTAAGAGTGGTAATTCTAGTAATCATGCTTACTAAGACCACCAGACAGTACATTCTAATAATATATTCCCAAATTTGTATCAGTAGCTGAAATACGTTGCATTTTTGCAGTAAGCAGGCCAGATGGGAATATGAACGTACTCGCGTCATACACTTCATCTGGGCTGGTTTTTAAGGCACATGAGCGAGCGTTCACGTCCGTTAGATAGATTAAACTATATGCAAACTATACGCAGCTTCAGTAGCGCTTGTCATGCCCGAATCTGGCTCCCTTTTAAGTCCAGCGTCTAGCCAGCGTGGCCACTCAGGAGCCAGTAACCATGACGCCTAAACATGGCACGCACGCCATTAACTGGATGCGTCTCATGTGATGCAGACCCAAAACGAGCAGAACTCACGTGACCTGTCTTTCCACCGCTCTGATTAACAGGAACCTGCTTATTCGTTTCCTCGTTAAAATCTGATGCAGAATTATTATAGGTAGCAGCAGGTATTCGTTTAACAGTGCTTGGCAAGGTACTTCCCATGACCTTCATGTAAACTTGAGACTACGGTAAATTGTGCCCAAATGTTACTTCTCAAACACGCATTTAGGACCTTTGTAGGATTGCTTATTTCTCAGTGTGCTTTGGGCTAGCATACAATGCTCATTAACTGAAATTTATAACATTTTCGAGAAGCTGCAGACCAACTTTGCATTTTTTGTTCATGTAACAGGCGCTCGATTCAGAGTAGCGAGGCCAGCCATTAATTTTAATTTAGTTTTCCCTATTGCGTTCCGACGTGGTGTCTAGTAATTAAATGGACTTGAGGCAGTACTGATCGAGCAGGGCGTAGACGGACCATGCTTGTAATGAAGGCTTCCTATACTTTGACTGAACTGAGGAAAGTGACGCGTGAACTTGCGCGTAGTATCCTCCAAGAATTCGTTTAAAAGGGAAGGCTGTGTCCGCAACAAATCTCATTATGAATTGCGTTCATCCGGAGATAAATATCCTCAGGATATCTAGGGACCGGACAGTGGTTACTTCTGCCAGAACTGAAATGGTGCTGAAAATGATTTATGTGAGCTAAGCAATACTTTTGAATGCCAGTGCATTGCAAAAATAGTGTAGAAAATATGATACGCTCGTTGGAAAGTGCATGCTTATTGAACTGACTCTTCAGGTTCCAAATCTTCAGAGACAGTCGCAGGTAGGAGTAATGGAAACACAAAACTCTGAGTACATACTTGTCATGCGACCGCATGCTTACGATAATTAACAGCTTTTGTGATTACCCGCTCGCGGTCGTAGATTATATGATGCCTGCATGTCAGGCGCCATCCAAGTCATTCATCATCGCGATTTCATCATTCGTGTTGGATGTTGGCACGGGCACGACTCGGCGATTCGGCTCGCTGTCATTGGAATTATTAATTGCCTATGCCTCGAGAATTCTCAGCTCGGCCACAGTCTCAATATGAGAGCGGGTGGACCTGAGGCTTGTTGGTGGATTGCGGACCTAAAATAAATGGCCTAAAAAGCTTGTGGTTTACGCAGTTATCACCTCTTGCGACCTTTTGGGCCTCCCGAAACTTAAAAAAATATCACCAAAGTCGGTCGAACTTAGCAACATTCCTCTTTAATTTTGTTATGTGCTCGGCCATTCACGTTCGAAGTACCCTCCCAGTTTCTCCGATGTATTTATCTCCATGTAGCTGCACTGGATTCGAGCCAATATCGGAAGCGTCAGCCCATTTCATATCTTGTTCCAATGACTGTATCGTCTTCTTCTGGAATGCTTTCAGACACCTGCCTTTTTATTCATATCGGCAAAACGTTAAGCTAAGGTAAAATTTGATAATGTGGCCGTATCTTAATATTTAGTTATCAGTCGCATTGCTACTCATTTCAGGACATTGATAAGTTATGCGTCTCAGCTAAAACCAGTGTCCGAAAACGCTTAGAATAGATAGAAGTCAATCCAGTTCAACTTAGTCGACCTAATTGTGAAAATAACTCACGGCGTCAGCGAGACTCGAACCCACACAGCAAGGAAGGCCTTTACGCAGCCAACGCTCTACCGATTTGAGCTAGGACGTCACGCCATGCACCGTGAATTCAATCACACTTGGATCAAATCCCCTTAATAATCCATTTCAAGCCAATAGTTAAAATGCATGAATTACATTTTCAGGTTCTTTAGAGCATTTCATGTAAGTACGCTCTATCGGGAAATTTTCCCAGAAGTGAATAACGTCTAGTGGAAAATGTAAACGGTCATTCTATTTCAGGTGTTCACCAGACTGGTATAGCGGTCTTAGTGTAAGGTCTTTCAAAGGTCTCTATACTACCTTCTTACAATTTATGTTTTGCCCTCAGATGTAAGAAGTCTGTTAACCATCTGGATGGAAATTTTCGAAACTTTTTCAAGGTTTTATGATTACGGCTTTGCGATTTTCACATCAGAGCTTGAATGTTTTTTTACGTGTTCTAAACAAGAGACGCTGCAATGTCTTCCATGTTCACAGTTATCAATTAAGTTCACACAACATTTAAAATGTCTATTTTAATCCATCCTGATATGAAAAGGATTTTGAATTTTTTGTTTGCTTGTTAAACATCGAGGTTTCAGTTTTTAAAACAAAGTTTGAGCTATGTTTCAATCCACCGTCAGCAACGTAAGGGACACAGGAGTTTTTAAATTGTGTTCTACGTACTGTTTCAAAATTATTTGCTCACAAGTCCACTGTTAGACATAAATGTTTACACGTTGTGCTTTTCTTGCCATAAATACCGCTTTTTCCCAACCCTTGCCTCATATTCCAGGCCTGGTCACGGCACTGCCAAGCTCTCTCCTGCACCAACATGCTGGACTGCGTGAAGGCAGCCCGCAGGGAATATGCCCGTAAAAACCCACGGATTCAGCCCCTTCTAGAGACGAGATTCAACAAGTTCGTTTTAATTGATGGTCTTACACAAATGCGCGTGCTCTACTTCAATCTACCTCTCATTGTAAAGAACATAACAAAGGACCTGGAGAAGAAAACTACAAAGTACAAAGGTACAAGCATAAGCGGATTTCCTCCATCGTCTTCCTTTTTACGGCCAATTTTTCAAGCGCGACAGCGTAAACCACACCAAAGAGATCCTCTTTATATCAGCATATAATTAGAATAACTTAGTTTACTGACCTAAAGTACTTGCCTAAAAAATACCAATTAATTTTTTAAGGTTTTCGAGATCAAGAAGCAGTTTGATAAGTAAACCACTGACATAGAATCAGCGATCCGATAACCGGAGCCTTTTGAGGGATGCAGTTCTGAGTGATTCTACTAGTTTAAGTGTTCATATTTATCAGATATGGTTCAGAAATAACTCGCTTACCAGTAAAAGTAGCAGTTTATTTAAAAATTATCGAGGCAAACGCATGATTATCAACTACTTTTCTTGTTTCAACGTAACTAAACTGTTAATCGGAAAATATAACTGAATGCCACTTACCATCCTTGCAACGATAATGATATCACTCGATGTACATGTGCAAACTGGTAGTTAGTAATAGATTTATAAGGTCCCACCAAACTATCCAAAGTCTCTGGGTCAGCGTTTGCTTGCAACAGCAGAAGCAACAGCTACCAAGCTGAGGAAGTTGATTTTGTGCACGCAAAAGAACCTCCTGCAAGCTCCGAGCTTAATATAGCAAAAGGTCACATAACTGCCTGCATTTTTCGTGTTTTCTCTCCCTTCCCCCCTACGCCGAGTCCGGCTTCAACAAACGCTCGCTGTCACGTAAACAGCCGCCTACTGTCAACCTCAAACCCCCCTCCTCTATTCCCATAACTAACTTACATTTAATGATTAACGTACTTGGTCTCATCTTTACCCTTTTTTCCATGCCATATAAATGTAATGGCCCGATGAGAATGTATCGAAAGCCCAGGTATACTCGCCAACTACTATTCTGAATTCTCTGATGGTAATATTTGCAGCTGTATTCTTCTTATCAAAGCGAAAAAAGCCACTATAAGGATTTTGAAGTCGAATTTGAGGATTAATTAAACGTCCGTGGTCGCTTTTTCATTCTGCTGACGCTCGTTATTCTGAATTAGTTGCATACATTTTAATGATCAAGTCCAGTTTGTTACCGGCAAACGCTATACTTATACTTAGCGAGTAACATACCTTTTTCCTCCTTGAGAAACATAAACTGGAAGTGTCCAGTCCCCTCGCCTGAAGATACAGTTAGGGTGGGTGAATCCTGGAACAGCTCGGAGTGCATCTAATCACTAATTCAGTCCAATTTTTGTGTGTCCGCGCACTACGCTAATAATATTCAAACAAGCGATAACTTGTTTGTACACAATAATGTTTTCTGTTGGTTGCACATGAAATATAATTTGTTTTTACACCCTGGACGAATTACTTAATTACACCTGGCATTTTGCTTTCACAGAAGAGGCCAAAGTGTGGCAGGAGATCTACACGAAACTGTCGAGTCTTCCATACACAATCGACACCGTTTGCATGCCTCTTGTCAAACTAATCAACAACAACCAGTTCTATTCAACGGTTGACAAGAAGGAACAACTCACCCGTCATCAGGCCCAGGGTGGCACTGTGCCGTTTTCAGTGAGTTAACTTTTCGTACATTTCCTTTTTCTAGACCTTTTTCGCCGGATACGCATTTAAAACAAGCAAAGGTGGCAGGATTTAGTGGATGCAATAGATTTTGCGACGACTAGCCAACTTCAATCCATCTTTGCATGACATAGATAACGACGCGAAGCACGCAGAATTTTGAATTTTCACGGAATATCGTGGCATAACAGCAATAGTCAAAGGTCCTTGCAAATAAGGATCATGATAAGGTCGCTACGTTTAACCAACATACCGGAAAGGGAACAATAAGAGGGAGGAATTTGACACAAGTCAAAGTCGTTATTAAATCTAGGCGCCAGATTATCCGAGCAATTTTAAAAGTAGCCGTATGGTCTAGCTGCCGACATAAGTCAGTTTTCTCCTGTCGTATGCAGGCTGCTTTCAAGAAGCGCCGGTTCCTACTTTTTCGTGCCCAAACATGTATTTGGAATGCCCTTTTTGGGTTGACAAAATGACCAATGTCAGGCAGATGTTTAATAGGCGAGGACGGTAGGTCTCGATTTTCTTCTTTAAAAAGTCAATTTAGCAAATGCGCAGCAGACCTGGTTGCCAGATGCCTCGTTATTTCCCTCTTATTGCGAATCTTATTGAACTTATGTTGTTTTGCTGTTACAAAACAGTCTTGGTTGCAATAATGATAGACTGAAACCACAGTCACTACGGCTCATCCACAGTCCTTTCAATCAGTAATGCATCGATCAGCATGTTGTTTGCTGACGCTAGTGGCTTTCGAGGTGCCGATAATAATTAGATTGACGCAGCTGTAAGCTAAGTATTAATTCCTTAATAAGGACACAGACTACTGCAAACCTTACCCACTCTCTGTTTACACGCCCATTTCGTTCTGGTAGGTACCACTACCACAACAGAAAATGGAACCGGCCTTCTAAACGTTTCACGTACATCCTGGAATTCAACAACGCACGCATCCAGTTTTGACACAAGTAGGGTCTTGAATATCACGAAAGAGCAGCGTTAACTCGGAGTTTTTGCAGCCTGATCATAGAGAACAAAGAATCCTGTAATTTGGCCATCCATTGTTTAACAAGCATGTTGTTTGCTTGTTCATATGGCGAAAACAGAAAACAGCATTTGGGCTCGACTGATGCCTTAGTTTTAAGTCATCATGGACAGCAGGATCTATCACCGTCCAATGGTTTTGACCCAACCTTGACATTTCTGCGCACTTGTTTATATTAGGGAAGACGTTCATGGCATTTGCCTCATTCTCGCCTCCCACATCCATCAGCTTCCGTTGGTATGAGACAAACAAGACAACCATTAGATGCTCCTGAACGCAGTGGCAAAGCGATTAGGCCTTACTCGCGCGGAACCGCTACTGCGGTAGTCCAAAGCTGCCAAAATGTTGCGGATGAGATTAGATGTGGCGGTTGACAGGATGTGAGGGCCACCGTCTGTAATGTCCCACCTGCGCGAACGGTATTATTAGATGACTCGCACAGATTCGATGTAGCTCGAGGAATGCCTGCCATTAGGCGCGTGGCCACCCCCATTTTGGTTCAACGCACATGCAACACAACGCCCTTTGGAGGATAAGCCGCGCTCCTCATTGCAACACACCTGTGCGCATACCTACTGCGCACATGGTCCATAATTGAGGTGTCTGTAATGGGCAAGCATCAGCATAAAACCAGCCGGCCAACAGTATCGTCCTATGAAGTATTCTCTACAGGGGAGTGATAAGTATTCTATCCTAAAAGAAAGAACTCCCATAGATTTAATTGGCTGCTGTAGGCGACCAAGATACAATTTCAGGTGATGTAATAAGCAGGAGTCACCGCCTAAGAGGATGCAAACTGCCAAGGTGAAACCAACTTACACAAAGTGGTTTAAAGTTCCGAAAATTTCCATTCGGTAATTCAGAACAACATTTGGCGAGTGTACGCTTTCGGTAAATTCTCGTCAGGCCTTACATTTACATAAGAGGTTTAACTTTAAAGAATTGATAGATCGTCTCTCCTTACAAGCGGGAGCCAATCAGAGCGCGGAAATAGGCAGGCAGTTTGGTAACCGTTGGCCATGCCAACTACGGGGCTTACAGGAGATTATTTTGAGCCCACAAATGTAAACCTCCCGCGTAAATGTATTGTCTGAGGAGAGTTTACCGAAAGTGTACACTTGCCAAATGTTATTCTGAATTAACATAAAGTGATAAAGGCCATGGATAACATCAACTTTGTTTTTGACCCGTTAAATTCTCTCATTACCAGCTTTTTCAAATGCGGATGCGAGTTGTAGTCAACGCTTCTCCTATTTAGTCCTGTTAGGTCTCAGCTACGGGCTCGCATACAGTGTTCCTGGGCATTTATGTACTTTATGCCCTTTACATTGGTGTCCAGCATTACTTAAAAAACTTAGAAGAATAGAATCAAACCAGCTGCTATATTTCTTGCCACCACTATTGTACCTCCTTATGCCGCAATTTCCTCTTGCAGCCTATTGGTTAGCAGCCTGTTTGTTAACATGAAAGCAGATATTGAGCCTTTTATGTTGTCCTACTTCAAACAAACTGGCATGTTCACATTACTCTTTCTCATATCTTAAACGGGTCTTCGCAAAGGAGTGGGACTTTATTTATTTACTGATATGTGTATCTGCATTCATTGGAGCAAAATCATCCAGCTATAAGTTTCAATAGACTACCTTTAATTCGTTTTTAGGACAGATGACATTTAAGTAAAAAGGGCGTCATGTATGGTCATAAATCTTTCAAGTTACTCAAGCAGTAACACTATGTTTGCGAACATACTTATACATGATAGTCCGGCCCATGTACGTGCGAACGACCACGTTCAAAGTCCACTACATATTGAAACATATTGATGATTACCTTAGTTGAGTCCATTTTCTTCATACAATTCCTATCTTCCACTACTGTGGCCTCCTATACAGGCCAAGGCGTGATCTGTGTTTAGATGGCGCAGGTCCTCGCTGTATATATGGGCTCTTATACTTGTCCTTCGTTCATTTCAGTGGGAGCAAAGTCCCTGACCTTGTCCCACTATCTACATGACCAGAGTTTTTTTCTCATGAATACCGTCACCATATCCTAATGCATAAACTTAATTAACGTAGTATACTATTCCAACTTGCTGGTGGACACGTTAAACTTATATATTACGCAAATCGCAGGATGGCTAACACCGTATCCGGAAGTAATCCCGATAGTAGAGTGTGTTCTGGGAGCACTACCTCCTACGTAGTTCTGGATTTGATTTTAAAACTGGATAGACTGGACCAGATGCATTCAATGAGCTTAACAGTCTTTCAAGATAACGAGGGCTTCGTAAAAAGTGTGAGCTCACTATGTTTGATCAGTTTTATCGGTCTTAAACTATTTGCTATCCAATTTATTGTCTGCTTCGTGGGGTGTTCACAGTGGAATTCGTTGCTGTCACAATCTTAATTACTCCCGACCCAGCACCGTTTTATGTTTTACATGAGCTAAACAACCGTAGGCCTCAAATAAAAAGGATAAGGCCGCTTTTTTGATCTTTTCTGGATCTTTCATTTTATTTTGTAGCGTAAAACTGATGCTTTAGTGGGTTTCTCTGCCTACTGCACCTGGATGTTCTTTTCTTCACACAGACCCTGCTCCTGGAGTTTCCTCGGACACTCTTCCAGTTCTACGTCGTTGACCATGCGGAAGTGACGGTCGACAAGTTCACATTTACCAGTGAAACCAAAATTAATTATGACTATCTGCGCGAAAAGACTGACGTGCTGGCCATCCTGCTGGAAAATGCGCTGCTCTTACTGATCAAGGAGGGCGATCGATACGTCATGCGTCCATTTAAGCCCACAAAGGAGCAGGGCATGGGAGCCGATACCCCCGCACCACCCAGTGCTGGGCCCAATTCCAGTGGCGCCAGCGGGGCCGCCCATCCCCTGAACAGCAGCCTAGCAGCCAGCAACGCTAACCTGAGTGACCGTCCTTCCGGTAATACGTTGGGGAACACGATGAAGCTACTGCCAGTGTTTCCTCTCGACTCGGTGTTTACGTCTCGGGGTGAAAACATCGGTATGCATTGGAATTTACATCAGTTCCAATTTTGTGTGATGCTTGAAGCATTTGTGCTGTCAGCGGAATTGCTGGCAGAAGCGGTAATGCTGTCTTTTTTTGTTGCTAACCATAAGCTGGCTGCCTGTTTTATTTAATGGCCCTGGCATATACTTGTACTGCTTTTCTCTTGACCGGAACATAAAGCCCGTTGCAGGAAAAAAAACAAACCCTGAAGAAAGTTAATTGACGTACGCTAATCTGCAGCGTTATTATCTCCCTGTTATTGCAAGAGAAGTATTTGCTGTATATCGCACGCTAAATCAGTACCAAATGCAAACCTCTTATGACTGCTTTCAAATATTAGCCAGTATGCGTTTAACTAAGAATACAGCGTGGTCAAGAAACCACAGAGAGCAATGGAAATATCTGTAACCTTGGCAAAGTTAACACATTAAAATTTACAATAAAGCGAAAGCATTACCTAGAATTGTGTAAAGTTACTTGTTTACCGCTGCCCATGCCAAAACTATTGTGGAGATACTTACATACATCAACATTAGCAAGTCCTTTTTAAGACTGCAGGTTAAAGACTGGAATTATTATTTAAGTCATATTTCCAAGCTGGGAAATAAAAGAGAACTTTCAACATTTCAGGTGGTGAATACATGTTGAACATGATCTTTAAGAAACTCGCGGTTCTCCTACGAATTTACTTTACAAAGAAAGATCTGCGGGAACGGTATGTCTCATTTGCCATAATTGCAGCATATTCCTTAACTTTTCATGTTTTTTGCGCCCCTAGTTTTTGGCAATTTTTCATTTTGAGAGTGTCTCTAGGCAAGCCATGCTTTCGTTCAAAAGTGCATGATCTAATGCGATTTTATGAGTAAACAGTTTAATTCTTCAGACTACATGAAGTCGAAGCAATATCACCAGCTGTAAGCCAAATCCAGAAACGTACTGAAATTAACGTTTTCGAAAACAATAGACGCAATCTGCGTTCGAAACGTTTCTGCTACTGGTTATACTAATCTCTGTGCTGAAACATCCGACACGGACCGTGCAACGTCAAGCGAATAAAAAACCGCTTCCAGCTACGTCATCATCATCATCATCATCATCATCATCATCATCATCATCATCATCATCATCATCATCATCATCATCATCATCATCATCATCATC
>JAYGXS010000002.1:47793879-47837157 GCA_036362985.1 Ligula intestinalis
CACCACCACCATCATCATCATCATCATCACCACCACCATCATCATCATCATCATCATCCTCATCCTCATCATCATCATCATCATCATCCGTGCATGTAGTGAATAGAAAGATAAGATCAGAGCAGTCTGCTCTTATTAAAAAAATACGACGGTAAGATACCGAAATAGGAGTCCCCACAGTAACAGAGGCGAACCTACACAACAATCCAGGAAATATACTTCTGCCTGTGTTATTACCATGAATCTAGGCCAACTAACATTAATCATAATCCCAACCTCTGTAGAATTTAGCCTTAGGCCCATTAGTTTGAATGGGGGATGTTTCTCTCCCCGTATCTTACCAATAAACATTACAATACTATGGAGTCCTCCTCCTCCTCATCATCATCATCCTCGTCTCCTTCTTCTTCTTCTTCTTCTTCTTCTTCTTCTTCTTATTCGTCTTCTTCTTCTTCTTCTTCTTCTTCTTCTTCTCCTCATATTCTGATTAAATTGTGATCGGCAAAATTGGTTCCATACATTATCCATACATACTTGAGATATCGTGACGCTCAACAGCACTGCCATATATATTCCTGCCAAATTTTGACTCTGACGTTAAATTGAATATGCACGGCACAAAAAGACAAGTTATGGAAGCAAAACCATTAATTTTATTTTTACTTCCTATTTGCTCAATATATGACTGGAATTTGAACCTCTAGAAGGTTTTCCTTGGCATTCGATTATCGTTTTTTTATTTTCTTCCCTTTTTTATTTTTTAAAGGTGGTATAATACACTGAAGGCGCTGGAAGACAATGTTCATCCGTTCGACCGAGGAAGTCGGGCGGGAAGCTGCTGTCCTTCCGAGCGCAGCAGTGTCAGCGAGGTCCTCCATTCACGTGAGAATTCTAGAGAACTGCAGGAGTGCAAACCTCCTCCACAACCTGGAGAATCTAGTGAAACAGAAGATGAAGATAGGAAGGACTCCACAGAGAGCGTCGAGACCCTGGAATCCTGTCAAGTTGCCGAAGGCTGTGCCGAAAGCTCCTGGACTTCAGAAGAAGTGACCAGCGAGGAGGTCAAACAACTCGCTGGTAAGCGCAGTAGAAATACGCTTTTGGAGAAATTAAGTTGAGATTCCATGTATGCAAGAGTTAGCCGTTCATAAGAGTTTACCATTACGAAGTGCTAGCACAAGCTAATAAGCTACTAAACAAAGAAGAAAGGTCGATGGTAAAGAAAATTGTAAAACATTATAACAACCTAAAAGTGCAGTCATCTGCTCTTAAATGCTAGATCTCCTGCGAACAGAAAGGCCTACGGTTTAATTACAGATTGTATGTTTAGTGACTCGATGTGTTAGGTATTTTGGGTAGAAATTGACACTACATATGAAAGATGCCCGCGGAAGAAGTACAGCCACAGTATATGGTATATGTTGGGATTGCTATTACAAGCATTTTCTTAATAAAATGAACACCTGCGATTTTCTCACCAATAAGTAATGACAATTAGATGATAGCGCTCAGTGGATTGAGCTTAATAGCTGTCGAATATACACGACACCCAATACTGTCAAAGTGGCAATGCCGGCAAATGTAAAATGAATCATACGAATGTTTTGTTGACGTTTGTATACAAAATTTTCATTGGAATCATAACCAATACTTTGACTGTATTTAGGTGAACGAGTTGGATTTGGGCAGAGCATTTGACAGTGACATAGCCTTACAAAATCTTAATTTAGCTCAAACCCTACGCAGCCGGAACGGGTTAATCAGCTGTTATCCAAAATCAGTTTTTTTTATCGCTGCCAACAGGCTCCTAGAAATATCGCAATTTAACTGTTCCCCTAAACACTTAGCTCACCATTATTCTGGCTTTATACTAGCCAAACATAGCAGTTTTTTTGCAAATGCACCTGCCTTTCAGATGTTAAACTTTCGGACGCCAGCTACTAAACTAAAAGCTCCCAAAAACCCCTCTCCCTCGTATAATGCCTGCTCATTACGATTCTAGAATCATGCTGCAGATAAGATAGCACACATTTAAAGTATTCCTCCTAGCCTGTCAAATGCAAAAGTTCAAATAAAAATGCGCTAATGCATTCCGGCATAATGGTTTTTCTCCAAGAAACAAACTAATTCATTTGAATGAAATCGAATTACTTCTTATAATGGCAGTGACATGCAACTGCTTCGTAAAAGCGTGTGTCAGAACAAGAAAACGCTTTTGTTAGATTACAGTATAGGCAGCACCCTCTGTGTCAGAATGTTGTGCGCAAACTCAATCAAACCACCTGCCGCATAAAATACCGCCAGATATCCCGCTGGCCAAACTATGTAGTGCACGCCTGTCAGTAGTGTTAATAATTTATATCGCCTCGTGCCCCTTGTTCGTAGTGGACATTTAGTATGCGCCGAAGGCGGGTACTTCCATGTAAACAACCTAAGGTATTTGGAACAAAAGTATTGTCTTGGATACACAGATTTTATGCTTGACATTTCCTGGACACTTCCAAACTTCATATAATCAGATCCAGGTTAATCTAGTGCAGCATCCGCAGTATGATGCCCCGAGTTCAGATGTGGCCATATCTGTACTATTGCTGGCTTTGGATTGGTTTACTGCATGTGGTTGTCTACCCCGTGCTGTGTCTGCGCTCACGAGTTTATGGTCCATAATTAAAACAGGCTATGATGACCTATGCAAAACCTCATACAACGGGAGAGCGTTTGGCAACGTTTGTCAGTAGAAATGCTCCGGAGGAATAATCTACGGATTACGTACAACGCGTAGCTGGTCAGAATGTTTAAATTTGAAGCTAAGATGCTAGCCAACTGATGAAGCAGGAAAATTGATCAAGCAACATCGAGCGTGTACAAACGCCAATGAACGTCATGCAAACCATATTCATAGAAAAAAAAAGTATTTTGCCTAAGATATATTCTAGGTAAATTCATCTTATATATGGCATCGTATGAACCAGTGATCGGCAAAGAAGACGTATGATCGAACACCAAAACTAATCGTATTTTATTTTGAACTTTTCGAGCTCCTGCAGGAGTCCATCGTCAGAGATGGAAAAACAGCAACAAATAGGGTGGCTTCTTGTAATGTGTGTACAACAGCTAAAAGTCGAACGTGAAGAAAATCAATAATTGTGTGTTTGTGCCGCCGAATCGCCGCTGCGGACCATGTTAGCCCGTGCCAGTAGGCAAAATCGCCATGTTGGGTGGAAATATTTTTAGAAATGCAGTTGTCAACGAAAACAAGCAAATTTATAGGGGGAAGGGACAATAACTGGAACGCGAACTTTCTCTTCAATTCGTGTACCAGTGAATGTTAGCAGTGTGCTTGAAGAAAATAGGCTTATGCATATGAAATCTCTATTTATCACAGAAAAATCTTATTAATTAAATACAAAGGTAAGCAAAGTACAGCCAGGTAAATGTAGACAGTGTCACATTGTTTACTGGTGTTTTAAAGGTAATAAGTCACATACTTCACGTTATGCTGAAACCTATGGATACCAAGTCGGTGTTTGAATGCCTCTGCAAAGTTGGACATTACAACCACCTCACGTCTGTTATTCCACATTGCTTAGACCCGGTTAGAGGAAGTATACTTCCCGCAGCCAACCTTTCTTGGGTCCCCTGCGCTTTAAAGGGCTGTCCTCGGTTATATGTTGTAGTGGCGAGTCAAAACGGTCATCGCATAGGAGGGCACAGTTCAAGCCACACAGGAAAGTTTGTATTAAGTCTCTGCGTAACTGCCTATAAAACAGAGGATAAAAATTAACGTTATGTAGGCGGATGTCATATAATAGTGCTAGTGAGCTGCTCACTAGTTGTGTGGCCTGTCAGGCAACCTTTTGAGAAGGTTATACTCTTGCTGCGTCCACGGTCTCCAGACTGCGATTGCAAATTCAAGATGTACCCTCATTAAGGTACCAAAGAGTTGAAAAAAATTAATCTTCAGCTAAAACTGTAAATGCCCTCTCGATGGCGTAGAACGTTAAAATTACAGCCTTTCCCGTCTTATAAAATTGTGTAGAAGGCTTTAGGTTGTCTGTCCTCAAAATCCCAAGGCTTTTCTTATTTCTGCTTCGCGCAGTGGCAGTCCGTTCTGGTAGTGGGTTCGTGTATCAGAGACCATATTTCGATTTCACAGGCGCAGCAGAATACATTTCTTCGAGGTTAAGGACAGGAAACATCTGCGGGCGCACTCCTTGAATTGCCGAAGCTTTTCCTGTTTGTCGGCTTTATCGGCTGCACTGTTAATGACTGTCCATGCTTCGGTATCATCCGCCAACATGATACACTCACAGTCCAATTCCTGTACACAATCATTAACGAACAAGAGAAAGAGGGTTCGTCCGAGCACTGATCCTAATGGGACTCCACGCTTTGTGACTGTGCTTCTTGGTCGTTGCCATCTTACAAAGACAACCTGGGGTCGAACAACGAGAAAATTCTCGATCCACGTGCGAACATTGTCTCCAATGCCCATCAGTCTCAACTTGTGCAGGAAATGCTAGTGCCGAAGACTGTCGAAGACCTTCCGGAAATCAATGTAGGCAACGCGCACATTGTCGAGTGATCTTGTCCAAACATGCATCGTTTAAAGCAATTTATTCATATACGAGCTTCATTCAAAGGCCGTATGGCCTTTTTGATGATCTTCTCCACAACCTTGCACCATATGCGTACATAATTGTAATTTCTTGACTGCAAACTTGGGTTGAAAAGTCACTAAAAAGGTTCCCATTGCAATATTGATCACTTGGTGCCAAAAAACAGGTTGTCTTTGCATCTAAAACATTTTTATACGAAATCATTTGCTCGGGGTTGTCTAGCTATTTAGTTTAATTAAAGGAGAGGGGAGTTTTAATTAATTAAACAGGATGCCGATTAAGCCACTAGTATGTAATGAGACTGGAAAGGTATTCAGAAAAATTGCTATGCCTAACAACAACAGTGGCAGCAGAAAAAGCTCGTTTTCTATCTGAAATCAAACATTATATTAACCGTTTTTATGAAGATGATGAGAAATCCTACTCTCTTGTGCGGTTGCTTTGAGCTGACTAAAATAGCTGACAGTAGGAATTTTGAGGACAATATTTGCCCGCTATAAACCACATTTTCTTGATATTCTCTACATTTCTTCAGCATTTATCAGTGTCTGAGGACTCAGTGTCCTTTAATCGAACATTCAGTGTTACGATGGTTACCGTCGCTTATGTCTGAGGATGTCAGACAAACAACTTGTACAGAGATTGGTGTTCGGGTTTCAGCACAGTCCCTTTGTAGGGAACACCCGGTCAAACGCTTGTTTTCGCTGCTTTTTAAATAACAATGCAGCCATCTTCGGTTAAATTGTTCTTTTGCTAGGATTGTAAAGATGCGCCTACATTGTCCTGAAGGACATAGTTTAAAACAACATCCAGGATTTTTAAAAGCTACGAAATAGACACTTTTATTGGCCGAATGATCCCCATTTCGTCAAAACTTTCAAAAAAGTTCAAATACCATCTCTTTGGGAAAATGCGCAAAAGTATGCTTTCACTTTTCTACCTAAAGTTGTCTTCGTTTAACTGGATTAGGTTCGAACTATTCGGAATTTAGCTCCGGTTAAACCAATTTCATAAATCCCTCCCCCAGGATTGGTGATTTATAACTTTGCAATGACGCATTTTATGTATGCGCAAATGTCATCTAGTTGCGACCTTACGTCAGCTATCAAACAAGCTTATTCTTTCGATGAAATATTTCTGTTCATTAAGAAAAGTCGACCCTTTGTAATCTATAACTCGGCGAAATTTAATTCCACCTACTCCGCATTTATAGGACGTAAAGGGTTCATTTTTAATTTTCGAGTTACAGCAACATAACAAGGACTTTGTAGAAAAAAACGTAAGCCAAGGACTGTTTTCAGCACGCTATCATCACTTCAGTGCAGCTGCACAAACGCCTTAAATTTTTATTGGATAGGTAACTGTCAATAGAAGTGACTTTGCAAGTTCCAGGAAGCAGTTCAGAAGAAAAAGATCCGATCACTGGAAAAGGAGTTTTAGGCAAAGGTAGTTTAAGTAGTACACCTCATATACCCCTGGTCCCAATATTTTGTCCTACGGACATGGTGGTCATAGGGATTTTAGGGTGGGAAAATAGGATAGACCCGGCAGGAAATTTGTAGAAGTGGAAAAATATAGTTGAAGTTGTTTCCCACGGCCGCTCGGAGTAAGTTATTCCACATGTTAATTAAGGGTGTGGGTGGCGCTTAGCCCCGCAAACTCTTCTAATCTAACTCCATGACGGTGAGCTGGACCTCGGGTAAGTTTAAGTAGATGACCTCTTGATCTCTAGTTCTATTGTTTCGGAAATTTCGAGAAAGTCGCATGTGGCTAATCGGGGTTTTCCGCAATACACTGAACGATAATACAGATTTGGAGAATCTTCACATATAAATCAACAACATTGCTGAATACAATTAAATAAGAATGCATATATCAGTTATTAAAGTATATTTCACTGCCGATCCTTATTAAGCGCCCATTAAACCCTTATAACCACAGTTTTCATAGGGAAATGCTGTGACTAGGGGTATATGGGGTGTACTACTTAAACTGTTGTTGTTGAGTTTTATTTTTCTGACGTTTTGGATTTCGTCGGGAATCCTTAATCATGAGTAATGATAGGATAGTTTCAGCCATGCGCAGATAAGGGTTAAAAATGCACAGATTGAACTCTAAATACCATTCAATCTGTGTATGTTTCATTACCATCTGCACATTGCTCAGATTATCATACCATTAACAATGATGAAGGATTCTTGACAGAATTCGAAACGTCAGGAAAACAAAACTCTTGTTTCACTGATCGCATCTTCTTCTTCTGAATAGGTAACTGTTCGGGTTAAACTGCATATCCAGTTAATGATAATAGTACGATACTGTAGGTGGCAGTAAAGCTAAGCGTACTATTTACGAGGAAGCCGGTGTCTACAGTAACTGAAGGGATTACTCTAAGTTGCAAATTCTATGGCGTAGAATGAGGACTAAAGAACGAGGTCTGAATTATGTGAACGTTGAGCAAAAGTTACCACTAAATCTACGTTGAGTATTATGTTCAAATGTGTCTCCTCGCTCTATGTATATGACATTTTAACTCTGCCATGGTCGGGAGACAGTGTAGCAGAAGCATTTCATATAGCGCTGATATTGGTGTGCGAATGTCTTAAAATAACGCGACCAGATAACTTGTTTCCAACAGGCCTTCTGGTACGGAACCCAATATGGTCCCCAAATGGAGTTTGCTTGCCAAGCCGAGAGGTGGTATTTAATTCTCTTAGATCACCCTACAGTCAAAAGAGTTCATTATAAATCATGTTTCACTCGTCGTTATAATATTTTTGGTTAACTGCCATTTCTGACAGCTGGACAGGCCTGCTTTAGATTAATGGATTGAGGCAAGAGAACCCTGTAACGACGCCATTTAAAAAAAACCAGCCGATGAAAATGCAAGATGTTGATTCAAAGAAATGCAAACATACCCGTAAGCCAATTGACGGGGTTCTGCAAACGCTTTGATGCGCCAACTCCAAAAGTGTCAGTCTGCCGACATTTTCAGGATATTCTAAAATACAATTACTAAATTCTACGTCCAATTTTGTTATCAGGAAAAACTAAATCTTTGAGGCAAAGCCTACCAACTTATAATATCGATAAAAATTATTAGAATGTACAGGATTCTGTGCATTATTAGAGAAAAGGCGTTGTGTGCAGTCAGGCACCTATCGTTCCACTTGTAAAGCAACTGCACTCATTCGATCCGTCTGTTTTCTCTGTCTGATCCCAACTGTCTTAATTACGGGTTGTGTTAACAGCATGTGTTTTAATCATTTGCTCTTGCTCTCTACCAGTGACTAGTATTCACGTGATCGAAGACCGGCATTTCGCTTACGAATCTTTTGTTCAATTTAGCAAATAATATGTGAACAAACAGCATCGACCAGATCATGTGCAGCTTACAGTTCCTTCCGTGTATGTGTTTTTTTCCTGACCAAACACCTTTTAGCGTGAACAGATGCCCCACCATATCATACTAATTATGACATACTCTCCTGTTTGTTCCCTTTAGAGGAATGCAACAGAATCAACCAACGCATCATGGACTTAGTTAAGTCTATTGACAGCGATGATACAAGTTATGCTGTCAAAAAAGAGGTAAGTCTTGCAGACTTCTTTGTATAACTTTTCTAACCAGTCTTCCCTGTCATCAGTTGTGTTCCGTTGCATGATCACCTTTTTCTTTGCTGTGCATACAGTAGCTACAATGCATGGGAGGCTGATGCTGAGTTTTTGCTTTTCTCACTAACTAGACCTCACAAAAACGTATGTTTGAATGCTTCCTCTGATCGGATTAGTGAACACCTAACGAACTGAGGCAATAACATATGGTGACTATAAAGACTATCTGCGACGTCGTATAGCCTAAGGAAACGAGCTCTTTATAGATTGCTAGTGCAAAAAATCTTGTTATTATGGTGCAGGTTTTGTTTAAGGCACATTATGAGAATGAACATGGAAAATGCTAACAACGGTTGGTGTAATAAAGGTCTTAGAATGCGTACATTTTCGTCTAGCAACGTAATCCGTTTTGCACAGTTAACGTTCGAGAAGAAGGAGCTTTCCTTTTTATTACCAAAATTCAAGGCATCAGAAGGCATTCAAGCGTTATTTTATATTCGCTTATCCTTTTCGACGCAATATCGGTGTTTGTCTTCAGTGATTAATCCTCCTTATTATCTTATACTCCTTGGAGTATAAAGTTTTCCCTCTAGAGGAAAATTGGACACATTCATTTCATCGACTTCATATATCATAGTAATTAAATGTCTTCTCTTCGTGTCTGTTACTGGTCTATAAACATGTCCAACTTGGCTTTTAACCATTTGAGAAAGTAATGCAAGTCCCACAGACATACTAGATACTTTTTCCCGCTGCGAGTCTTCTGTTATTTTTACCTAACGACTTTATTATTTTGAACCATTGCACAGAATGGTAAATATACTCCTTATCCGTAAAACAATGGTATTCCTCTTTCTAGACAGAATAAACTGAAGCCAGAGTCTGTCATTTACATAAATACACCAATTTATTTGACAGTTACAACTGCGATAAGTATATAAGGCTCCCTACACTTAAATAGTGCATTATGAAACAAAAACTATCGAAGTTCATTCATAGACCTCCTCAGGAAAAAGATTTTTCATTTAGTTAACGATGAATGCCAAAGAAATTGCTATTGTTCTTGTTTCCCGCGTTTATGTTTATTTCCAAAATGAGCCCTTCCTTAACATAAATTTACATTCTTGTCAAATAGTCATGACTTTTCTCATCTGCCAGTATTTTCATGTGCAATTTCGTCGTTAAAAAGGCAGACTTGGATGCGCGTGCGAAGAAATAAACTCCCAGTTTCTTTAAAAAAACCTTGATCGTACGAATGTTTCCTGTCAGAAAACTTTTTCAAGCTTGACAGTCTGTAAGATAACTATGCCCGAACAAGCAAAGTTGTCCACAAAACCCATCTTTATGCTCCTGATTATGTACAGAGCTTGCTTAATTACCAATAACCTAAGGAATAATTTTTATTCATTTTTTACAGCAAATAATTGGTTCAAAAACGATAAAATTTCTCGTCTACGGTCCAAAGCTTTTAATGCCCCAAAAATAGATAGGCACGTGGATTTCTGAATTTACTGTTATTCATTAAATTCTGAATTTACTTCTATTGAAAATATTTCGATAGGTTTCATGCAAATAAATGACGAGAGGAGAGAGCAAAAGTTTATAACAAATTCAAATCGATTTAATGTCATGGCCATGAGTGCAGGTTATGCTACATATTGACATACTCAGGAACGGTAACGCCCAATGAGTACGGAAGTATTTACATATGAATTTAAAACTCACACTAATATTTTTAACTGGACCCCTCAATACGAATTTGGATTTCCATCCGGTGTGCCTCCTCTACGTCTAATATGATGATATTCACCGGCGTAAAACTGTTTATTTCTAAGAGCATCAGCTGCATTATAATGTACGACTTCTTTGTAGTCTGTAGTCATATAAAGTATCGCATTAATGAATTCTTACTAAGAATAGGCAGTTATCGAATTTTCCGTAACGCTTACAAGACAAAAGACAATATCCCTAATTTCGTCCCTTGCTGTCAGTCTAATTTTAAATGGACTCTATTGACCCACTGAGCAACCATCATCATCTCATTTCACCCTAAATCACTTTAATATTACAGTATATACTCTTTTCAATAGGGTCTTTAAAGGCATTGCCTACTACCCTAAATATACTGAACTATACTGAACTACTATACGGTTAAGTGGCAAAGAACGTTCAAAGTTTTCGGTGCACTTCTGCAACCATTCCTCTTAGCAAAAAAAGACTTGGGTTCACAAGATTACTATCGAAGAAGGCTTTAATCAATTTAACCAAGTTATATATGTTAAGGCTTGCAAATAACCAAGAAGCGCTGTGTAATCATAGTAATCCGGCAGCTTTAAATCATACATGCGTCAATTCCATTCTGCCAACTTTAGACCTTTATAGCAGAACCCTTTGTGCTACTTACTCCCTGTTTTGGGAACACGATTATTATTTATTAGCTTCCTTCAATGTTAGCCGCTTTCCGTTGTCTATGATTGATCTGAAGTATAACTGCCCATAATAGACAAGTAACTAATTCGGCACCAATACAGACTTGTTGCCGCATTTCTCTGCACGCCACGTAGTACGAGATAGTGCTGCCATAAGTTTGCCCATACGAAATCACTGAGCGTAAATAGTTTGTTTGTCAAGAGGTCCTCCTAGCAGTTTAACGTGTAGTAGTACACTGATTTATGGGGTCATTGCTGTAATCGCAAGCTGCAGTGGAATAGTGTAGGTCGTGAGATTAATACGTTTGGGTCAATTGCTTGTCATCCGCTAGAGGCTTTCAGCTCCTGACACAAACGTGGCCTACCCGAATGGTCACCAGAAACTTGGAAAGTTTTTTAGCCAACCCTCTGTATAGAAACTGATGCCAGATGTATACTTAAGGCTATGAGACAGAAAATGTTATGATAACCTCGTTTACCGGCAATTAGCCATAGAACAGACTAGGTACTGAACTGCAACTTGCATAGGCATCAACTGAATGTCAGCCACCAAAATCAAACTTAAATAAAGTGTTTGCATCCCCTATACAAAGCACGTGTGTTCTGAACACACCACAGCAATGATGAAGTATACAAAGGATACCCAACTGAACAGAAAGGAGAGTTCCTATGCCTTTTGACATTTATCAGATGCCATAATTTGGGAAAAGTTTGAAGTAACGTCGAATAATGAAGTCAATATAGCCGTTGATGTCACTGCGTAACTGTACAGTCTGGAAAGAGGATGTAAGGTGCTTTTGAACACAGAAATTATTTAACGGATTCCTTTATGTGTCTTGGCGCTGTGAGCATAACTTTTTCATACGTATTCACTACAGCAAGGTCTACAACAGTACATCACTAAAGTGCATAGCTCCCAACATGATGACGATAACTGTAAAGGGCAGCTTAGTGTGTTTGCCCTATATTTTACATAGGCCACCTACGCTATCTGACAGATCATTTAGGTCGCACATTAAGAGAACACATGACTCAGCCCAAAGCATACATTATGGATTTTAATCGAAAGTTATGTGTTCAGATTTAAATAAGAATTGAGTAGTAAGGAAGATTGTTAGCTGCTACAGTATGCCACCAATCCTTGGCTGTCAAGAAACTGATATGAAAACTGAACTGGGGGTGACATTTCAAGGCTGGCTTTAACTGTTAAATGTTTCGGCGTCTTGTCCCATTCCGTAACTCGGAACCAGATTGCTAATTGCCGAATGCTCGTTCGCTTTTCTCCTTTACTGCAGTATGGCCAGTGTCAAGGTCAGCTTTGTTCTTCTCTTCTTGCTATTTGGATGGTTATTGCTATCGTTCAAATTGTATAGACTCGGACTGCCTATCATGGCCATTGTAATATCGTGATTTGAAAACTGTAAACAAAACTGTGATCAAGGTTTTTATTCAAAGCTAATGATTGATGGGTTCCATGTAAATGCTCGCTTTTGAGGTGATAGGATGCGATTTTTTATAGACCGAAGCGTAGTATTTTCGGACAAAGGGATCCCAAACTTACCGTATTATGAGTTGAACCCCTCATAGATGTATCAAGCATCTGCAAGCTAAAGTCAAAACACAGGTCTGGGCATTTAGCTAGTACGAATTCTGCGTGCATCCTGCAATCTTAATTCGACTGACCTGATTTTGACAAATTTCCGGCCTAGGTGTGAGTCGAATCCACGCAGAAGGGAAGGCTTGTACGCAGCCATTGCTCTACCATTTAGCTACGGGGCTCACCATGCGCCGTGAATTTATTCAGACTTTGATCGCCTTGCTTGCCTAGCCTAATGTAGACACCTTTTTATTAGCTAGTGAAAGTTATAATTATTGGGACGGCGTAGGGCCAACTCAGCCTAAGTTCTGTCTTTGACTACACAAACAGCTCGTGTCAATAAATTTGTATTATCCTGACTGCCGTGAAAATTTCTGGATTGCGGAATCAGGTTACTCTTCGATTGCCAAGATATTCATTGCAGCTGCAGTAAATTTATTGCGCCTTAACGTGAAAGTGCCTTCTTAACCAATTAAGATACAGTGGAGCTCTGACAATCGCCCATAAATCGTATTCCATAGGTAGAATAAATCAGAAGCTCTATACTCTCTAAGGTATTCCAGTGCTGAATGTATGTAACTTTAGGTACTCCTATCATCATTAAAATCGATGCATTAGGCGCAATCACACAGGATACTATAAGTTCACGCTATAAACATGTTTTGGAAATTTTAAAAAACTTCGAGCTTTGACAAAGTGCACTTTGATATGACGTTCCGATTAAGCTTTCCTAAAAACGCAAAACTATAAAGAGTGCTACAAATAATACTTAGTTTTATTATTAATCGTCTGCTTTAAATAACTTGAAAATTGACTTGAAATAATTCAAAAGTGCTGCGTGGTGCGGATATTTTAGTGGTCTATCTGGTGGGCTGCAGTATCATACAGGTGCCCTTTAACCAATAGCCGATGTTTAAAGTTAAAGAATCGCACCTTTTTCGGTACTGTATTTTGAGTTGGCTTGGAATAAATCATTTAACATGCATTAGGGTCCAATTAGCATCCGCATGTAGTGAGCACAGAACGGTCAACAATTATTAACTGAAATATTTTAACGAAAGTGCATTGGAGATTAAATAGCATATTTCCGCTTATTTGCAGTCTTCAACTAATTCGTCCCTAAAATAAAACTGAATTGAGCTAAGCCACTCTACGACCATCTATTGACAGCTGCTTACATGGAAATGACCTTCTAGGGCTTTTTTGCTCGACCAATTAGCACTATTAGCTGAAATAACTGTGTTGGAGACTCAGACAATGTCGAGGGAAAGCTTTTTTCGCGGCAGGCAATTTGGCAAAATGCGGACGCAGGTTACACTTCCGGTGATGTTTTTACTCCTTTTGTTTTAATGGAAAATGCGCAATCTGTTGTTTTGGAACTTGTTGTGGCATTATGTGAAAAACAATTTTGCAAAATACATCTGTGGCGTTGCTTCGGAACTTATGTGTCGTTTACGCACCTCCATTGGCGGTTTCTCGTCCTCTTTCGGGTGCCAACGCAACCCCACTTCAAACCGATGGTATCTTTTCATTTTCTAGAAGGAGTCTCTAAAAGACAAGTTATTAAACGATCGACAGAGACTGGTCTGTGAATTAATTTTAACAACAAAGTGGCTAGACTTCATCGCCAAAAGATTACATGGAAGCCTGGATGCACCCTCGATTCCAACGCATGAAAAACGTTCCAAATCTTTCTCGTGGGAGCCTAATTCTACTGAAAACAACTATCCACCGACTGCGGCCGTTAAAGCTCCTTGCCGGCCGAGGTCAACTATCTTTGAGAGTGAAAGGAATACTCGCGTTCCACTGCAATTCAGTCGTCCGAAGCGCCCAAAAAGCGAATCAGCCTTTGTCGATCGTTTTGGAAATTTGAAGGAGGAAAATGAAAGCTCCAGCTTACAAAGCACAACAAATGACGAAAAGGTGGATCAGTCAAGAAAGCTGCGGGACCTGCAAACATTGGCGTCACTTCTTTCCGAAGCTGCTCATAAAGCATTACTTGTGAGTAACGGTAACTGAACTCTTATTTTTTTATTATTACCTTGGCGACAGATTATCAGACTTCTCAAGAAAAAAGGATTTGTCATGCACACCTCATGTACTTATGTGCGTACTGTCGGGCTAGCAATAATCAACATTAATTGTGACTTTTTTCTCAGCATTTGTAGAAATCCTAGAAATTATGTTTTTGCGTTTGTGCATCGAACCACCAAGCATTATTGGGAATATTGGTTTTCTACCCAATAGGTTGTGGAAAACGTGCTGGCCGTGACCACAAACATGTTCAAGCTGCCTAAATGTAAAATGCAGTAGCCTAGTAATGTTTTGTTTTATTTAAAGGTTCTCTGCTTTCATTGCGATTGTGCTATCCATTTGTACAATTATAGAAGTGCTGTGAGTTAGTGATAAAATTATGTATTTGTAAGTTTAGTATGCGTAATGTAAAGTGAACGCTATAACTGACTAAAGTGCGTCAATAATTACCAGTGATCTGCCTTTTAAGATAAAATTACCCGATACTTAATCAATCTTTTCGCTTAACCACTCCAGTATCGTATTTTTGAAATGTATTGGTAAGACAAACTTGAAACAAACAGTCGTATATTTATTTTTATTAATGTCTTCACAGTTGCTTTTACAGCTGGGGCAGAAACTGAAGGCTAATATTATTCCAGTTTGTGAAATCGCTATTTTGGCTAGTTTTCCATTGGAATGCATTTACGCCTTAACTTGCCTCAGCTCTACAGATAAAAAGGCAGACCAGATCTTGGATTCGTCCTATTCTTTTTGTACTGTTATTATTTCCATCATCCTTTTGGTTGGCTAACCCACTTGGAGAAATTTGCAAAAAACTGTTGGTGTGCATGTTACCTTCTGCATGTAGGTTCTAACAAGCGCATCTTGGCCTCAACCTATGTGGTTACTTTGCAATTTTGTTTTTGCTAAAGCATTGTGTGCATTTGACCTTTCTTTAAACTCCTTAACCTTAAGGCAACCAATCGATCATTCAGTAACCAAGTTAGTTGCTGAACTGCGGAAGCAGCAATATCAGTACTAACCTGCCTGGCGCCTAATTCAGTCTGTTTTCACGTTTATTGAATTTGTCATTTAGACGCATGCTGACAGAAATGAGTCGTTTGTTTGAAGAATAGCAGATGTTACATCATTGAGCCCACGTGGTCGGTGAAGTCTGTTACTGGCAGCAACTGTATAATTAAGGAGTTTTTTAATCAATACATAACTGTTAAAATTCACAGCTTGATGTGGCATAAAGTTTCCGGGTATTACTCCAGTATAAGCACTTTCGAAGTTCAACTCCCAGCTTAAGACTCGAAGGCGTTATGAAATACTGATTTTCATCTTATTCGCTGTCGTCAGTCGAAGCGTCACAGACGACACGTGGTGGGGAGTATAATCAGAGGCAGAAAACTTTTGACGTCCGATATTCACGCTGGGAGTAAGTAGAGTGGATTTTGGCAAACGCAATGTGGAGTTAAAAAGAAGAGTTTAAGTTAGCACTCTTTGACAGCTTTGGATTACCGGAAAAAGCATGCCAGTATGAATTCCGCTTAATTTGTTCTTATATTAATTACCCAGATTCGCTTGAACGCCAGTGGAACCATAAATTATAAATTTGAGACAGAGTAAATAATCTGTTTTCTGGCTATTAATTTAAAAGGAGGCTTGAGGTTCAAACGATCGTTATAGGACGTCCAAATAGTATTGACTTTTGACTAGCGATTCGATTTTCACCAAAAAGGTGCTTTTTGAAATTGTCCTTCCAATCACATCAAGATACTCCTTATGTAAAGATTTGGGTTGAATTAGACGAGCAAACTTCTCCGTTTTTATATTGATAGAAAAATTCTTTTTGTCTCATTTCATACATTATACCTTCCTTGTCCTTGAACAACTAGTATGCCGCAGAGACCAATGTATATATTTCTATCTATTTGGGACTAAAATGCTATTCGGTTAGCAACGCCTTTTCTATTTAAAAGGCTAATCATTGGCTGTGTTTATTGCGTAGTTCGGAAATGTTAAACGATCTGCAGCTTTGTAGTTTTACTGGGTCGCTAGGATGACTGAATCAGTATCAAGTCGAACTCAGTAAGAGCCCGACCATCAACATAACCATCGAAATTAATATCGGAATTAGGTATACAGAAGATGCATTAATCAGTACACAAGCTTAGGTTTCAATCAACCACATTCCTGAAGCACAATTTCCGGCCGTATACTCGAAAGAGAGTAAGCAGTGGTTACCCCGACAGCTACCGAATTCTACTGCTGCTTTCCTTTACATTTTTTGTGAGAACGAGCCAAATTGTGCTGGTTCAACTACGAGGCTACGTTTCGATTTCTCTTTATCGGTGGGGAAATAGAAATTAGTGAAGAAGTTGACGGCATAGTGAAGACGACTAACGCTTTACTGAATTAAGGGTAATAATCTATATGCAACTGCCTTTTCACCATCAATTTCCAATCCAGTGGTGACTCAGTGACGGAACTACGTCAAAATAAACGGTAAGGACACAGTGGCTATATAAACCTGAATCCCCATCCATACTTCTGTCATTATAGGACTATTTTGTTCCCAGTAAGTCGATTTCGCACGATTAAAATGGGCAGAACCATCACCCATACCTCGTTGAGGCCCAAAGACAAGCGTTTATTTGAGTCTTATGGCTGTTCGGTGCGCAGTTTCGCCGAGGTAAAGAGAGAATCTCGGTTCAGAGCGATGACAACATATAAACCTAACTTATTGGACCAAGGCTTGTGCTGCAGCGTAGACCGTCTGTCTGGTGTATTCCAAGTGTTTGTATATTAGATAATTGACCTACCTATTATTTCACCTTTAGTCCGGCTCTAAAAAAGTGCATGCTTAAACGAGTGCCGGATCGTTTGGCTAGCAGAAGCCAGTTACCTATGTTCCATAGAATTGCATAGGTATACACACAACATCCAAAACCTATTATGGAACAGGGCATAATGCACACAAAATTCTCAACGTCTTATTTAGAGCGTAAACACTAGCATCACAGGATAGAAGCGTTTTAATTGCGAAAAACTGTATTCAGTCGCAAAGCGCAAAGCGTTGACATGGCGCTACCATGAATCAACGTTACTGCCTGCAAGTGCTTAAGCGAGTGTGTAAAGTACTGTGAAAAAAACCTGAATTGCGGCAATCGGTAGGCTGGCTACTTTATCATGACAGCACGCGTGCTCACACAACATTCAAAATCAACTATTTTTTGGGTGCTTCAAGTGATATGGCAACTGCTTCTCACCCAAACTACTAATCCAAAACTTCCTAAGACTTTCTAGGATAAAGAAAAAAAGCTACAGGGAACGCGTTTTCAGAAGGATAGAGAGATTAAAAATAAATCGCAGGAAGCACTTAAGAACATTAGTCCAGAAGAATGCAAAAAATGTTTTGAACGGTATAAAATCCATCAGAAACAGTGCATATCATCTAATGGAAGGTATTCTAAAAGGAATAAATGTTTTAACTATCTTAGGGGGGGGGGTCAGCACATAAGTAGTACGGTTTGGTCATTCCTTCGTAAGCCTACCTAAGCAGGCAAGATTTTTTCGTCTGTTTTTAGCAATTAATCGTTTTATTACTTTCGCAAACACTAGGCCTAGCTCGAAAAAAGCTTGTCTACCATAATAATAACACAGTCTTTAAAGGTTATTGACGTGCTTCTTAATGTCTTTTTTCGGGCTTAGTCGGGCCAGACCGAAAGTGGACATCCTCTCCTATAATTAGTATTCCTAAGTGCATTCGTCGTTAGTACCCACTTTTAATCCTTCAGACTGCCGGCTGCGTATTTAATGCCAAATTAGGGTGCATGAAACTACAGTAATTTATTGTTCTTTTTCTCAATATTTTATGGTTTAATTTTCCCCCAATATTGGCTTCCTGGTTAATCGGGTTACTGTGTTGTTTTTAGTCCGCGAAATCAAACGCCAACGTTGAAGAAATGCAGCCTGTCTTTGCCGTGGGGGGTGAGCAGCCTGTGATCAAACAGGAGGAATGTGCCCCAACCTCGGCGGAGGCACAAAAGGAACATTCGGTCATCCTAAAACCATCTGGAAGCACTGAATCAAGCAGTCAAGGCGTGGATGCCGCACACCCACCAAAACCAGCCACGGACATCAGAATAGAGGAGCAGGAGGGCGGTAACAAAGATGAAAACGATGCCGACGCTCAGCTCATTAAATCGATTACAGCTGTCTCCAGAGCCACTGATAAATATGACCCGGTAGGACTGCCTGACGGTAAGCGTAGGCATAATTTGTGATAATGCTGGGGCAGGTGGGGTTGGGGGGGATAAATTAATGACCAGGCGTGTTTTCTTCCTATGTTTACTTATATCTAATTATATACTTGGGACAATAGAACCTTAAAAATAGTTATTGATAGGGGGTTCATCGAGGTGGAGATTTGTGGAGGGAGATTAATGCTTATGAATTAGAACTTAAAGTATACGAAATCATGTACTTTTCGTTAAAATCAAAGTCATTCTCAGCATAATTTAAATCCAGAGTAATTTTGTGTTCTTTACATCTATGAATAAGGTCACATTTCTAATGATCGCAGCGTTATAAAATTCAACAAGGTACACCAGGAGATTAGGCAAGGCCAATAATGTGTGTGTGTGTCCTGATGGCTTCACCATATCAGCATTATGTCAACTATTTCGATGTCTATCTCTTTAGATGGTTGTGGTGGAGACTTTCGGATAGTAGCAGATGAAATATGCAACGAGGTAATCAACGTGGCCCGTAAGTTCACACTTCCGTTAACGGATGCACTTTGCTCGTGTTTCTTGATTATCTACTATCCTCTTAATTTGATAAACATTTAGGAACGCATGTTTGCCGCCTAGTTTGGTATAATAAGCCAATTTGCAGAGGACAGCAAGTAAACAATGCACATGCAATTTATACGAGAGATTGTGAGACTGATTTGCTTAACTACCAAAACATAATTGCTTACAATAAGTTACATTTGATAAGACACATTTAGTGCCTTATAAATGCATTCTACTTTAGTGGGTATGAAAGATCTACAATACGAGCCTATAGTAAGAACGCATAAAGACAAGCCAAGCAGGATAACAACCCTAGAACAAAATTATCTGCCTTAGCCGATCAGATTAGCACAAAAACACTGGGCAAAATACCAGTTTTTGATACCGTAACTCACGCCAGTTAAAATACTGCGCGTAAAAGTTCATACATGAACTTAAACAACTAGAGAGTAGTTCAGGTTTAGCAAACACGCGACAAATAAAATAACTTTATTAGGGCTGTGTATCAATAAAAGTATGACAAAGCGATAAATCACCTCCTTCCATTCTACCACTTAAGTTTGCAGCAGCAAATACCTTTGCCAGCACTTAGTTCCGAAGAACTTAAGCTTCTCAAAATATAATCTAAAAATCCCAATTTAAGGGTTCTCCCTCACGCAAATAAACGAATAATTTGTTTTATTTAGCAGCCATTAGTTTCGTTACTTAATGAGCGGGCAGGCTTTGTTAATTAAAAATCTGTCATAGGTAAATTAGAGGGCTCATCGTCAATGAAGTGGAAGCTTTTGGATCATTTCACTTTCTTACCTAAAGTTTTCTCTATCATTATGCTACGAACATTCCAAAAGGATACTATATATTATATGTGTTGGGTGGTTGTTTTTTGAAATTCGTCGATTACTTATAACTAACCTACCTACTATGATAGTTATTGAGTCCTATTTTGGGTCCAAAAACGAGTATCTTTCTTCACAGGCAGAAGTTTATGATAAGGAAAGAATTCCACGTCCACCCAAATAAACCAAGAGGGGTTTTATTAGTTGCTCTGCAAAAGAAAGATTTTGTAGCAAAACCCAACAAATAACAGCGTCAGATCTTAAACTCAAATCTGTCTGCACTCCTGCTAGTATGTATAGAGTGATCGGAAATAAGTATTAATTGGATCACTCACAGAAAGTCCTGTAAATCAATTTCAGAATCCTTCGAAGATGAGGTTGAAGCGGCAGCAACGGATCTGGTAGACAATGTCCTTGCCTGCGCTTATGAAAGACTTAATGAGCAGCCCACCCCTAGCCCGCTGGATCTGCATACCGCAGATAGTGGGATGGGGTCTCTTTTGGAGCCAAGTACGGTGAGTGATGAAGAAGGAGGAGGCGACTCGAAAGTCTCCAGCTCTCCACCACGAGCAGAACCGAAAGGCTTCCCAGCAGAAACCGCAGAATCAGCCGTCAATAAGTTAAAAGCTCTTGACGTGACCTGTGAACCAGTTGTTATCCACTCTGTCACTCTGCACACCACAATACCTGGTGACTACCCTGAAGAAGCTAACGAAAACAAATAGTCGCATTTCTCCCCCATCGCTCCTGCCGAGCATCATACAGTCCACAGGACTTGAACAAGATTAACTCCTGCCCCTGAGTCCTTGTAAAAACAGAGGAATATACTATAACCAACAGTAATCAGAAGAGGCTGGTACTCTAACAACAGCTCAGTCTAAATGTGCAGACATTGGTTTGCACTGTCCCTGCCGAGGCTGTTACTATTATTTAAAATGTGATTACTTCCAAAATTTCGCCCTCACTCCCACTCTGTGTTGCCTGGGAGCACTCAAATCATCTTGTATTTTGAATAGACTCTGAGTATTTACTGCCCCCTCTGACTTCATACATCCCAAACGTTCCTATTTTGACGAAACTAATTGCAACTTGATGATGCATAATTCAAACTTCCCCCAGTGTAAATACATAAGCAGTTCTGATTGTATACATATATATATCGGCTACACACTTTTCAGCTGAGAGATCATGATTATGCTGCTTTAGTTACCAAGAAAGCATAAAAGATACTTCTGCTTTTGCAGCTTCACCTGACATACAGCCGAGGTAGACTAATTCGGCACAATAACCTACTTTACTTTGCCGAAGTGGAATTGCACGGTTTATTTGCGAAACTTAACACTGTACCCCAAAATTAGGCTAGCCTGGTTAAAAAATACTTCTTTTTTCACATCGGCCGATGCTCTGAAAGTTGATGGGAATTTCGGACGAAAAAATCGGTGTTTTGTGTGTGATTGAAGGCGGGTTTTAGGCATTTGCTCGTTTGCCGCTTGCTAGAGTGACTGATACTGCGGCCTTTTAAGTTCCTCCGCAATTAACACGTAACATGTCTGGGCTTTTGGCTAATATTTTTGTTGCCAGTGATGGTATTGAGTAAACCGTGTAGAAAAACTAGTAACATCATAAAAATGGGCGATGAACTAATTTTACCAATAGTCGTTAGGGTTGCATTTTACGGCCAATTTAAATGCGGTGTAGTTTATCACAGTAATTAGTAACTGTCTACAAACGGTTGCCTGCAAAAAAACAAGACAAATTGCTTTTTAGCAGCGGAATTTTCCACCAATCGAAAAGAAATCAACACAAAAATTTGAGGGGCTAGCTTTGTTTTTTGTCATTCAGGTTTGGTCAGATCAGACTGTTAATTATTCCGGTAATAATTCAACCTTAATCAATAATTTTGCGGAAAGAGGAGATTTAAAAAAAATTATATGCCAAACGTTGTAAAAATCCAGAGACTTGTTTTCAGCTGCTCTGATTTTTGAATGGATAACGATGTGCTGTAGTTTCCTACGGCCACTCGAAGTTGTCTACTATAAGGCTAAGGGAAGGTGCAGACAGAATGCTTTTGCTTCGGCCGTAACTGTAATGGATACTAGGACATAGTAGTGAATAGACAACCACAGCGATGTGCAGCCACACCTTATCTTACCAATCTGTTTAACTATGCCAACATTGGAGACCGACAAAAGTGCTTTACAGTGCGGTAGCATCGTGAAGCGCCCCGAATAAAATGAAGTCAACTGTTCTATTTTAACTGTGACACGTTTACTAGTGATCAGCCGAGCAAAATTTGTTTCCTCTCCTATAGAATGGAGGGAGGCCGATAAAATGCAGAAGGTTTAAAAAGCAGATAAAATGAACAGCTGATGGCTAGCACGAGTGTCTTTGAAAAGGAAAATAATTTAGTGAATAAACAAGGATAAACTGAGGGAGGGAGGCGACCTCTGGACCGGTAATTTTATTTTGTTGGTACCTCGTACTCTGGTCCGAACCAATCACCACCAATCGCCACCCAAAGGATGCAGGTTGTATGCGACCTATCCAGCTGTCGATGCCGGCGGTTGTAGCTTGCACGCAGTTGGCTTGGCCATCCACATCCGCGTAATTATCTTCCGTAGTTTTTTTTATTTGCGTTGATTTTTTTGGCGCGAGAAATATGTAGCAATTCAATTAACTGATAGTGGCAATGGAGTTCTTGCTCGTTTACTTGCTCCTAATGGGGTTAATTATCGGTTCATACAAAGTATCCTCACTCACTACAGAGAACGGAGGTCATTATGCTTGCGACCAGACAGCGTTTTGGTAAACTATGATTCTAGTAATTCGCGACTCATGTGGTTGTCACGGCTAATCGTACATGAGGGCACGGCCAGGTCCTGTCGAATAAGCCGCAACCTGAAGGCTAGCGTCGTTCCTTTTTCCGACTGTTGCATATTCTGCTATCTGCATTTGGCATAATCAACCAGATTCTATGGTTTATTTACTTTCCTTGCAATTGCAAGCGATCAGGTAAACGAATTTAGCCGTCTACCGCTCTAGAACATGGTCACTTTTTGCTGTCACCTGTCATTCAGCTCGATTGCAATGAAGTTAAAATTCAGATACCAACTTCAAATGTTTGGAATGTGGTGCTGGAAAGCCAACGATTCCAAGTGCTGCAGGACGGCCTCATCTACAAGCCCAGAAATCGGTAAACATAGTAATGTGTCATCGTCGTGTAGCGCTCACCGATCGTATTACGGGATGTACTCGTCCAGCGGTGCTTTGGGGTTCACTCTTGGTAGCACAGTAACGTTTGGAACCGAAATCTCATCAACATCCCACTTCACGTAGATTTTTCTTCAAACGCCAAATGTGCCATGAGACATTACATCATGTCAATTCGGGCTTGTCCTGGGCGATTTGCAGTCTCATCAGATTTACTTTGTACGAGTAGTTTCGTGGCCTTCACCGTCATGTTCTGATAAAGAACTGTAGATCTGGATATGACAACAAACTATTTCATAGCCTCGTTTGCCAGGAGGCTCCTTCTTTCAGGAGTTTTCCACGAATTTTTTTAAAGAAATGACGGTCAATGCCCGTCGGTAGGTTCTAGAATTTTTGCAAATGTGGCAATAGTAAAACGAGTGTCCTCTTGGGAAAGCCACGGAATGACCCTGAGGAAATTTATCGGACTGTCGCCACTCGTTGACCTATTAGCGACATAGAATTTCCGTTCATCATTGTCTGCAAAGAAACATATTCTTTGCAGGTCAATGTTTATACGCTGTTTGTTTCGCATGAGATACGGAATCGGTGAGCATCCAATAGACTTTTGGATTATTTGACCTAACCTGTGCTGCAAGCTACAAACTGGGACGCATATTGCCTGTGGACATGACAACGACGCCTTGCTTGACCTTAAGCTCCCTTAGTGCTGGGGCTTAGTTTGCGTTACTAATAGGTATCATGAAGAAGAATTACACCTCAGGTCGCGTAGGATTCGTCATCTAAGCCTGATTGACGATTGACTCCTTTGCTGCAAACCAAGGTGAAAGGTTTGACCTCAGCTGAGTTCAAAAAGACACAACCGCTTTTGGACGACTTTCTGACATGCAGCTCATTGATGTTTTCCTGTACTGTTGTGTGTGCGGTTACTTCTTTTAATGGGCTCTTTCTGTCAATCTATGCTGAAGCTGTTTCGCAATCCTGATAGTAGCAAACATGCAATTTACAGGAAGAAATTCAAAAGGTGAAACTGCGATCGCCGGAACAAGATGTTTTTTGGCTAGATATTTTGGATTGAGGTGACCCAATTATGAAAAAATCCCTAACAATATTTCGGATTGCCACTCAACCTCATTTTCAGAGGCAGTCGCCGATAAGAATGGTAAAGGCACAAGGAGTGCAGTATTTCCAGTGTACGTATTCGGCTCGCGACCGCATGTGTAGTATAATTAACAGCACACGGGATCCTCACTGGGTGGTTATAATGGCTTTGGAGTGCGCGTCCGAGTCCTTAATGCCCATCCATGTTCGTTGTTGTTGGAGTGATAATTACAAGGCGGTTTGGCTTGCTTTCATCTCAAGTGTTGGTTACCCGTGCCCTCCGCACGTGACTGATTCCCCTGCCCTACAGCGTGGAGTATGGGAATGGGGGAGGGAACGTTGCGCTTATTAATGGACTGTGGTCCTAAGAACAATGACTCTAACAGCTTGCAGCTCACGCAGTTGTCCCCTCTTGCAAGTAGTTTGGCCTTGTGAATCTTGAAAGTACAGCTGGACCATAGCAAAAGGGCTGAAACCGGAGAGAGCTAGTATCTGCTATTTCCTCCAACGAAATCGCTTTGTTCACAGCTTTACTAATCCCGTAAACGACTCCAGGCGTTTTCTACTGTCACAATGACTCCTTCGACCTCATTACTCCGGCACCTCGTTGTTGCCTGCGGCCTGTGTACAGTCCCAACGCTAAATAGAGTGGGAGGACGGCTACTGGCTTCCGAGACCTTGTTCACGCACTGGAGAGAACGTAATATTCACAGTTGGTTGGTTTTGATTTCTCGTGTGTCGTTTACGCATGCACTAATTGACAAAGCTGTGCAGGTAACCATTCACTCTCAGAACCCTCTGTGTCTTACGTTTTACTGTAATGCGTATCAACGCGCCGGCATAGCGTGTTTACACAACTGCATTTGTGACTGGTTGCTTGGTTGCTGGTAAAGTTCAGTAAATAAGTCGTCTTTGTCGCCTTCCCATGTCCTTCGATTTTTAGGCAACTGCAACCTTTGCAGCGAACAAGAACATCCAGAAAGACAAACTTGTTGCTTTTTTCCTCCTCCTCCACTGTAAACTGACGCAGAGGCATTCTTTGAGTCTCATCACCTGATCCCGTTCGATGGCGACCAAGTTATCCTCCACACAGCGAGTCTTCAATTTCAGTCCGTGGGGCCGGAAAACCAGCCACTCTACCCGTTGTATGATAAACTCGGCTATGAGTCCCAAAATCGACGAGCTCGTTGGCGGTTCCTTAACTCGTCCCGTTCTCACATTCTGTGCTGAAACTGTGCCCAGGCAGGGTAAGCAGCCACGTGTGGAGGGCACGGACGATCAACAGTTTCAATCGCAGCGAGCCGAATGGCCGAGTAATAATCACACAAATGTCCACTACGGATGATTTACTCGCGACCATTGAGGACTCGAATGCAGACTGCTAAGCCGTCATCGCATCCATTTTGACTCCCAGGGGTGACCACGGGAACTGATAATTAGACTATGCATGCAGTCGCGCGGCGACTGCATTGGCACTTCCACCATCCTTATCTGCGGCCGTCTCTTATGAGACTTCGAAAAGCCAGGCTAATTAGCTTCTTGTAGCGCATCTTCTTCCTCTAAGCTGAATCTTCTGCCTGTTCAAGTAAAACTCAAAAAAGAAATAGTACTACGTTTCTACATAATACTGACTTCACATAAGCTTTTTACGAAATATACTTCGGTACCATATTATTGTCGGGACGCCAGCGAAAGAAACAAATCTTCTCGTCTGTAGACGAGTCGAATGAAACATGTAGTGGCCCCTAGTAGCCACTTGGAACCCAAGATCGGCCACTGATGCATGGCACCTTTGGCCTGCGTGCACACTGCCGCCTGGGGCCAGGCCGCACCGTGCCCGTGCGTCCATGCCAGCCTTTGCCCATCTCAGATCACGCGACGACCGCTAGTTTTGACATTAGCCACGTGATTGGCTGCCGTAAGAAAGCATACGCCGGGGATTCCAGACGCTCTCGTCACTCCAGTATTGATGCCTTCGCAGCCGGACTGCGGTCATCCGATAGTCAAAACTCTTTCCATCTATTCTCCGTTCCTCTGTATGCAGAATACACTATTCCTAACATTCTGGCCTTCCCAAGACTTCTGTCTTCTGTTCTAAGGAACCATTGTCCGAAGATTGCAGTTGCAAGGGTTTAAATCACTTAACCCCCTGCGATAAACACGCTGTGTCAAGCCTATCGGTACTCGTGCCTTGCGTGTGTAGAAAAATACTCCTATCAGGCGCACTTTCATCTCTGAATGCGAGGAGGGTGGTAATTATGCTTTTTAACGGACTGCGGGTCGGAGCATCATAACCTAATTAGCTCAGCACTCACACGGTTTTCATCCCTCACGAGAAAATTTCGCTTGTTAAACACGAATATGTAGCTTAATCCCATCGACCCAACGACTATGGGGGAGCTGGCGGGATTTTCAGGTTTGCCGAGTTTGCCTTCTCATTGTATTGGCAAATGCTGTGCAAATAAATAAATATTAAGCGTAAGAACACAGATCGGAACATATATTTTCAAGAAAGAGGTCTAAGAAATCATGAGGAGGGTGGATATCGACACTTTTTATATGAATATTGAAGGAGTCCAAACCCATTAATAAGATAAGAGGCGAGTTTATGTCAGAGGTACACACCAAACGCAAACATTAGTTGCCTCGGGTTTCTTTATGCCTTTTGCCCAAAAGTAAAACCAGAAAACGAATGTACTTTGATCTGAATCAATAGGTAGACATCTGAAATCACCCTTCATTGTAAAGTCCATCGTATATTTATTAGTCTACCTTGCAGGTACATGGTACCATTATCTGTCCTCGCAGCTGGCTTTAGGAAAAATCACCTGAAAGCTTTATTAGCTAATACAAACGAACATCCGTGTTCCAGGAAGCAATTGAAAAGAAGAAGATTCGATCGCTGGGACAATAAATATATTGTCCCAGCGATCGAGTCTTCTTCTTTTCAGTTTTACTAGCTGTTAAGAATGTTCTTGTTATATTTAAACTGACGATCTTACGTGGTAAGATACAACACAGTTGCCCAAATTCCTATTTTAAAGATGTTTTCAAGCAATTTGGGAATGTCTTAGCCAATGCAGTTTTCAATGAGTAATCATGAGAGCAAGTTATAATTACTTTTTGTTTTCATTGATGTCCAGCAAATGCATTCGGGCGGCTGGGACCTCTACTTAATGAAAGCTAGAAGGGATTGCTTTCAAAGAAATGATCAATTTACTTTAAATAGACCGAGCGTGTAAAAACAACAACAGCAACAGTTAGCTGCATCAGGTAAGCATTTACCTGATTTCTGCGTCTATAAATTTGTCCGTCGGAACAAGTTACTCGAATCCGACTGGATATTTTTCGTTTCAAGAGAACCTGGTTCATCTCGTTGTATCCGAAGCCATGTATCTGCTGACTTCAGCCCTTCGATAAAATTGTTAGTCGTTGCCGGTGCTGATCTTACAGTTTATGTAAGTTTTTGCCCTGGTTCACAGTCAGTATAACTGCTCTATGTTTGTGGCGTCTCCTTGTTAATATTAGCTATTTTGCTGAATGCGAATAAAATTTTTAATTCCACGTTCGACTGCATTTAAAAATTAAAATTAATGTAAGGGGCAGATTTAGGTTAAACCTTGCAAACTGGCAGTGTCTGACATTATGGAAGTCATTTGATATCAAGTGTGCAGGTTTGATAGGGGTAGACCAGATAGCCAGTTTGGGTGTATTAGCGTTTGTAATGGTTAAGTTATTCTAGCTAGAATTTTTCCGATTCATTTATCGGCATTTAGACTTTTTGAGCCTCCAGTGTCGACAGTACGCCCGAAGAAGACAGTACACTTGCTAACGAGATTATTTATCTAATGGTAGGTCTTAGGGCGACTTAGGAAGCTTTTGGGGCAGCTCCATTTATTAGAGGTCGAGCAGGCAGAGTACTCACTTCTTGACCGCTTGGGTCGTATTTTAGAACCGCCGCGAAAGGTTAAAATCTACGAAGTGAAATCTATATTTTGTAGATATTTCCATGCTTAATTTAGAACGATTTTTCGGCAAACATATGTTTTCAGCAATTCATCAGGCCAGTTCAGTTGCAGGGATAATTAATATCGTACATATGGACAGCGTTAATAAGGGGCCCTTTGATAAACACCCATCGTTTTCACGTCGCCAGCATGGCGAGATCGGCGTGTAGAGGCCCTTGCCCTGGGGAAAGCGAAAGGGGAGGAAATTGGGTCGGGTTGTGGACATCGGCCAGGGGTCAGCTACGTGGAGTGATAATTACTGTCACTTGCACGGAGTGAACAACTGTCACTAGGGCGTGGGGCTATATGCGATCGCCACCTGGCGTCGGCGTCAGACACGGGAGTGAAAGGGCTTGTGTGAGCGCTTCTGACAGCACAGAACTGGATTCGCTAGCCATAAAGTCACTGCCTCGGCTGTTGCTAGCACCGGTTGGCGTGGGCCTTGGAGAACATCTTGCTGACCAGACCAGACGAGGGGTCCGGAATAGTACTGATGGATAATTATTATTCTTTTGCATCGTAGAAGATCTTACAAGGTTATCAAAATCCGAGATTGACCAAAATTTGCCAGACGCTGTCGAGGGTCAGCTTACTACAATTATCAAAGTTATCCAAAAAGAATGTCCTTTGCCTGACAAAACTTGAAATATTGAGACCTGTTGGCACGACGATATCCAGAATGTATGGCCTTCCAAAAATCCACAAACGGGGGCTACCCCTGAGTCCTATGTTGGATATGAGCAACTCTTTTTTAGACACCATTGCCAAATGGCTGGTAGAAACACTGAAGTGACTTAAAAATTACATATGTCCTTAAAGCTTGAAAGACACATTTGAGTTTGTCGACGCTTTAAGCAATACGAACGTTGGTGGAAGGAAGATGTTCTCATTGGGTAAAACACCACTTTTTACCAATGTACCCGTAGCAGAAATAATAAACAAATCAGTGACGTTATTCGGGACACGAACTGCCAGCTAGTTATGCCCGTGGAAATCATGAAAGAACTATTTCCGCGGTGCACACAAAATGTACAATTCCTCTACAATGGCTGGTTCTGCAGACAGATAGACCACGTAGCGATGGGCTCACCACTTAGCCCTTCTCTCGCAAAAATCGTTATTGGCAAAAGTGAGAAAAGGAGTCTAAGAGAGACCATCAGTGCCCTCGAATTATACGGTCGATGCGCTGATGATATCTTTTGTGAGACAGACCATAACACTGACGTCGACGCCATGGTCAGGAAGTTAAACAGCGCGCATTCATCCCTGAAGGTTTCTGCAGAGGCTGAGGTACATAATTAAACCGCTTTCATTGATCTCCTTCTAAAAGGCAAAAGGATAGACTTATCCAGCGTAGGGTATTCCGAAAGAAAACCTAGACGGGAAAATAAATAAACTTTTAAAGTTTTGTCCCCCTATATAGAAAATGAAATCTAGTCCAGGAATTAGGAGCTAGAGTACGACAGATCTGTTCTCCTGAACTTGTCGAAGCATAACTCCTAAAGTTGCCGAACAGGCTTCCTGAAAACAGATACCCAGAAGGATCATCCTTAGGAATATTAGCGAACACATTTAAAATTCCTGTTACCTTAACAGCAGAAAAGAAAGAGTTGTTCAGAAAACTGCCTTTGTTAGGTCGTGCTGCAAGCCAGCTGATAAGGCGACGTCTGTAGACTGCGATCACAAGCGCTTTCCCCGCCACAAAATTACGCGTGTTCTCTACAAAATCTCACTCCTCACGATTGGGAGGTAAACACGGACTACCATTGGAGGCCACATCCATGCGCATCTACTCTTTCAGTTGCTCTTATGGAACAGGATATATTGGCCGAACAACAAGGTGCCTAGAAAGGAGAATACGTGAAAACATACCGGCCTGGTTGGGATAAGGCGAAACTAGATCCATACAAGTTCTACTCTCACACATCTTGTCAATAAGAATCACCAAGTCGATACTAATGAAGCATTTTATGTTGTCTACTGGACGCCAGCCAACTCCTCCTAGGGCCTACGCCAACCAATGATAGCAACAGCCGAAGCAGTGTCTAAACGGCTAGCGAATCCAGTGCTGTGCTGTCAGAAGACGACAATACAAGTCCTTCACTCCCGTGGCTGACGCCGACGCCACTTGGCGATCACATATCGCTCCCACCGCCTAGTGAAAGTAATTATCAGTCAACGTATCTGAATCATGACTTACGCTCACAACCTATCCTAATTTCTTCACCCTTTCCCCCATCCCCAACGCAAGCACCTCTACACGCCGATCTCGCCATGCGGGCGGCGCGAAAACGATGGGTTGTACTCAAAGGACCTTTTTAACCCTGTACAACTGTACGATTTTAATTATCCCTGCAATTGTACTGGTCTGATGATAAATTACTGAAAAAATGTTTGCCGAATACACTTTCTAAAACCAATCTGGGCAAGAGAAGCTTATGTAGCCCCACTCATTTATCCCTACAACTTGCATGTTTTCCTACGAAAACGGTGGTTAGCGCGTTTTATGGGCGGGAAATTAGGACACGCAGTGGAATATACTTTATTAAATGCAAAATGTTTTTTTATTTTACAGTATTTAGAGCTTTTGTTGATTTATATCTGCCAATTTTTCCGATCTGTATTATCGTTTAGCTTATTGAGGAAAAGGCCGATTATCAAATTGCAGGTTTCTTGAAATTCCTGGAAAGTAGAAATGGTGGTTAGGAGGTCACCTACTTCAACTCACCTGAGGTCCAACTTACCGTTCTGGAGTTAGATTAGTACAGTTGGCTGCGCGAAGCGCCGCGCGCACCTTCAATTTACATGCAGAATAACCTGCTCACAGCGGCCACAGGATGCAAATTTGACAAAAATTTTTCCCTTCACACTTACTTTTTAAAATGTCCTTTTCTGCCTACCCTATTTCCTCACCGCCCAAAAAACTCTACAACCACCGTTTTTGCAGGACAAATACTGGGACTAGGGGTATGTGAGTGAAGCTACATAAGCTACTTTTGTCCATAGCTGTTTATATGATTTTTTTATATTTTTTGAATTTTTATACACCCTCCCGATTCTTCGTAACATTTTCTAGTACAAAGCTGCCTTCTTATATTTTTTACAAGATAAGGTTATACCCCTTGCAAATATGCATGCCAACAAACTGTCTATATGCATATATATATATATATATATATATTTTAGGAATACCAAAATCCGGTTTAAACAAGGGAGACTGGAATGGCTTAAAAGCGGTCGTCAGCCCACCATACCCATACATATATCACTGTGCCTTTAATTAAATACATAATAAGGCCATATTTAAATCGTACTCGGTTATAATAACATCTAGAAAACACACCGTGGAAGCATATAACAGAAAGTAAGAAGTCCCACAGTCGACATAAATCCGCAAACTTAGGTGTATTTCCATATAAAGTATGCGATGAGGCAAAGCGTGCCATAGTGGGTAAATTCTGAATGGTCTTCTTCAGACTATCTGGTTGTAGAAAGATCTTTGTGTTTTCCTTTAAAGGAAAATTTAGCGTTTGAGCATTCGTTATTACCTATAGATTTACTCAAACATAAATCTCTTAAATGTCGATTTAATATTGTAACATATATAACATAAGTATTTTCTTTTCAATCACGTAATTAGGTTTAAAGTTCAGGAGAATCGTCGAGCTATTTTATTCCTTATTTTTCACAACGAATTGAGAAAAAAATTATATCAAGACATACACGCGGTGTTGCTTTCCGATACTTGATCACTGTTGAATCCCCTGCCAGCACACGCCCAAAAATGGGTGGGGGTTACGACGGGGGATGGTCAAGGCATACGTATTATTCCGCAACCCGAAATTTCCAGAATGCTGTAGACGGACTTCTCAAGTAATCTTACTCATTTTTTGGCTATTTTTAAACGCCTAGTGTGTTTTTAGGTGATATTTGATATAATTTTTATGGATAATATGCTTCTATGCATACTCATCTTGGAATTTTGACGAGGAGATCCGGGAGTGACGACGGTGGTGAGGACGGAGAAATGCGGGTTGAAAACCCCGTCCTCATCCCCGTCAACTCCTCGTCGTCACCCCTGGATCACGCCCTATCTCCCGGAATTTCACCGGGGGATCCGGGGATTTGGCTGACAGGTTCATATTGAACATTACATGCAAACGAAGATAAACAGGAAGAGCAAAGTGGATTATGCCATCGTTTAACATAAGCATGTGATTCGTCACTCATGAGGTGTGAATTTCATTGTCGGCAAAGCATGTTTTTAAAATCTACCACTCAACTTATAAGTCGTCTTCTGGGCATCAAAAAACGTCCGATTATATTTACTTAAATTCTTCTGTTTTCAGAATCGTCCATTATTTTTCAATGAAATTACCTTAAGTAGTTCGTGCATTCACTATCAAACACAATGCATGTTGCATCATGAAGGTCAACTTCTCCTCTCTATCTCTCTTATATCCCAGACAATGCTGTTGCTTCTACCAATAACTTTTATACTGGTGTAACTGCTAGTACGGTATTCTTTGATTTACTGATGCCGACAGCCTTGCACCACGCGTTCATTCTGATATCGTTTTAGTTTTTGTGATCACTTCGTTACTAAATTCGGAGCAAAAATATTGTCGGATCTACTTGAACAGGTTAGGCCCCGCGCTGTCTAACATCTGATTTCCAACCGCGCAAGCACATTTTTATAAAGGAGTAGAAACGCAAAAAAGGAGACTTGAAACACCAGGTGATGTTGGGATTTCATGTGCGCTGTGTTCGCCTAAGTGCCAACCCTATACAGCCATGGAATTCATGTGTTTTTTGGCTGCACCTTCGGCTACCTACTTCAGAGTAAATCTTGAAAAATATAGGTATTTTGTACTGAAAAAAATGTCGTACAATGACGCAGCATTGCGTAAAACTGGGCTTTCAATGTATTAGGCTATGAAAGGTAAATGGAGGTGCTGGAAGTCGCACAGCTTCTTTTCATTTCCAGGTTCCAAAAATGTAACTCGTAGATAACCAATGATATTCAATATGAAAGTGGGTAATCAATTTGAAGTTTGGGAAACCGTTTAAAGGAGCTCTTCTAAATCCGAAATGCAAGCAGTTTAGACGCATTTGCGAAAAAAATAGAAATCAGCTATTTGATGTCTTAGAAATCAACTTTTCCGGATAAATTCTACCTATTCTATCTGAAAGAACGCACTGAATTTCTCAATACTCATTAAAGCCATTGTGATGCGGTCAAGCAAATATGCACTGAAATTTTTTATAGACGTTATATCTAAATTATATCATTTAATATTGTTTTCATGTATTACCCTATTAAATTTGAAATAAAGAAGAAAATATGAAATTAATTATTTAAACTATCGGAGCTTTCAAGATCGTGGCTTCAGCTTAGTTGAAACGAGGGGCAGGACGCATTGCGAAGTAGGAAAGGAGTAGAAAAACGCAGCGGGTTTTCATTTTTTACACAGGTACCGATTGTCAGTCCCAACAAGCTATGAATACTGACCCGTTCAAATATATTCGCTAGCGGGGCCAAGGCAAAAGATTTGCTACTAGATGGAATTTCAACCAAAATAATGAGCTGCGTTTCCCGTTCGTGCAGCATAATTGCAAAATATTACAGTCACGTGGAAATGCCGACTTTTGAACGATGTTTTTTTTCGAACACCTGGAAACTCCGGACTCTGTAAAAATAACACATGAGAAGTAGGATTTTTTCTAATGCAGCTGCTATGAACCTATAAATTTTGCTATATTTTGCAGAATACATGCACAAAAATATTCCTTCGTGTACTCAGTTCTTAGCAAATTGCACATCCTTCAAACTTTATACATTGAAAAAATATGCTTTTTTTTCAATAACGTTAAAATCATGGAATTTTTAAAACTGTGCAATGTCCATTCATAATGCATCTTATCCGACTATCCAGTATTGCGACCTGCAAACTAAATCCCCGGATCCCCCCGTCGAAATTCCGGGGAGATAGGGGGGGGGGGTCCGGGGTTGACGAAGGGGATTCGACAGGGGTGAGGACGGAGAAATGCGGGTTGAAAACACCGTCCTCACCCCGTCATCACCCCCGAATCTCCCTGTCGAAATTACGGGGGGTATGTATATTATCAAATTATGCGTAAAAAATAATACCAAATGTAACCTAAAACCTTAGTTCAAAATAAGTAAAAATGAGTTAGATCTGTTCGCAGCATTCTGTAAATTTCGCGTTGCGAAATAATACACATTCCTTAAACATCAACCCCGGATGCACCCGCATCCCCCCGTCGTCACCCCCACCAAGTTTTGGATATTTGCTGGCAGGGCTGTTGTTAAAGTATTCAAAATAATTAACACCAAAAGCAAATTTGGCTGAGCGCTATAGGAGTCTTTTCAATGACATGTGACTTTTCTTTTAAGAAAGATATACACCTATCTTGTAAACTCTAAATGCAAATTTAACAGTTGAGCTAATATGAACGATACACTTTCTTGCACAAGAAGTAATTTTCAGCCAAACAATTACAAGAAAACTCGTGTTGGCAAACGATCGTTTTCGGTCATTCATCGTCAGGCCAGCACATGACATGGGGAATAAAATTGGTAAATTAATTACAGCGATTATATAATCGTCAGGTTATGGAAGGGGGGAGGGGGAGGAAAAGGGTGAGGGTAATTAAGCAGATGAGTTTTCCCTCGTCTCCTGAACGCGGGCGCCTGCGCGGGTAGGACGCTGGTTGCCATGCCCAGATGAGACAGGGGGGATGTTCTCGCGGTCCGCGGATTGAGTTCTGTATGTCAGCCGCGCAGCTTGCGTTTGACTATTCTCCGTAGCTTCGTCTTCTTTGGCTTCAGTAGGTGTTGGATTTCCGCGTGCAGTCGGCCAAGGGAGGCCGATGGCTTGAACCAGCGCCTTTTGACAGCATAGAATGGGTTTTGCTAGCCGGATTGCCACTGCTTCTGCTGTGGCTAACACCCGTTTGCGCAGGCCTTTGGAGAAGTGCGTTGGCGTGCGGTATATGACCCGAAAGGCTTCACTCGCGTCCACTTGGTGGGTTGTATCAATTAGGTGGGCGAGGATTGAGCTTGAGGTTGGTCTATTCTCCCCTCTGCTGAGCCAAGCTGGTATGTGTTCGCGCATTCTCTTCTCCAGACGTTGCGTTGTTCGGCCAATATAGCCCGCTCCACAGGAACAGGTGAACGAATAGATGCACGTAGATGTGGCCTGAAACGGTAGTCTGTCCTTACCTCCCATTCGTAGAAGGGGAGAGTTGGTGAAGAGAACCCGCAAGTTTGCAGCCGGGAAGGCATTCATAACCGCTGTTCTCAGGCGCCTTCTTACTAGCTCACTCGTTGCGTCTCCAAAAAACGGCAGTCTTATTAACAGATCTTTCTTTTCCGCCGTTGCAATTGCGACCTTTGGGGCACGTTCCTTCATGTTCTGAAGGATGAACCGTTCCGGATAACCGTTTTCTTGGAGTGTGTCCTTTATTTGCTGCAATTCTACTTCCACTATTTCAGGAGAGCAGATACGGCGTATTCTGGCTGCCATTCCCTGGACTAAGTTCCGTTTGACGTTAAGGGGGACGAAACTGTGAAAATTAACGTATTGCCCAGTCCAGGTTTTCTTTCTAAATAGTCGGCGTTGTATCGAGCCATCTTCTTGTCTGTGTAAGAGGACATCTAGGAAAGCGAGTTCCTCGTTCGTCTCTGTTTCCACTGTAAATGTGAGTGCTGTGTGGGCGGTATTAAATTTTTGGACTAGACCACCGATATCAGCCGTCTTCTTTGTCAGGCAAAAGATGTCGTCCACATATCGACCATAGAACTTAAGGTCATTGATAGTGTCTTTGAGCTTCGTTTCCTCGATCTTGCCCATGAAGACATTTGCTATTTGCGAAACGATGATGCTGTCATTAGATGTATCCTCACTGTTCACCAACGTCCCGGTAGTTGAAACGATAGAATATCTATGAAACGTCATACGGGAAACACACTACCATATAGGGATGACAGTGGAGAGGCCGAAACATCTACTGACATGCTGTACACAAAATGTACAGTTTATCTGTAATGGCCGGCTTTACAGGCAAATTGAAGGAGTGGCCATGGGCTCACCACTTGGACCATTCCTGGCAAATGTCTTCATGGGCAAGATCGAGGAAACGAAGCTCAAAGAAACTATCAATGACCTTAAGTTCTATGGTCGATATGTGGACGACATCTTTTGCCTGACAAAGAAGACGGCTGATATCGGTGGTCTAGTCCAAAAATTTAATACCGCCCACACAGCACTCACATTTACAGTGGAAACAGAGACGAACGAGGAACTCGCTTTCCTAGATGTCCTCTTACACAGACAAGAAGATGGCTCGATACAACGCCGACTATTTAGAAAGAAAACCTGGACTGGGCAATACGTTAATTTTCACAGTTTCGTCCCCCTTAACGTCAAACGGAACTTAGTCCAGGGAATGGCAGCCAGAATACGCCGTATCTGCTCTCCTGAAATAGTGGAAGTAGAATTGCAGCAAATAAAGGACACACTCCAAGAAAACGGTTATCCGGAACGGTTCATCCTTCAGAACATGAAGGAACGTGCCCCAAAGGTCGCAATTGCAACGGCGGAAAAGAAAGATCTGTTAATAAGACTGCCGTTTTTTGGAGACGCAACGAGTGAGCTAGTAAGAAGGCGCCTGAGAACAGCGGTTATGAATGCCTTCCCGGCTGCAAACTTGCGGGTTCTCTTCACCAACTCTCCCCTTCTACGAATGGGAGGTAAGGACAGACTACCGTTTCAGGCCACATCTACGTGCATCTATTCGTTCACCTGTTCCTGTGGAGCGGGCTATATTGGCCGAACAACGCAACGTCTGGAGAAGAGAATGCGCGAACACATACCAGCTTGGCTCAGCAGAGGGGAGAATAGACCAACCTCAAGCTCAATCCTCGCCCACCTAATTGATACAAACCACCAAGTGGACGCGAGTGAAGCCTTTCGGGTCATATACCGCACGCCAACGCACTTCTTTAAAGGCCTGCGCAAACGGGTGTTAGCCACAGCAGAAGCAGTGGCAATCCGGCTAGCAAAACCCATTCTATGCTGTCAAAAGGCGCTGGTTCAAGCCATCGGCCTCCCTTGGCCGACTGCACGCGGAAATCCAACACCTACTGAAGCCAAAGAAGACGAAGCTACGGAGAATAGTCAAACGCAAGCTGCGCGGCTGACATACAGAACTCAATCCGCGGACCGCGAGAACATCCCCCCTGTCTCATCTGGGCATGGCAACCAGCGTCCTACCCGCGCAGGCGCCCGCGTTCAGGAGACGAGGGAAAACTCATCTGCTTAATTACCCTCACCCTTTTCCTCCCCCTCCCCCCTTCCATAACCTGACGATTATATAATCGCTGTAATTAATTTACCAATTTTATTCCCCATGTCATGTGCTGGCCTGACGATGAATGACCGAAAACGATCGTTTGCTAATACAAGAAAACTCTTGTCGTATATGATTTACATAGACTATATGTGAACTGATAAGGCCATAGCAAATTGATCCTGCATATTCCTTTAATTTATATGTTATTTTTATGAGTGTGTAGCTTCAAAGGCCGGCATCTTGAGGTTACTATAGTATCTTAAGATAAGGCTACATGATAATTAATATTGCAACATTCTTTGGGTACTATTTCTGAAACGGATGCACATTTTAGAATGTCGTTTAAGAATTATTGAGATGACGCACCTACTGAATGTAAGTCAGCGTTCAAAAATTCATTGGTTGCTTTGTTGATAAGTGGATACCTTCGGTACGCTTGCTGTACTCCAATACCTTTGTCTTTTTAATCTGAAGTCAGAAATGAGTCAGTCACTTTGTGGCTTTAAGTGCCTCCCACTGGAAATGTAAAGCGGTTGTGCCATCGATGGTCTACCATTCTCCGCAGACCCTCCGGTGATGTAAAGGACGTATACTGGAGGAGTTGATGAAACCTTTCGGGTAGCTGCATCCATGGACGGGATATCTTGCGTCAATAATCAGGTCTGATGATATCTATTCCTGGTACTGCTAGCACCATCAAGTACATTCTCCTGCGCACGTGTATAAATAAGACAGTGTGTTGAGTGCATTTTGGCTCAATTTGATCAGAGGTTGTCAGCAATTTGCCCAATATTTGGAAAAGACAAGAGACTCTCATCGCAATTGAGCTCCACGGACGTTGAACAAAATCAATATTTTGTGAGAAAAAATTTGTTTTCGTGCTCCAAAGTGGAATACAGTGTAGCGGTCTTTAGTCATTTGACTTTATGCACGAGAAGGGATTCAAAAACGAACAGGAGAAGGATATTCTGTGGTAGAAAATGCCGCAGACACGTGAAAAAATGCATATTGCATAAATAGGTAGTGCACGCCAAAAAAACCAAACATTTATGAACAGAACCCACAGGTCGTTACAACGGGGAAGAATTAATTACTGAGAAAGTAAGTATACGCAACCCGCGTTTGGAATTCACATTGGAACTTTTCTTCGTGGCCACATCAGGTATGAACAGTGACGTACAAAGGATGTAGTTGCTATATTACCACACATTGACTACAATTAACAAATCACAAATTAAGGAAATAATAAACAGATGCGATCACTGAGACCAGAACTTTATTTGAAGAACCGTTCGAATTCCGTCGCGGGTCAATCATCAACGACAATCGCAGAAATGGATCATTCATACCTAGGGAGCTGCAGTATTTACAGGATACATTCACTATGCTACTGCAAACTTTTGACAATTGGCGACTCCACTATCGCGGATACTTGTCCGCTTGTGCACTTATTGCTTGATAGCTGGCGTTCATGTAGTGGCTTGCTGAACTTTTAGTACCCCTGTTGGATGTGAGCATGATGATTGCTCAGCCATTTGGCTACTTGAAACTGGTTTTAAAAGACACATTCGCCTGTGCGCTACCCAGGGGACAAAAGGCCTTCCGGTGAACGAAATTTTTCTCTGTAGAATAATATTATGAGGTTTCTTGGACAAGAAGTATATCGGTCGGATATTTCGGATTTTTACACGAACTGTATCATCAGAGGCAGTTGCTAATAACAGTCTACGTGTCTCTGATGATGAAATCGCGTGGAAATCTGAAGTGTCAGGCCGATAAACGTCGTGTCTCAGCAATAATATATTCCTCGTAACGTCTTCCTGGACCTCACCTACTGGCTTCTATCGCAATCTGGTTGGGTACGACCCGTCTCTATCGGTTCAATGCTTTCATGAGTCGCCTGCCATTTGCTAATTTGATTTATATGCCGGTGCCTCGACAATGGCATGTGGCCATGATATGCCTCGTATCAAACCTCCGGTAACTACAAAGCGAGTGAGGTTTTCAGGGTTTCAACACGACAGACAAATGATTCAAGCACTCCTCAAGACTCCCTACTCGAGGCTTTACAAATACCTTCAAAAAACTGAGCAAGAGAACAGCAGGTGCTTCAAATTTATGGGCGTTAATAGGGCCCATGGGGATCATTAAAACAATAAGTGTATTAGACCGGCATTTTGGATTAGCTCATCGGAGACAGTCGCCGATAAGCGTCTACCAGACCAACGTTTCCTGTCGGGGCAGTGAGTTGTTGACCCCATGATCGGATGGTTGATGGCTGTCTCCGATTTGTGTGCAACTCCACCTCCGAGTGGTATGCTGAGGTGGCTGACGGCCTCCAAAATGTTCGCTAACATTTGGATTGGGTAAATTTTGTTTCTTTCCGCCTTTGTGCACGCACAGGCTGACGAAGTTGCGCAAGTAAACATTCGCTCTTAGTCACCATCGCGGATAATGCAGTGCAACAACTTTGTATTCTAGTTAAATGCAATGCGTCTCAACAAGCCGATCTGGTGCCCTTACGCAACTGCGTTTCATTGCGTCGCATGAGTCGTTTTTCTGAACACTTTGGATTGAGGCAACTTTACTGTTTGTGGCAGACGAAGATATCAATGAAAGCTGACTAGTTATTTTCTTCCTCCTCAAGCTTAAATTGTAAGTCTGGGAAGACGGTGTGGGGCGTCTTCTTGAATGTCAGCACGTTATCCCGTTCGATGACGTCAAAAGTATCACACTCGTTCTGAGTACAGAGCAGCGGGCTTTGATGCCGGAAGATAAGTGACTACAAAGGATGTAGGGCCTCCTCAGCTGAGTCCCGAAAGCAGTAAACACTTTAACATGCCTTTGGAATGCTTGTCGGTTGTTCCGTTGAATGAGAAGTACAACTGAAGGTAGAGCATCAGGAGTTGGAGGATGTTAGCCTGTTTTGCAGAATTTGCCCTTTTATTGTACTTATTTTTTAGGCTTTATTCACTGGCCTCCACTGTCAGATCCCGCGGAATACAAGTAAAACAGGATGTGACATCAGAAAAAATATGACGTCGTTTGGTAGAAGACACATCACTTTAAAAGAATTTTATTGAAAAGTTGACTGGGGTTTGTGCATTAGCGGTAAGAATTTGAATGCATGATGCACGCTTTTTGTCCGTCCGTAGGTTAGAGCACTTTTGAGTAATGCGATGGGTCGCAGAGGAACACCCTATATGTTTTCTTTTGAACGACAACAGAATTGGGCCAAAATTCTTTTTGCGCCCTCTTCGTACGTCGATCTGCTGATGATAATGCATCTGAGTTCTCTATTGACAATAAGGCCTGAATGCTTTCGCAAATGAGCGCAGTTACGAGGTCGGGTTCATATGGGACGTCCGCCAGCGGGCTTTTAGCATTTTTAGTTGGTCTGTCTTCTCGAACACGATAATGCGACACTTTTGTTTATTGGCATCATAACTAGGACAGCATTGACCTTAAGTTCCTGTAAGGCATCTCGTTAGAGCAAAGGAAGCACTTAGCATGGCCACTCGGCCATGCGGAGGAACGACACTTGTTGCTGGGTAAGGCGTTTCGTTTTCGTTTTTGTCTGAGGATTGACTCCACTGCTGAAATAATGTTGGTTAATTTGGCATCCACAGACGCCTATTGCCTTAAGACCTGCATTTACGCCTACCACTTTTTATTTGATGACAGGTTTTGTATCGATTAACCGTTTCCTGTTGACAATGAGTCAGACAGTTTGCAGAATTTGTTGCGCGGGTTTTTTTGACCAGAATCCACTAAATCCGTTTTGTACCATCCTCGACCAAAAAGTCACAGCCCCTGCCCTTCGCTTGGTCAGTCTACTCATGGTATTCTTGAGGAAGCAGTTCAGAAGAAGATGTGATTGTTGTAGCAAGATATTTACTGACCTACCTTTTTAGATTCTTACTCGAGACGGTTGCGGATAAGGATACTGACGCTTAAATGAGAGTCATATTCAAAGGAAACAGTTGCCATATAAACGCAAGCCTTGATAACTAACAACACACGGATTCATGCCTGAAGATATCACTAGATGCGATTTTTCTTTGTTAGGCCGCATTCGAGTCATCAATCGCCATGATGTCACCCTCCCCTACCCATCGTTTATTCCTGGCGTGACTATCAGTCAGAAAGTTAGCTGAGTGTTACCGTAGCTGCTGGTCTCCCGTGCCCTCATCGTGTGGCCAAGTGCCTTACCTAAACAGAATCGCAGTCGAGTATATGGAGGCTTTATGTAGGTCAGTACGCTTATTACCTGACTGCGGGCCAGTAAATCATAACCCACGCAGTACATGGCTCACGTGGTTGTCACCGCTTGCAATAATGCTGACCTCGTAAAGCTTGAAGGTGTAGCCGAATCACGTCAAATGAACCGTGGTCTGAGTGCTATTTTCATTCTCCTCAGTGCGGTAGCATACCCGGTTGTTCACATCGAAACAAATCTCACAGTTTTTTTCTCTTCCGTTTATTTAAACTCTCGGTCGTATAGGCAAGCTCACTATAAATGGATACGTTTTTACTCCTTTCACAGTTTACGTTAGAGGCTCTGGCAAAATCCCATTGATAGAAGTTATCACGAGATTACTTTTTGTACTTCAGACAGTGAACGGTTTTGTTCTTATCGTTCGGCCACCCAGCAGTTAAAATTTTTATTTTAAATATTGTCCGGCTAGTAAAACGAAACTGTGTTAGCTGTGTCAAGCAGCGGCAGAATACCAGCGAAACACGTGTCTGGGTCTTTTAGCTAGTACCTGGACTGTTAGTATGGTAAATTACTAGATCAGTATATACTACTACAGTCAGCCTGATGGTAGCATGTGTATATTAGACGGGTTTTAGTCTAAATTCACGCTGCAAATTTCGGTGTAAACCTATAGAACTTCAATATACTGATGTATACCGAGAACATGAATTAATTTCGAAGGGAATTTTAAAAAAGCTAAACTTTCAAGACCTATATCAGCAGGAGGCAAACAGGGAAAGCTAGGGGACCCACTCATGAGCCGGACTCCTCGCAGCTTTGTCAAGCAGCGGCAGAATACCAGCGAACCACATGTTTAGGCCTTTTAGCTAGTGCCTGAACTGTAAGTATGGTAATTTACAACATCCAAACTAAACTTTTTGGTCTCCCACATACTAGACACCGCCAAGTTATCTCTAAACACTCATGCAGAGTCTTGAGTCATGCACCCTGACGTGTGCACCCAGAAGACATCAGTCTCATAGAAGACACCCCCACAGTTATTTATGAGACACTGACTGACATCAGGTTTACTCACAACCTGGTAAGTAAGCGCCAACCACTGCCTACCTTCAATATAAAACCATTATTTCATTAACTAGATGTCCAGCTAAGGGTTACAATTTTATGCAACAGCACTAGCCTCGTGCGCCACCCTGACCCGCTTGAGATTTCTGCTTCCCCGTATTTCCGGAGTATCTAGAAAAATATAAACCCTGCTAGCACAATCCCCAGATTCCCCCGTGCTCTTGACGGGGTAATTCGGAGGAATACGGAGGAATCCGGGGATAAATTATGTTGATTAATAAGTTATATCTACAGAGCCCATCTTTTAATATCAACTTTTTTTAACAATAACTTATTTATCACATTATCCTCTAACAAAAAGATCAACGTGGGGTCTAAAAA